>JAUCRC010000001.1:6800000-7316602 GCA_032399595.1 Tetragonula carbonaria
GTGAATTGCTACGAATTCCCGTGCGTCGAACAAAAATTCTTCAACGTGGTTTGCGATCATCCTCGTTTCACCGAATCTTCCGCGGTTTCTTTTTTTTTTTCGCATCAGATCGACGGAGAGCCGTCGCGAATTTTTTTTAGAATTTAGAACGCTGTTGTTGACAAAATAGTAGAAGTAATAGTTCTGTCTTAACACGTTGATCACTCATATCTGGGCCAAGTTTTCATTGGGTCCATTTTTAAATTTCTCAGGGAAGAAGAGATGTAGTACTGTTTAGTAGAAAAAATAAGTTTTTGGATAGTAAACAACAGTGCGATAATATAGTGAATTGTCAAATTACTTTGAAGAAATTGTAACTGTTTTATTTGCATGAAAATACATGATACTGTAACAGTCGTTTGTGATTTGTTGGAAAATATTTCACACGAAACTATGAGATTGTGAGATTTAGAGGCCACGTTGTAAGTCCTTCTCTTCAGGGATGCAAAAAATGTGTGAGAACTTCTAATTTGACAAGCTAACACTGAAGAGTACGTTCATAAACTCGTAAATATAATAGAAGAGTAAAGAACATAAAAAACATAAAAAGAAGCTTGAAAACAAATAGAATACGTAGGGAGTAAACCTAGATTCGTAAGAAATCGTGTTAATCTGGAAAGTTTAACGACAAAAAGGAACGATCACTCGCTCATCCCCTTTTTGGTTTAGGTTAGGTTTAGGTTTAGGCTGGACCAAATTTGTCCTCGTTGTTCATTAAATTAATGAGTGTTCGCATCACGGAATTTGTCGTGTTTGGAGTATTTCGCGCAGAAGAAAACGAAACGTATATTAAAAACTGTAACAAAAGACAGTGCAAAAAAATTAAATACTTTGGTAAATGTTCGCAATGATATGAAAGGCCAGGATTTCTTCAGAGGAATGTCGCCAGGACCGTATTTTCACCGTTTTCAGGAGAAAGAAATTGTTTCGTTACTATTGTCATATGAACTACATTCCTGCGAAGCTCGAAATTTTTTTGAATTTTCCAGTTGCCGGATTTCCCTTGTTAGTACGTGTTCTTCTCGTTTTGTACATACGGCCGCTCACGTTAATATATTCGGACGTTAAATATTTAAACTGTCGCAGTTTCGCGAAACAAAATCGCAACCCGGATTCGTTTGAAACTTCTATCTCCACAATGCGTCATTCATTTTATTCTGAGATGTTTTTACGTCACTTACGACAAGGCGAAATAGTAAGAACACCTTTATTTACGAAAATATTACAAATTCGCACACAGTGTGTGTAAACGTCGAAAAATATTTTTTTCTCACGATTAAATCCATCATGATCCTCATCATTTCACTCAAATCAAGAGTGAAATCTAACTTTTGCAACGAGTCCTCAAATCTCGATGTATAATCTTGTGATGTATGATGTATGATCTTTTCCCGACATTTTGTGGAAATATCAGGCTTGACTTAGGCGAAAGTTCTCGCTTGACATTCAAAGTTCAACAAAGTGTTAAAAAAAAAATCCTACATCAAGTTTTAGTGGATTGTTGTGAAAGGGAGACTTTGATCTTTAGATCCATTGTATAATAGGTTTGGTATAAAAATTTGTCAATGTTTCTATATACTTGTACAATACAATCACGATTATTCGATACAAAGTTATAAATAATATAAATACAAATTATATATAACTTACACAATTATATAATGACACAATTATACAGGGTGAGCCGAAAGATTCTTCTCACCTACTTTTTTTTTTAGTAAAACATCAAAATGAGAAGAAACTAATTTTATTAATTTTTAATTAAATTTAAGTTCAAACACGATTTTATATTTCAAAAATCTCTAAAAAAAGACATATATAATAAAAAAAATTCGGAATTTGTTTTAGTAGTAACTGATTTTAGCCCCAGTCCATATATATAATTCATACAATAAAAATACAATTATACACAAGCCTACGCAACACTATAGGTTTTTACAATTTTTTAATAATACTTTCGAGAAAAGAATTGTCTTTACTTGTTCATCCATTTCTTTTTGGAAACATCATAGAACAAAATGGATGGCGCATTTCGAAAGTAGAGATCTTCGATCCCTACTTTCAGTTTCATTGCTACGATTTTACGAAATTGCAACAATTTAAATATTCAGTGACCCCCGCGAATATTAACGCGAGTGCACTTACGACGGCGAATCACTGCAACGCAGTGATTGACCACCCATAGACACTATCGTGCCATAGCAAACGTCTTTAAATATTAACGTCGTCACCACGTGCGCTGCAGAGGATCACGGGAAGCCGAATTATTTGAAAATGTGCGCGCGCGCTCGTGCGGTGAATATTTCAGAACGCAATTTCGATCGCGAAATCGCTGCGCGTATCGCTTTCGCAACGATTTCGCGAAAGATACGCGAAGACGCCCCGTTGTTTGAATCGCGATCTCCCTCCTTCCTTCGAATCGGCTGGCAGGATTTTATTTATAGCGAGACGCAACGAGCCGGATCTAAACGGGATTTACAGCCGGGGCGCCGCGTTTCCCGATCGCGGGAAAGGAAGTCATACATTTTATGAATGTTTATGCTCGTCCGAAAATGTGTAAAATGCCCAGGTAAACGGTCGCGATATTGGATCGACAATTGGAGCAGAAGAATCGTGGTCAATAAATAGAACGCAACAACGGATTTGTAGCGGCGCCGCAAGGAATTATACATACGTACGTGTGTGTGTGTGTGTGTGTGTGTGTGTGTGTGTGTGTGTGTGTGTGGAACTCGACAAGAAAGAAAAAAAGAAGAACCGGTGTTTGCCGCGAAATTATGCACGCGAATAATCGTCGACGCTAATTTATTGATAACAAGCGAACAATTGAGACCGTGTGAATAACTTATGCTCGATAACTATTTAACGAAATATGATATTAATAATACCGAGGTCAAACACGTTCAATATTTGGAAAATTTGCAGAACAACCGCCGGCGGGGGCGGGACTCGTTTGACAAATAGTTAGATTTCGTTGATTGCATCGCGTATAACATATAAAATACGGGATGACTGTGATAAAATGCATGTCCATCACTTTGGATGATCTAAATCTAAACGAAATAAGTGAAAGTATGTCATGGTACGTAAGTAACTACGTATTTTAATTTTCGAGTTGTACAGGGTGGAAAGAGAAGTTTGTCCGTGGCTAGCACTGTCGATTTGATGGAAATACATGTAAGAAACCTGTCGCAAAATTGGTCTTGGCCTTGAATTTCAGGGTCAAAAAATTTCGTCTGGATTGTCGACTGGATAAGAGCAATTAGATTGGTAGATCATTCTACGAAAATAAGCGAGAAATGAAGGATACAACTTTGTCATTTTCAAGAAAATAGACTCTGAGTATGTTCAGATAAGGATTGACTCAAAATTAAGTAAACGTGCATCACGATTTTCAAATTGAACTTCCTCGAAAACGAAGCATATGAAAAAATTATGTTCTACATTTTTTACTATTTTTCTATTCATCATTTATCCCTGAGCCAGTCCAGAATTGGCTCTCATAAATTCAAGTATCGGCGATCAAGCTCGATCACCCCCGAAGACTCAACGAAGACACAAAAGTTTTATTCTTCTTTATCGTCATTGTTACTTCACGTCATGTCCTTTAAGTCATGTCCAATGCTGGGACATCGCGAGGAATCATTTCAGAAAGAAATCACTCTTCTTCAGAAAGAATATCTCTTCTTTGCAGAGATCGATAGGAAACATGAGTTGCTGTCGAGATAACTCGTCGAATCGATTGGATACCGATTCTCGTCTTTCCCTCGACGAGAAGGAAAATACCATTTGTATCGCGGTACCTTTGGTCCACAAAGCCTGGTCCGTCGTCTTTCGTCCGAGCAACGGAGAAGCCAGAAACAAGCGTGTCCGAAGGCCGACGGAATTTCGACGTTTCGTGAAAACGAGAAAGGGATGTTCGCGACGCTGGCTTAGCCGGAGATTCTCTCAACAGTTGTAACGTGGCTCACGCTGTGCACAGCGAAAGTAACACAGGAAAGAGGAAACGATCGTGGGTGTGTAGCTCGCGTGAACTCCGTCACGGTGATCCCCGAGCGACGTTTTCAGTCTTCGAAAACAACTAACGGCTTGCAATCCTAGCTCCGGACATCGGGGATCGTTTGACGGCGATTCCGGTTGAACCCGACCAACAACTTTCTCCCAGCGATTAGCCAGCTAAACTTATCGACCACGGATTACCAGCCTCGCGTTGACTTTCCCCTGTCTGGAAGCAGGTTTCTCCAAAAAGAAAGATTACCGAACGTATCCATCACGTGTTCTGGCTGCTAAACAAAAAACTGGCCGATGAAAATAATGTAGCATCGTAGGTTTAATCTACAACGTTTATATTAGATGGCCTGTAGTGTTTGCCGAGTAAAGGAATGCATGAAAAGAAGGAAAATGTAAATGTGATGGAAGAAGCGCGACGTTGTCGTGAAGCATTTTTCTTTTTGAGAAAAAAAAAAAAAGGAAAGCAGAATCGATCGAGTGATGGAAAGAGTCGGGCACAGAATTAATTGAATTGTGAAAAAGAGTTTTTTTTTTGGGTGGTGATCGAATTTATTAGTTATTAATTTGTATTCCTTACCTTGTCTTATGTTTAATTTTTATAATAGAGACTGCGAGAGATTTTATTATCTAAGGTAGAGGTGGCTAACTGACGGCCATTGCCCCTACTTTTGCTAGCGTTATCCCCTCCACTGCATCGATCTCTTCACTGCGTTGAGAGTGTCGCGGCTACGATATTCGCGTTAAGTATACGTGTAGATGTTTTCTTTACGTAGCTGTTAAAATTAAAGAAAGACAGGGAAAACTGTTCATACGGCCCGCTGCGATAGAATAAACAGAGTGTAAATTAATTTTCATGGTTAATTTTCAGGGAACCGGCAGATTGACAATCAGCAGCTCGTGTGGCCCGCGGCGGAAAAAAAGTTCGCTGTCTCTGCTCTAAGATGTAAAACGATATTTACGACCAGCAATGATCGCAGCGCGAGGAAGGAAGCAGTCAAGCCGAAACGTACGACGAGCCTGAGATGCTGACGAGATAAAAAAAGAGAGATCCTGTTGGCAATCGTGAGTCGCTGCCACGTGATGACTGAATACGAGGGTGAAATAAAGTTTCAGTCATCTGCTTCGATATTTACTCGCCGCTGTGTTTATGAACAGCGTTCGAGCCAGCAGGAGCGTTCCTCGTAACTTGTTTCATCCTTGGCGTTTATTATCGAAAAAGTCGAAGGAATCTCGCCTCCCTCTGGATGTTGCCCCTGGGACGCGCAAGAGGAGAACGAACTGGCGTCGCTGCGACTGAGGCCACCACGCGACCCTGCGCGGTGAAACGCACGAAGCAACCAGAGAGGAAAAGGAAAAAAGGGGGCGAGGGAGGGGACAAAAAGGTAAGAAGAAATCGTGCGACGGTTTTCTACTTGGTCCATTAGGCACGTAGCAGTACAGTCTGGAGCGAGTTTCATTGTACCTCTTACACATAGTTCGCTCCGCTCTTTTCCTTCGGCGGCGTCGATGCTCGTTCATTTCTCCCGTTCGCGATACACGAGCAATACGGCAATACGCATTTCCCCTGGTCTCGTCTTTTCGCATTTTTCTGCCTTTTTTTTATCCTGGTTGCTCGCGTTGTCCCCAGCTGTTCGTTCTCTGCCGTTTTCAACCGTGCTTTCGTCGAGGTAGATCCGTCTTCTTGACTTTGGATGCATTTTGGCTCGAACGAGTTCTTTGTTTTTTTTTTTCTTTTTGTGAAAGATACCTTCTTCTGGAAAGTTTGGAGCGCGTCAAAGTTTGTTTTTTAATTTGTAAGCTCGTGATTTTTCAAAGAGATTTTGTAGATTCATAGACGGAGGATTTTTTTTTGGAGATTTGAGCGATTCTTTTGTAGTAAAATAGACACTTGTGTCTATCGTCCTGCTTTGTATTTTAGTCGTTGGCGGTTCTAGTTTTCATCTTTCCTTCTCGCATCTCTTGACATCTTAAAGCAACTGTAATTACTTGTATTTGGAATTTAAATTTATAATCACGTAATTAGTAACCACTTAAAAAAAATCAACGATATAATTGATATCTAAGCATCTTACTATATTCCAAGAACTTTTTGGTGAATTGTTAGTAAATTATAATTGAAAGGATAAGCAGAAAATTTTTTAGAGTATTCAATTACACATGACTTAATTTATTTTTCAAAAGAAACCGCTTCAATTTGTTTTTTTTAATAAAAAGGAAGACGGTTAACGGCTTGTGATCAAGACACAACATACCGCTAATGTAAGAAAATCTGAAAATTGATATTTAACAATCTATGTGAAATGAATTTATATGAATACATATTATATTTTATAATTAAATAATTTAATATTATATATAATAATTGTATTTATTATTTAATATTATATATAACAATTTATGTGTAACAATTACAATCGCATAATATTTTTATCTGACAGAAAGATTCACCGAAGAAATTTATTTCGTCCAAAAAAGCCAAAGATACTCGAAACTTCTGACAATGAATGTGAAAGGGTACTTCGGCGAACGGTCAATAGAGAAACCCCGAATCAATGGACGAATCCAGTGACTCGTTGGTTTTCTTTATCAACATCGGCAATTTATTTCTGAAAAAAAACGAGGGCACTCGATGACTTTTTCGAAAATTCGGAAACTGACCGGAGATCATTCGCGGAACGGTGCGACCGCGTGAACGCAACAACAGCCCCGGGTTCTTTGTTCCTTGCGGCAGTTATTTATTTATTTATAAAGTGTGTCGAGCGTCGAAGCACGACACAGCAATCGCCTAATTTAAACAACGCGATCGATGGCGCGTTGCACAGATTTCAAACGTGGTTGAAGAAACGATTTCATGCAAATTCGATGTAAAGCTGGCCGCGGTGGCAAATAACACGCGTGTAACTCAATAATTACGAAACCGTTGTTTCTATATTCATGTTGTATTCGTATCGAAACAACAGAAAACACGTAAACACGCGCATGCGTTCAACCGCAAATATAACAGCGAATGTTGTACATCATGTACATTCGATTACATGAAAAAGAAATATCGAACGTTCTCGCCCGAATTAAGGCTTCTAAGGGTCAAATGACCCTTTTTCAAAATTTACTTTAAAATCGTGCATTCATTGTTATTTCTTTCGCTAATCTGACTTTCTGTAAATTTTTATATTATCTGATTATTCGATTTCTCGCTTTCTGTTTTTCTCTTAGCTTATTTTTTTCACCGAGAAAAAGTTCTTTGCACACCTTAGGTACCGCGAGAGGTCATTTGACCCCTTACGAAATTTACGTATTTTTCTGACTGAATTTATAAATCAAAACCAAGAGAAAAAGTTACGATACTAAGTTCGAGACATAAATGCGTCAAAGCCAAAAACAATAGAAAGCGAACAACCGAAACAATTAGTTATTATAATAAGACTAAATTTGGCGTCGATGTGGTTGCACCAAATATGGCGCGAAAACACAGCGTGAAATCCAAATGCAATAGATGGCCTGTGCACGTATTCTTCGATATCCAGGATTTAGCTGGATACTCTACCGGGAAACAACTGGAATAAAGATATCAAGAACAGCGTTTTCTGTTACAATTAGCAGATGAACTGGTCACAGAGTATCACGAATTTCTTGAAGATGGAAAGGAAAACCTACAACAAGGAACATCAAGCAGCCGAAGCAATATTTCCCAATCACGAAGAAAATGTCAAGTAAGATCGTGCACGGGAAATAAAACCACTCAAACGTGCATAATTTGCAAAAAATTTGTCTGCGGACAAATGTACGAAGGAGAAACCAGTCATATGCGAAAAGTGCAATTAATTGATTATTTTTCTTATTTAAATAAAAATATATGTTCGATTATTTTATTAGAAATCAGAAGCTATGTTGCGAATTATTTCCTTTAATAAATTAGGAATTTCTTTCTAAAAAATCAACGTTTATTCATAAGGGGTGAAATGACCCCTTATGGTAAGATAGGTATATGTAAAATGCCGATACGTTTAGTGCACTCGTCTAATCCCCATAAGCGAGGGAGGGACAACTCTTGGTCAACCGACAAAGGGAACACGAAGAGGGGGTGTGGGGGATGGCGTTCCATTGAGATCCCATCGTTGGACACATGCTTGACCGCGAAAATTCCGTGTCCGTGGTTACGTGTTTTAACGAGCATCGACCGGTAGGAGCATGCGGAACGTAAGTAACGTTGTTTGAAAGGGGTCATTTAAATTCAAAAGGGCCGGGCGTGTGGATGCTGCGCGAAGCAGAAATTCGTTCCTCCGGTCACCTCTTCCCATTTCCTAGCGTCCACTAACGCCTCGGGGAACCATTTTCTCTCCTTTTTCTCCCACTCTTTTTACTATTTCTCTCTTTCTCTCTCTCTTTTTCGCTCGCTTCGGTTTTGGTCTGATTCGGCATCGTTGCGCACGCGGCGTTCGCGTGGCGCGCTACCCTTTCGCTCGCCTCTCGCGAATTTGCATAGCGCCGTGCAATTCGCGGGAAAACACGGATGTTCGGGCGAGCCTCTGCCACCGGAATGTTTGCATAACGTGCGTCCGAGTGTGCCCACTGGGTAACAGAGGAAGCGTTTCGTTGGACGGTTGTTGTATTAGTGCTTGTACAACAATGTCGTGTCTTTTTACGACGGCGTCTGCCGAGCAGAGTACAATTGGAGTTTCGACGAATTTATCGAACGTTTGCATGATACTGCGCTTGCATGAAATGTTAAATAAGGAAATGCTAGGTGCAGATGTTTGATTTTCATTCGTTAGCTCCCCCTTTAATACCATGTGTGTAGAAGATGCCAAGGAAACCATCTTGTTGCTTTTATATATTTATCGTCACTTTATAGTTTCGCCAGTGATGAAGAACATGACGAGATGTGTCTTATCATCTTGTGGAAATAATCAGTCAATGAAAATCTAATCTACACCGAGGAATTGAAGCATTTAGGAGTTAGATTTAGGTTAGGAACACAACCCTTTTTTGTACAATTAAGAAAAAAAGGATAATGCTGTGATAATTGAATGATTATCAATAATGGTTAAAATGATGCACGTATGTATTGAAATTCTAATTCAGGCTCCGATCAAGGTGGAAATTGATAGATATTTTAAGTTTAACGATTGAACTAGAAAATAAATGGATCATCGTGTTCAATGGTTAACTTATAGGATTTTATAATCACTCCATTAAAGCCCAGAATATGTTATTAAAGCAACAATCGTATGCAATAATGAGTATAACTGAACCAACAACGATGGAAAATAGCTTAAAACTTTCTAAAAGAAAATCGTGCGACAATTCGCCATTCGATCTTATTTTAAAGGAGAGAACCTTTAATTTCACAGTTTTCAAAGGTGATTTTCACGCAACGAGCGATTAAACGAGGATAAGCTTTTTCTTCGAAAATTCTTCGAAAAATCTCTGGAAACGTTGAAAAATTGCTTTCAATATGCCATACGATTCAACTTGCCATACGATTTTTCTCAGTATTTCTATGGAACTCTGAACATTGGGACAAAAGAATTCAAGGAATTCTAACGTTTCGTCACTTAATCTCAATTGTACGAAAATTGAATAAACAAATTGTACGGCAGGTCTCAAGATGCAATTGAGAATTTTTACAATTTTCGAGAAGAAGAACAATGAACTCGAAACTGTAAACACAAAGGTCTCGAGCACCAAAATGAGATCAAGTTCTTTTTACAAATTGCCGACAATTTTTCATGGTTCAGTTTTTGTTGGTTCCCGTTATGCTCTTCGCTGTACACAGTCAAGAATACGATCAGAACCGATGTATATCATTATATATAATGTATATATATTATTATACAATGAGTGCAGAAATTGATGTTTTTAATTGTCAGTCAAATCGGAAGAGAAGTTCACGAATGAAAAAATGAAAAGACGAAGAAGTCGAAAGGAGGAAGCTGCTTGAATCGCGTGCGACGATGCGTTGTAATTAACCGTACTTAAGGGGTTGACACAATATTAATGCTTGAACAATGAACCCACGGATAAATAGCCAGCACTGGCGCTAAACAGGCCGACGTGAGAAATTGAAGCTGCGACAGACGACGAGGAGGAAATTATGAGCAAAGACAGCGCCGCCTCCATTTGTCCGAGTGGCGGCGATTAATCATGCAAACCTTCGACGTCCCTGTTAACGCAACACGGGGCCTCGACTTATCGGCTGTCCCAGTGATTTTTAACCGGCAGAGAGAAATCATGGGAGCCTCGCTTGGCAACGGAAATGAAACCTTAAATACGCGGATCAATTACGAGCGGAGGCAATTAAGGTGGCCAGCGACCTAGAAAACGAGGAAACACAGCGTCGAGGGGAGGGGGGAGTGGAAGAGGAGAAGGAGGAAAGCGTTCTGGGAATTGGCGGATGAAAGGTGACAGTAAAAAAAAAAAAAAGTTTTTCGGAGAGGCCCAATTGGAAATCGCGTTGGCGACGGTTGGCTCGAGCCGTCGAATTGCCTCGTGATTCTAAGCGCGACAGCACGCGGGCCAATATGAATATCGAAAAGTTTCCGTAATTAAATGTTAGTATTCGCGCGGTTGTCCCGCCCGTCTCCGGCCGCTTTTTATGAATGGGCTTCGTTAGTAAATCGACTGGCCCGAGATTTATTTAACGGGCCGTGCAGACGCGCGTATCGTAATAACGCATCGTGATAAATCGCTGGGGAATTATTCGTCGTTGGTCGACGTCCGTGACGGGTCGAGAGGACTGCAACCTCGTTAACACGTTGATCGCCACCCGTATCTCGGTGACGATCTTAATTTTAAATTTTTTAATGGGAAGAAAGATAGTATATTCGACAGTACAGATAGTATTCAATTTTTGATAATAAATTAAAAGAATTAAATTATCAAGAACAACAATGCAATAATAACGGAGTAAATTGTTAAATTATTTTGAAGAAGTCTCCAGAAGTGTCAATAAAGGACAATAATTTACCGTGTATTGAAAGTAACATCGAAGTAGGATTAATCATAAGATTCGTGTGTGATTTACTGCAGTTAATGTTATATAAACGTAAAGTCTCGTTATCGAACACCTGTTAAGTAAAACTCGACCGTACGACTAATACAGCCACGAGTCCGAACACTAAGCTAAATCGTTCAATGTCGCAAGAAACGTTGCTGCAGTGATTAGGGTGATAAGACAAGGTGGATATCGTGGCAAGCAGAAGGAGCAAATACATACTTGCAAAACGGCTGCCACGATGAGTCCAGAGCTAAGGAGTGAAAATTACGAGTTAACAACTGCCTTGGTGATTGACCGTTTGTAGTTGGAGCAGCAATTTGCCGAGGGTTCACGGGTTCTTACGTTGCAACGAGACTGTCGTTGCGTCTCAAACGAGGATGGATAGGGTTCTTATATTATTATACAGAAGAAGCTTCACTGAAAAGATTCTTACTCGTTAGATTGTAAGACTTGAAAGATATTGCTCGTCAAGGTAGAATTTTTTTTTTTAATTTTCCTCATTCCGTTCGATATTTTTTAAAAGTATATTACGTGTTATAATTGTCAATGTAACGAAGTATGATTTCTCATCAAGAAAGACCACGTTCCGTCTTAGAGGAAAAATTAAGCACAGTTGTGTCAGAGCATCGTTCAAAGTAGAAGAACCAAATTATTTGATGAGAATCGATATTTTTGAAATGCCTCAATCTGTGTGCTTGTTTCAACTAAAACTATTATTACATCTCGTTAATTTCTTTTTCATTTTCAATGTGTCGGCGGACATTTAAAAGTCAGTAAAATTAAAAAAGTTAGAAAAATATCAAAACGAGGAAGTTGATTTTTTTTCTTTTTTTTTTTTTGGTAAGGTGTCGCGTGAATTCTCAATCCGGCCCACTATGTGCCGACTTCAATTGACCCGCCACTTCCGCCTGTACACTGGTCACGCAGTCGCTGAATCGCTGGATTATGAATGTTGGAGACCGATCGGGTCAGTTTCCTTCTCCGAGGAAACGCTTTTACGCCATTTCCGAGGAAGCGTGGATAAGAATGTCCCTTCAACCGTGTGGCTCGCGATAATATCTGGAGAATTCTCGCGTTTTCACTCGCCTCCTGGTGGACGTTGCTTTTGTACAAGAGACTTGGATACCCAGGTTTAACGCACCAGGTTTTTCGCCTTGGTTCCCAGCCGGCTTCGGAGGAATTTTCAATTTCCTGTTTTACGCATTGATTTCGTTAACCCTAGAACTATCAAAGTTGTCGGAATGATCAATTTATTGTATAATTTTCTGAACGTGAAACAGTGTAGTTTGAAAGATTGAAACGATTCTTCGTAAAATATACACATACAAAAGCTCGTGTAATTCATTGTACAGAGTGGGCCAAAAATTACTCCCTCTGGCGTGATTTTCGACGTTTGAAGCGAATAATTTTTAAAACACAATGGGAAAAATCATTTTTGAACTTAAATTTAATTTAAAATTGATAAAATTAGCTCCTTCTTATATTTTTTTCTATTAAAAAAAAAAAAAGAAAGAAATAGATGGGAAAAAACTTTTGGTCTCACCACTCTGTGTTATAAAGCTTTTCTATTTTCTTACTCTAACGTCTCTCTCATGGAAATCTTATGTTTCACACGTCGATGCGTTTCAGCGTTAAGGATATCGAAAGAGCGTGGCGGATAAATCCAATATTTTGCAAACGAGCCACGCTGAAATCGAACATCGATATCGTACTTTCGGTATTTCCTTTTTCCTTTTTTTCCGTCCTTCTTTTTTTCGCCCAACAATTTCCACGAAAATACTTGGTCAGATTACAGCGGACGTTGCGCGGGAATAAAATTTAATCATATGGAGAACACGATGAAGGCCTGGTCGTTTCCGGCGTTGCTGGAATGTAATTCAGGTAGCTCGCGGTGAAACAATTCGTTCCACGACCGGGCCGTGCAAACGAAGTAAAAGTAAATTAAACGGTGCCGCTTAAGAAAAAGCGCAATTCCGCGCCGAGTTCCGCAACTTTTTGAATTTCCGGATCGGGACGAGTTTGCTTCGGGGAATTGCCGCGTTTTTTTCGCCGCCGATCCTCCGGCCGGCATACTTTTTCCATTATAAATCCGAATTTACTACGCGTTTTCCCTCTTTCGCGGGCAAAGTGTTCCCCTTCGCTACGGGGAGAACGATCCGACTAAACTCCATCTTTTATGCCGACGACGGAGCAGAGATAAGAAGAAGAACCACAATGACAGCAAAACGACCGCAAAAAAGGGGAAATCAGAGTGGCTTCGATTATACGATTACGATTTATCACCATCGCCGGATCGTAAAGCGGCCATTCGACGCGTCGTTTCGAGGGAAAAGGCTCGTAGTGTATTTTCGATCCTCTATTTGCTGTTTGCATTTCTCTGTTCCTTCCATCGTCTCTCAGCGCTGACGATTTAATGCGGAAGGCACTGCCGAAGGACAATTGAGTCTTGAGTTATGCGAAGAAACTTGACAAACCGAAGTCGAAATGACAAAAAAATTAATTAAACGCGGCGCGGATCTTTGTTTTGAAGAAACTTGCCAACTCTTACTTAAAGCTATTGTTTCATTCTGGATTTGTCTGCTCACTGTACCATTATAGTCTGCATTTTCTACGATTTGTACTACTTGTTGTTAACGCTAGGACTAACCAACCAAAGTGATCAAAACGACCAGTTTATAATTTTCAATTGAAATTTTTGTTATTGAAGTTTCATATATTTGTGAAATTTTGTTTATTGAAGTGAGTAAATTTTAGAAAATTTAGTAAAGTAGTAGTAATCAAAAATCATTCGAGTCTCTAAAAATATTTAAAAAATCTAGACTTTTGAAATAGAAGCTTGTGTTCTTTACAATATTATAAATCTTTTTCGTGTTATAATGTTAATTAATTAATAATTAATAAGAAATAAAATCTACTCAATAAAGTAGAAATGGAGTTCCTTTCTTTTCTTAAATTAGAACCTTCAAACTTGATTTACCTAGTTCTCGGATCATCGAGAGTTGGTAATTCTTTGCATAACTTAGCCCAATTGATAATATAGAGATTTTTGAACTGGAAGAAGTCTCTTCTTACGACAGTACCGAATCACATATTTTTCAGCTCAAGGAATCTTTCAGTTACAGATGAATTTTTAGTTCATTACACTAATATTTATACCATTGTACCGGCATAAATATACATATTACTAATTTCAAGAAAAATGTCTCTAAATGTCAAAAAAGCGAAGTACCTTTTATTGCAAAACTGTCTGCAGTATCAAAACCTTTATACTCTCTCTTTATAATTTCATCAACCAGTTACGTAATACGTATGTTAATGATTGAAATGAATTTTCATTACAATCCTCTTGCGTGTACACTGAACTGCTGTCACTTCTTAACATTATTCATGCAACATGTACACGCTATTTCGAGAACATGTATTGTATCAAAATAATACTGTAATAAAAAAGAAAAGAGAAAACGGTAAGAAAGTTTTCCATAATACATTACATCCCCAAACTTATCAAGAACTTCAACAAATATAAATTACTCCTGTCTCTAAAGGTCGACATAATAATTGCTAAACCAGATATCCGGGCCTGCGTCTACATTTTCTTAGACTGTAACCTTAATATGTAAAATTTCTATTCTTATTTCACAGTCCTACAGATATAACTACAATAAAATGAGATTTCCACCTGAAACCTGAGATTTCCTTCAGAAACCTGAAATGAGATTTCCAAAGTTGAATTTGAAAAAAAAAATATATATATTAATAAAAATATTAATAAAAATATTATAAATATATTAATAAAAATGTTAATAAAATATATTAATAAAAATATATCGGTATAAATATGTCTACGTTTGTACGTTTGCGGGAAATCAGGTCTTTAAAGGTCGAAAGGGGAACCGAATAGAGCAGAGCGAGCGGAGCTGCTTCGAGCGACGGGGACTGGCTGGAAAATGGAATCTCGATAGACGTGTGTTGCGAGGGAAGAGAGAAAACGGGGGGGGAGAGTGGGGTGAAATCGAGCGGACAGGATCCCTCGGTAATAAAGAAAGAGAAAGAGCCGAGAGACGTCGAGAGGCGTGCGCGCGTTCTAACTAATTTAAGAAAGTGCTCTCGGGGTGCCAAGGCGAGGGCGAGGGCATCGAGTCGCGTTTCCTTCTTCCTCTGGCCTTTCCTTCCGGTCGGTGTTTGCCGAATGGCAGGAGCAGGCCGCCTTTATCCGGGCGTTGGCAACGGATTCAGAGGGTTGTGGCCCATCGTAAAGTCAATGAGAACTCGACTCCCTTACATTTTTCAAGGGCTTCGGCCTCGTCCGCTATAAATAACTGTCCGCCTTTGATCGCGCACGTCCTCCTCTCTCTCTCTCTCTCTCTCTGTCTCTCGGACATCCCGTTCAATGGCATCCGCGCGCTTGTTCGCCTCGTTGTTGTCCTCGACAAATATCCAGCAAAGAAGGGGAAAATTGCGCCGGATCCTCGGATGCCCGATTTTCTCTTTCGACCCTCTGTTTCTCGGGACAGCTCTGTTCCTCCCGGCCAAATAGGCAAACACACGGCGCGGCCGTTAAAGAGCAGCCGGGGCGCCTCTCTCGTAGACGAGATTTCGATACGCGATCCCGCTTTGAACGGACGCACGGTCCGCGGGTCAAAAGGCGTTTCTCGCGACTCTCGAGCAACCAGGGTCGTTTCGTTTGCCGGGCTGCTGTGTTACGTGCTGTGTTTCGAGTTCAACGCGGCCGACCTGTGCCAAGACTCGGGGGTGGGGGGATTAATCGTCGGGAGGAAGCACGTTCCGTAGGGTTCCTCTTTGCTCTCTCGAGCGGTCTCTGGCGAGGCGAGCTTCTTCGGAGAAACGCAACGCCGACTTCTTTCTTAATTTTTCGAAACCGGTTCTTGATTTTCGGTCGAATTCGGTTCAATTTCGGTCGCGCTATCGATCGGAAAATGTTTTCGGTAACACGACGACGGGTTAAGTGTCAACGGTGTGGCTGGATCGACGTGTTCCGAAGCGTTAGAATTACACAGGAGTTTGTCACAGTTTTGTCAGAGTGTCTCGCGTGTCTCTCGCGTATCGTACGTGTAATTCGAATATAGCGTTGTTCCTCGCTGGCGAGGTCCACGAGGATGGAATTCGCGTCGGAACTACACGGGCATTCTTAAAAGTCGATGTCCCGCATAGTGAACTCAACACACATGCACACAGTGAATAAGAGGATAACTTTGGCAATGACGATGGAAAATTGTCGATAATTTCAACTTTGTGAAAGAAAGATCACACGACGAGCTACTTGGTCCCGTTTCAGAGCTTGACAGACGTAAGTTCGTTTCTCTTGGAGACGATTTTTACTTCACGTAGCGAGTGAAAAAGTGAAGATACTTTTCTCTCAAGAAAGTAAGTTAATAAAAATTCAAACGCATGTAAAAATATTAAAAAATGGCTTTTCATGGCTAAATCTACTCTACAGTCTTAAAATGTTGAAATTTTCTCTTCGCGACGATCCTTTGAAACTCACTAGCTTTTTTTTCTCGAGAATTGTAAACATTCAAATGCATGTGAAAATATAAAACAATTTTTAGACTGAATCTACTACAGTCTTGTGGATTGAAATTTTCTCTTTACCTTTTGTCTCGATAATTGTAAACACTCAAATACTTGTGGAAATATTTAAAAAATTTTAACATGACTAAATCTACCGCGATCTTGAAGATTGAAATTTTCTCTGTGTAACGACACTTTAAAATTCTTCTTTCATCATTTTATTGAACCTTGAACATTTAGGTCAGAC
Organism: Tetragonula carbonaria; assembly: GCA_032399595.1. NCBI lineage: Eukaryota > Metazoa > Arthropoda > Insecta > Hymenoptera > Apidae > Tetragonula > Tetragonula carbonaria. Next base: position 6,816,824 of record JAUCRC010000001.1, read on the forward strand.
GATGAAATCATCAGTCAGGATTTCTTAAATTTTAACCTTAATATTCAACGTTCGATAAGATGATAAAGTGAAAGAAAATCGAAAATACAAGTTTTAACAGATCGTTCAATCTTCAAAGCTAGATGGTGAATCTAGTTTTACGAAAAACAATTTTTGACGTTTTCACAGGCGTTCGAATTTTAAGAATTTCTTAGAGAAAAGTGTCCTCGCCCGATCATCATTGAAGCTGTACGCTTCAAAACGAGACCGAGTGAATCTTTTGTGTCAATTGAGAGTATCGCCCGTTTGTCCCAAATTATTAGCTTGGAAACACGACGATTCTGCACGAAACATCTGCGACAAGATTGTTCTACATTTTGTTCCTTCGTTCAATGGCCACGGTGCCTCTGAGCCTGGTAAATAGACGCGGGTTCACGACCCTAGAGAAGCAATCGAGGTAAGCGGTTCGCTTTTCGGACGAAGCTTCTTCCATCCGAGCGTGCGATCTCCAACTTCCCAGCTCGATTTGTTGCATCGAATCTACGCGAATCTACGCAAAATGCAGTATTCACCCCACGAACCAGTTCACCCGTTCGACCCAGCGAATCAGCAGGGGGATTTTGGCTCGCCGAGAAAATTTATTCGCTACGAGTGGCGCAACTTTGCAAATCGCGCGATCGTCGAACTCCTCGTAGAAAGGCTCGTATCTCGTCGTCGGACAGGACGATTTTCACGACCTTGAAGTATGTTCCTTTGGCCTCGATCGCGGTGAGCAGAAGCCACGCGAGGCAGTATGGCACGGTTTGATTCCCATCGGGCTCTCTGTCGGAGTTGAACTAACGCCAGAAAATATCGGAGTCAGTCGGTGCTGAAATTAGAGAGGCTGTGCGTTCGAAAGCAATTTCACAGAGACGCGAACGTGAAATCCGGGGGCTTCGTGTCTCTTCTTGCTGTATTGGTGAATAAAATAAGCGCGTGCTCGTTGCTGGGAACAAAGCGAGGATTCATCGGCGAGTTCTCTAAACGGATAAGGAAAAGTTGTGAGCTCGCGATTTATCGGCAATGCTCTCTGTGCCAATCTTACGTTTGCACGGGATTCGATCAGCAGCGTTGCTGCTTGTGATACACACATCTTTGGTCTCTTCTCAATCGCACGTCTCCCTCAAAGAGTTTCATGAAATTTTACCGCGCCCGTGGTGAAATCTCCGTATCCATGGGGCAAATTTCGCTCTTCTGCGATTCTTCGAATCGTGACACGCATACAGCGGCTATGGAAAATGTTGGTGGAACATCGTATCTTATCCGTTAGTCAATTTGTACTAAATAAATTCACTTGTATTAAAAAGATTTTATTTTTTAATATTCCACGTCGTGTCTGGCTCGTACATTTTATTTAATAATATTTGATATAAAAGGATGCGCTTAATATTTTCCCATCGTTGTGTCAACGCTGGAACTATCAAAATGGTCAACATTGATAATTTTTGTTTGATATTTCATAGCTATAAGATTAGCGTATTTTTGAATGAAACTTGAATTTTTCGAATGAAACTTTGATTTTTCGTAAAACGCACAAGTGAAAGTTTGTGTGCTATAAAGATTTTCTGTTTCTTTTTTTTTAATATCTCTGATGGAAATTTTATGCTTTACTTGTCGGTAATTCTAGTGTTGTAAGAATAAAGTTCTTTAATTCTATGAAATATCAAGAAATTGACGTATTTCGATAAATTACTGTTCATGTTGTTATCGAATGCCTTTAGTACATACATAAATGATCATAATTTAAATGAAAATTAATTAAAATAAATAGATTTATATAATTACGCTTCTATCTAAATGGGCAATATTCAATTTTAATAATTCAACATTAATTTTGACAAGAAATACCTCCAATCTTTGATATGAATTAAAAACGAATCTGAATTCCGTCATATCGACGCGTTCGATTCTTTTAATTTTAACATCGGCATCTGCGTATCAATCACATCAATCTGCCTTGTCAGTATTCGCGTGGAGAAATTCGACGCTACGAGAATGAAACATAAAACCTAATAAGAAAAGATTTCATCGGAAAATAAGAATTGTGGCCAATTTAACACGTTGATCATCGCGTCACCCATATCCAATTGTGAGTGATAGCCAAGCTTTCATTGGGGTGTCGCCCATGTATGGATTTGACGAGTTTGTTTTTAAATTGCAAAACGTTAAAAGAGAAAGAATGTAACGATATTTAATAGAAAACTGAGTTTTTAATAGTAAATTGTTAAGTCATTTTGAAGAAGTCCGAACTACTACTTAACACAAAAATATGTATATTATTTTATTTACGCAGAAAAAATTTACATAAAGTACATAATAATACGACAGCTATTTGATAGATATATATTGGAGAACATTTTAAACAATGCTAACTGAGACTTCGAGGCCTCGTTGTGAATACTTTGAATGGTCTATATACTTGACGGTTACCAAAACTGTGTAGAAGCCTCCGATTACGCTAGACGCCGACTCTGAAACACAACATCCACGTTGTGAATTAAAAAAACAAACAAAAAGAGAATAAAAAAACAGAAATATAGAAACGAAAGAGTAAAAAAGCAAAAATATAAAAACGGAAGAGTAAAAAAACAAAAGTATAGAAACGAAAGAACGAAAAAACAAAAATATAAAAAACGAAGTAATAAAAAAAAAACAAGCATAAAGGAAGCAGAGAGACAACAACAAGGGAGTGTATGTCTAAATTCGTGACCCGGCGTGAAAATGAATACTCGATTTGCGCTCGGCGATCAACGTGTTGAACAACCTAATCTAATAATCTTAAATTCAACATCTTAAATAATCTAATCTATCTCTTGGTAATCCTGACGCGTAATCCTTGGTAATCATCGCGTATAATATTTGTGATCATCTCGCGAGGTGATCGCACGAAGATTTTATTTCGATCTCGTTGATTATCTTAAAGCACGTGAGTGCCGAAAAGCGGCCGACAAATTCATCGAATCAGCCGATTCGGCGCTATTCTGGCAAGACTAGATCCTGCCCCGGCCAACGAAGCGTACACAGATAGGTCGATTATTTTCCATTCCGGCAAACGGCGGAAAAGTGGGTCGCACGAAATCCTCGTTGTTGATAGCGTACGGGGTTCAGTCTTCTGGAAAGTGTCTTACTGGATCCAGTTATATGGCTTATCGCGCCTCGTCTTTTCCGGCGTCCTGTTCTTCCGCTCTGTAGACTATAGCTCTGTAGGTAAGCGGAACTCTGTCTAATTGTCATCGATCCATTACTGGTTACTGGACGAGAAGAACGATCATCTTTCACGGGGAGAAATTCGCTCGAAAATCGAGTCGAATCGTGCGCGAGTTTAGCCGAGCGTGGACCGATGTTTCTCGTTCGAAAGTGAGAATCTCGATGACGATCTCACGGATTCGTGGTCTCTGATTTCTTTGAAAATATGAAAAACTCTTAAAATAGTACATGTAGTATAGCACTTTAAAAAATATGAAAACTCTTAAAATAGCACATGTAGTACAGTATAGTACTAATATAATATAGTACTAATATAGTACAGTACTAATATAGTACAGTACAGTAGAGTACTAATATAGTACATATGTATAATAGAATATAGTATTAATATACAGTACGGTACAGTAGAGTACTAACATAGTATATATGTATAATATATATGTGTGCAGTAACCATTAATATTAATTGTACACTTAAACGCTGAAGCTATTAAATCAAACTATTGAGTTACACTAAATATTGTAAATTTCGTAATAAAAGGATATCGTACGATGATAAGATAAAGTTTGGATTCGTTTCGAAGCTGTAAGTTTCTACTTTCAATGTGCATCGTTCATTTTATTTTAAGATATTTTTACACCATCTAGCAGATGGTAAAGTGAAAGCTCTTTTTTTCTCGAAAATGTTATAAATTATTATAACGTCTAGAAGCACTAAGAAATTTTTTTGATGACTATGAGTCCATGATGAATTCGAAGATTGAAGCTTCCTTTTTACAACGATACTTCAAAACATGCCACACTAACTTTAAATATCAGGCCAAGAAAGGAATACAACAATGATAATTTCTTGAATTTTCGTTCAAGTTCCTGATATTTAGATTTCAATAACGTGACAGGGAAAAAATCATGCAAATAGGAACAGAAGTACATATAATTTCAATTTTTATTGACAGAATTATAATATTTTAACAGTATTTTAAAATACTTCCTTAAAGTTTCTTAAGTGTATCTTGTAAGGATTATCATAGATGAACAAAATTTTGCTTTTGCGAGAAAATATATGTCTGATTTCGTAGATTAGCACTAACTGGACTGCGTATTTTTATGAAAATTCATTATTTTTATAAATAAAATTAAAAAAAAGAAAAGAAACTAGATGGAAAATTATTTTCTCTATTAATTATCATACAGAATATTGCACTTTGGATATTTGGTTTATTCTTTATTTTTATACATTTTTGCATCTTCAAATTTCTCGTAAATGCATAAAAACTTATGTAATGTAATCTTCGTAGTTTAGTAATCACATTAAATTACGAGATTAGTGATTTAGTACAATTTTCAAGTTTTCACGATTTTGGTCCTCGCTTATCCGCAATATTGTGTTCAACAACAGCTATATATATGCGATGCTATATATTTCAGACGCTATATCTCTACTCTACTTTCGATATTAATTTTGTCTCGATTCAGCCAACACGAACGATCGATTTCACAGCGAGTTTTATTAAAATCTGTTTTAATGACGCGCGTTATGGAAATGGGACAGCGACGCATCGAGCAACGTTACGCGACTGAATGAATTTTCGATCAAAAACCTGGTATTCCTGCACCACATAGATTCGTACGACTTCTTTTTCCAAAAGAAGAGCCACCTCAATGGACGTCGTTGTGTTGCAACAGATCTGCAATTGAAGTTTTCAGTAGAACAACTCGAGCATTTTTCCCAGCAGTTTCAGTAGAAGAACTCAAGCATTTCGAAGGAAACGATATTATACACTTTTCATTTTGAACGATGTATAAATCCTTTCATTGCCTGCTAGACACACCGCACGAGTGAAAAGACGATGAGACTCATAGTCGAGTCATATAAAATCTTTCATTCCTCCGCTCGAGATTCACGAGTCAGGAACAATGTAAATAACAAGTAATCAGATTTTAAACGTCGGATATCGCAAGAAGGGGAGCACTTCTCGAAGAGAAGAGAAGATAACATCGATAACAGCGCGGCAGATATGCATGCAGCGTTTGGATCAGGGAAAAAATATGACGCGAGGGAGACAGAGAGTGGAAAGAGGGTAGAAAGAGAAGAGAGAAATCGATTCGAATTGGTCGATCAAAAATAGAGGCATAGAACGGTCGACAGGCAGCGGTCAGAGAAAGAGAAAAGTAGAGAAAGAGAGAGAGAGAGAGAGAGAATCTCTGGGGAGTTTGGAGTCGGACACGCGATGATAAAGGGAGAGGGAGAGTTTCTTCCGATCTGAAAAGTTTCTTTACGGGCATAGATACGCGGGCTCGTAAAATTCTCGTACGAATCGAGCGTCGAACGTATGAAAAAGGCAATGTCGGAAGTGGATCGCGAAACGATGGAAGGAAAGCGGGCGGAGGGAGGAAGACAAAAAAAAAGTCGAACGAGGGAAACGGCGGAGACGCGAGCCTGGAAGGAGGCTAGGCCGGAGGAGGTGCGGCAAGTTCGAACGTAGTAAGAAGAGGGTGGAGGACCTCGTGGAAGAGTGGAAGAAGTCACTTTGTGGGAACCGTTGGACGATATCGCGATGGCCGATATAAAAGGCGACCAAATAAAAGCGACCGTCTGAATACGATATTTTCGTTCGAAGGAGTTCACTCGACCGAATCACCGGCGTAACAACAACCGGCCGAAAATTCTCGAATTATTTTCTGTTCACTCGTTCACTCGGTGAACGGCATTCCCGACGGCTGCTAACGGCGCGAGGGGGTGGAGGGAACGAAGACTGGCGTAGGTTAGGGAGGTGCAGACAGGGATAGGACACACAAGTCGATCCGACGTGGAGCTAGCCGGGAAAACGGTTGAACTAAAAAGTTATTGTTCTCGCCGGATCGAGTTCCAGTCACGGAATCCTTTGCAGTGGCCCTTTGCAGGGGCGCCTCGCCCTTTTCAACTTTCCCTCCGAACGCTTTTAACCGACTCGCCTCTGTATGTGTGTATGTTTGTGTGTGTGTGTGTGTGTGTGTGTGTGTGTGTGTGTGGAATCCAGCGAAAATTCTCCGAACGAATGAGACTGGTTCGCCAGACTGTTTTCGAAGCGACTTCGAGTCCAGCGAAAAATTAACACGGTCCAGCCGGTGTCAGAGTAAAATTTCTCTTCAGGGCTTCGATCGGAGACGGCTGGTCTCTGCTTGAAGATCAACAATTCGTAGAAAATATCACAATTTATTTCGATCTCATTTGCGTCCATCAAAGATGAATACGCTCGTTCGAGTAATTTTCCCTTCTCATTCGTCATTTCAGAGGCAGCGTCAAATTTCGGTAGTAACCGGCTCTCGATCGAGTCTCGCACGCTCGAATATTCCCCGCGAGCCCTCCATTTTTACCTCTAAACGTACACATCTAGTTCGCTTTAATTTCTTTCTCCCCAGCTCACAATTTCATTTGCGCGCGTGATATTCTTTAAACAAGACCGGCGCGCGTTTGTTCAAAGAGGAAAAGAAAAAGAAAAAAAAAGAAAAGAAAAAAGAAGAAAAACAGGGAACGTAAAGGGAAACGAAGCGTAAACCGGCAATTGCGTCGGTATTTTTCCACGGTTGTGCAGAAAGTAGGTGCAATTCGCACGCGAGTGTGCGTCCGCGAGAATCGACCGGGCTGTATCGTCCGCAGCCCGTATTTCAGCCGCAACTTCGTTTCAACTGCGCGGACTTGATTATGCGCGGCGACCATTTTGCGTCTAATTTGCCCCGATAACGTTTTATCTCCTTCCCCCCCCCCTGTTCGGAAATCGAGAGGCGCGTGCAACATTTGGCCAGCCAGCCAAACCGAATACATATATCGGCGCGACACGCGACACGCGACCGTGTTTTTCCAGCTTCCCGTCGTTTGTCTGCCGACAAATCTCGCTTGCTGTTGCGCGACAAGAAATTGCACATCGATATCGTGCAACGGCCGTCGATTATTCCGCGGAAAAAACCGCATTCTGATAACTGGAAATTTGAACTTGGCGATTTCGCGAAAAATCTGCCGACGCGAGACTCTTTTTTTTCGTAATTTGAATCTCGAACGATGAATATTTTCGATAGCGGATGAAGCATTATTTTTCTCAACGCGTTGACTGATGGTCGCTCGTTGAAAAGTGGGGCATTCAGTCGGAAAAAAATTTTACTTTTACATTACTTATATGCTTGTATATGTCGCTGGATAATTCTTAACATCAGTTCTACGACATTGTGAAGTCAAAAATCAAGGCAACTTTGGAAAGAAATTTTTTCGATACTGATTCGCTTTCGTTGGAAACATTCTTTTTTCCGATAATCGGAAACTCTTGAAAAGTCGCTACATGCGCCGAAAAGCTAAAGGAAAAAGTGATTTTTCTATGTAATAAAGTTATATTGAAACGAATGAATTTAAATTATTATTTTAATACAAAATGTGTATATTATATTTTAATATTTAAATGGCAAAATATATAAAAGGATAATACCTGTCATAAAAATTTCCTGAGTTTTGATCAGGTATAACTATAACAAAAAAGTTTATTCGGACGTTCGACAACTTTCTATGATAGAAACCTTTTGGCTTGTACAAAATTTTTGTAATTGATTTTTCTCCGACTTTCCTGGTCAAATACACCACTTCGTGTCTATTTCTATAAACCTTTTTCAGAATAATTAAAATAGGACGAATATCATTAGCAAAGAATTTAAAATGACAGAAATAATTAGATAATATTGTAAATACGCTTTCATCGTACCTTGTTGCAATATAGTGTCTTGCAGAAATTAAATATTTTGTCCCATAAACGAAAAGTTGTACGTTTCGGAAAGTTGTAAGCGGCGGTCAACAAACACGCGTTTTAACAAACACAAACGCGACAATTGGAAATCGCGTTGTGAGGAAACAGAAATCGTGCTTCTCTATCAGTGAGTTTTTTGTGAAAAATTGTAGATTAAATGAGTTATCGAAACGTGGTGAACGCGCGAAAAACGTCCAGTTTTTTTTTTAATCTTAGAATGATACATCCCGTTGAATTTTATAGATTCGCGTTTATAGATTCATTACGTATCACAGTTTACTGGAATATCATCGAATGATATCGCGTTAGAAACATTATCATTATTAGAATGTATCAACGTTAGGAAAGGATGCTGGGGTCTTTAAACCATTAAAAATATTTTACATTCTGTTCAAATGCTTCTTCGAATTTTTATACTCCCTCTGTCCGAATATATGGTATACATTTTAAAGAAAATCTTAGATTATCTAGAGTTTCGAAAGCAACTGGCAATACTCATTATATTGGTATTGTTTACATTGATAGTTAAATAACCTAATATATTCGACAGGCGTTGCTTTTGAGTTAAGTGGGAATTTGAAGACAAAAAATTAGTTGTTTTTTTTTAAGAAAAATAAAATAGTCACCGCTGTAATTTCAAAATGGAAAATCTTAACCCAAATAACGTGAATTTACAAAGAAGAGATGGCAAATCGAAGTAATCGACTAATGAACAACGTCATGGTATCTTGCAACAGCTATTGCAGTATATGAAGAACAAAGAAAAATTCGAACATGGTGCTATTAATGAATTGATCGAATGTGTTCGAGATGCATTTAATAAATTAGAGAGAAATACTCTTGATAACGTTTTTATAACATTACAAACGTGTGTGGAATCAATTATGTTGACAGGAGGGGGAAATTCCTATAAAACACATTCCTCATATAAATAAGGTAAAATTTCGTCGTGAGGGTTAGCTGAAAAATATACATGTTCAGAAGAAGCGTTCAACAAGAGCTAAATCTCACTTTAACTAAATTTCGATTACACTCAAAATTATTTGTATTTAGTTATATTGTGATAATAAGATGAATTTAATATCTTTTTTTATATTTAATTTTAGTTTTATTTGATTTTTCTCGCAGATGTATACCATATTTTCGGACAAAAAAAAATATTAAAATGTATACCATATTTTCGGACAGAGGGAGTATTATTGTACAACTCGTTATTCGAAGATCGCGCATTACTCTCGTACGTGGCGAACTATTTACGAAAACGAATTTCGCTAATATATCGTTCGCGCTTTCAACAAATATATCACTCTGTGTCAAAAACGAACTCTGTGCGCCGGTTCTTTTTTTTTTTTCTTTTTGTCACCCCTCTGTGCGATACTTAAATTTCTTTCTCGGTTACCGCGCAGCGGCACATAGCACTGCGTGAAAGTGGAACAGCGTTCAAGTTCCAGGCTAAAAACTACAAAGTAAATCGCGTTGCTTTTCCGCTCATTTGCCCTCCGAAAGTTCGCCCTCCTTAGCCGAAACCAGCGCGGAACGCTTCGCGTATTACGCGCGAGTCTGCTCTTTCAAACGGCGCAGCGCCGCGGAATTTTTCGCCGGCCGCCGGGTTAAAACTGTCATTTTAGGCAAGAGGAGAACAATTTCGACGCGGCTTGCAGGGAGATCTAGGTTCCCTAGGTTTAGGTTTCTCTTCGAGTACGTGCGAATAACCGGAAAACGCACCGTGAAAATAATTGGCTCGTTTCTGTTGTGTGCGTATATATCACGACCAAAATCATCTGCCTTTTCTGGGAGAAACTTCCGAGATAACACCTTGCATAAAAAGTGTAAGAATCAATAAAGACAGTTCTGTTGAGCTATGGAAAGACTCTCTTCTAGAACTCTTTTTTCGTACCTTGTCGAACCTCTCGGTCTGACACATTGTTTCGTAATTTGAGTATGAAAGTGTGGCAATTTAAATAAACTTCGATATACTTTATTTATGCGAAATGAATTTAAATAAAACCTTATCCCTTATATATATTATATTTTATACGTAAAATATATTTTAGTAATTTTTTTGGCGTGATAAACTGTATAACATTTATCTACGTGTAACGGTGCACAACAGATTTTGTGCAAATATCCGATTGATAATTGTCTTCCGATAAATACTATCAATTTCCACATCACTGCGATATATTTCAACATCACTGAGACAATCAGATAAAGCGTCTGCATGAATAAAAAACTGAAAACCCATTAATTATGTTTCCAAATAAAATAATAAAAAATTAAAGAAACATGTGTTTGTAAAAGTTGTTTTTGTTTAATATCAATCAGTCGTTTAGTAGCCACCCTGTATAAAAGTTCTTCACCGTTACGATCGAAATTTTTGTAACACTAAGGTTGCGATACAAACCTAAATATATATCAATAAAAGTAATTTCTTTTCAAATAATGAAGTAAACACGACAAAGAAAAGAAAAGATTTCACAATCTCCTGATATCACCCCGAGTAATACGAAAATTAAAATAGCTAATGCAGGTGCAAACACGAGTTAACTCGATTAAAAATCCATCAATATTCAGTACTACGCGGCTAATACCTTAATTTAATTTTTTTTATGAGAAATCGCGGATCGTGGACAAGCAGCCCGCGAATCGCACTTTCCTTCATTATAACGCCAGAAATACGTCACTAACGTTCAGTGCTGGTGTCCTGATCAATATTTTTTCTTTTTTTTAATCTCCTTTTACCACCGTGACACACGCGACGTTATGGACTTATGTTTCTGTTTCGAGCGGCAGTTAGGGAAAATTTTACACGCGAGACGACCGCCACGTGGAATCGGCCACCGGATAAAAGCGCAGCGATAAAAGTTCAGCCGGAGGGAAGATCCGCCTGGATATTCCCGCGGTGGACCAACGTGCATCCCCTCCGCGACACTCCGACAATCAGGGGATAGTAGCTTGCTTGGCAACTGCAAAATCTCCTCGAATGATGGCGAGGGGAGGAGACAATAATCTTGAAATAGTGCCACGACGCCGTGCAGCTTCCCCTTCAATTTCCATTTTTCCAGCGATTCACCCTCTGGAGGAGGACCGTCGTCTCCATGCACTTCTGATCGATTTCCCCTGCCCGTGATTTCCTGCGCGATGTTTTTATGTGAAAAAGTATCCAAGTATGTAATTACGTCAAGTATTACCATTTTGGAGGATATTTTGAAAATAAATATTACAAGATACCTTTCATAATTAATTTAACTCTTTTCAACGGGCAAAGCTATTTTATGCGATTATTTTCATATTTTGCGTTAATCGTATCGTTACACGATGCACTAAAAGATACAATTTCATTTGAAAAAGTATCTTTACAGTTGACCTTTTACATGTCTTTCAACTGTGATCCCTTTTGATACCATTCAATTTTCGTTTGAAAACATTTTCTCATACAGTAAGTAAGTTTTCGAGCGTTTTAAGATCGTGAAATTGTTGTGTGATCGGGTGAGAAAGTCGTCATATATTTAATATCTGTTTATTTGACACACTTCTGGATACAATAATTAGGTTCGAAACACGCCGTAAGATTACTAATTTATGTAACTCTCTCTCTCTCTCTCTCTCTCTCTCTTCCTCTCTTCCTCGTTAAAAATTGAATACATCGGGTGAGTCGTCTAAGATTAGAAATATTTTCGAAACGATCAATTATATCCAGAAATGTTTGAAACAAAAGTTAAATGGTTTTAACTGATATTTATAATAACTCTTTTTTAATCTTGACGCATAGAAGGCGTTCGAGGATCAAGTTTATTTTTTTATTGTATTACTCGATTCAGCTCGTCATTCTCTGTAAAAAAGTATTGAATCATTTATACACTTCAGGAGATATTTTAACTGAGCTCTCACAATTTGACCGTATATGTCTGGGACACTTTCTATATAATAGAGAAGATTATCAGCGAATTTTTATCTCGATGACACAAAAGGTATTCCATTAGAATTTTTGTACTCAGTTAAGGTAAATAATTGTCGATTTTAGTATAGTGACTCCCCTCTAGTTATCAATGAATGAGTCACGCGATTGATTATTCAAAAAAAATTGTTAAGTGCTTTATCCTATTTAGAGTTCTTCCCGTTTCATGGTCAATGACACGCAGACTATTTTAAATCTAATTGTGCAATGTAAATACGTTGCAAGAGCTAATAAAACTTTGAGAACGTTTACCAAAATTTTACTGTAATTTGACTTTAAAATTTAAAATCAAGATCCAAGAGTGTAGAATCACACTTTTTACACAGTTTCGATACAAAATCGGTAACTGATCCTCCACAATTTGAAAGATAACACGAAAGATTACATTTCCGTGTATCCGTTCTTTTGAAAATTGAACATCGAACCGCTTCGTTTTTTGGCTAATTTTACCAAAGCAAGAAAAATATCAATTAGAAGTCAGAATATTGTTTCAAGCGTGCTGCAACTTTGTGACAGTCTCTTGCAGAATTATCACATTTATCAAATGGAATTAACCAATTTCTACACCAATTGAAACACGAATTTTTCTTTTCCCCTCCCTTTTTTTTTAACAAACTAAAATACGTAAAATTTATAAAATTGTCTCTTTTTGCCGAAGGTGCTTCAATTTTATTTCGCGCATATATGTACTCATTGGACTCCACCGACACTTTGTTACAAAAGTAAATACCAAATTAATAATAATTTATAATAATTCGTCAGTTTCATCGAATCTTCTCAATCGAGCCGAATATCTGCTAATTGATAATCATTTCCACTGGTCATTGAACAAAACTCCGACCATCGACGATGAAACGCGATGTTCTGTTTTTCGAAATAATACGCGCTTGAACTTTCCACGATAACGTTTGTCCTCGATTTAATTTTAATTAGGGGAGCAGCGAGCGAAAATACGAGAGTTTCACGCAGTCCTCGCTGCTGAACGGATATTACAGACGCAAACGGATTTATAAAACGCAGGGAAAAACGGCTCGACCCTCACCCTCTTGCCCGATTAGGCGAAGAGACGAGCCCGAACGAAGCTAAACGTTCCGTGAAATTAAATATTTCGAAGTGGAGAATTTATTCGTCGTATCTACGCCGGGCCGCGTTGGATGTGAATAAAGCGACTATTATATAAACGGTCGATTGGATATTAACGAGAAACCCGGGCTGGCAAAAGTTTATGAAACGCTGTTGTTAATCATTCGAGCGGATACCGATGAAATAAATAAAACAGAAGTTACCGTTAATTTCCTGCTTGTAATTCCATTCATTGGCGTAGTAGCACTCACGCCATGGAAAACGGCCGATCCACGGTGAAATGAATTTTCAAAGCGGACGATAATTCATCGTTGCCTTCACTCGGCAACGTTATCCGCGGGATATCGTCGCGATTGAAATTTATCGACGAGGTAATTTCTATAATACGCGGACGCGTATTAAAGTCAACGTACGCGGAGGAAAAAGAAGAAATTCGGCCGATTCGAAACGCCGTACAATTGTTCCCCGCGGTCCGAGCGTTTATCAATCGGGTCGAAATAAGAAAAAAAAAAAAGTTATCGAACGAAGGTTATACTTTGTTGATTTTTTTTTCGTTCGCGTTGAGCTTCGACGAGACACAAATTGCAACATTCAAGTGGACCTCGAGGATCGTTATTTCGTTTTCTAGCGTCGAATGCGTCTGAAAACGGCGCCGAGAAGTATCAAAGCAGCCTAAACAATCAATTTGTAAGTTTTCAGAAAAATCACGGGCACGAATTTTTAGAGACTCGAGGTAAGTGAATTTTCGCGTTAAATGCTTCTTTTATCGTATCGTGAACACTCAATTACTCTGGTAATAGACGCTTTGTTCTTCAATTATATCTTCAATTATATATACCAATCGTTCAACAGGGTGGGCCAATAATCACTTCCTACTAAAATAAATTTATCATATATTTAAAAAAGAATTTTCTTTTTTTACATACTTTGCAAACGTGACGAAAAATTCGTGCTCGAACTTAAATTTAATTCAATGAAATATAAAAATCAAATTTAAAACAACATTGATTGTAAATACAGGAAATAAATGTAATACTAATCTTAAATAATTTACTAATTTACAATTATAAATTTTAAAATTTTTCCATGTTGAATGCATCTAAATAAATAAATAAACTGAATAAATAAACGATAATAAACAATAAAGTAAAATAAAAATAAAATAAAAAATAAAGTAAAATAAAAAAATTAATATTTTATTAAAAAAGTTAAACTTATTGATAAAATTTGTTTTTTTTTTACATTTTGATATTTCTTAAAAAAAAAAAAAAATAGATGAGAAGAAACTTTTGGCCCCGACCCTGTGAATGCTAAGTTCAAAAAGCTCATTCTGCGTTCCTTCATTAATCCTTTACAAGTGATTTTAAATTACTCTGCTTGGTCACTCTGCGTGTTCTTACGCCGATATTTTCGATTCTTTGTAATATTACGATGCAACTCGTGCGAGAAATTAAATTTCCACCGTGCGATCGAACGAACCTTCTGCTTACGTATTGCCTCAATCAATCTTGCCTTGAACAAGAAGAAGAAGAAGAGAAGAAATAAAGCATCGGCTTGTTGAATGCATTCGCTAATTGAACGAATAACAGGATAAGAGAGAGGCGAGTTTCTTGCGAACCCGTTTATGCTATCCGACACGTTTCGACGAGGCTCGAGCTGAGAAGCAATTGAATAAAAAGATCGGGCACGGCGGTTGAATGCGAAACGACTTGCGTCCAACGAAAGAGAAAGAAAGAGGCTAATCGTCGGATCGCCGTGAACAACTATAAATGGATCCCGAGCGAACTGGCTACACAACTGTAAATGTAAAAACCGCGGTGATTGTTCAATTTACTCGGTAATTATTATTACATATCGTTTAATTGTTTAACTCGGTAACCATTATTTCACATCGTTTAATTTATTTGGTAATTTACCAGTTACTTTATTATTAATTTATTATTGATTTAATTTTTTTACTTACAAAGCGGACGACCTTGCGGACTTCGGTGACCTTGAAATGTGTGTCATTAAAGTCGACATTCTGAACAATTTTTCTCCACTCGTGTTACACCGCTCTGTTTTAGTTGAACAAGATGTTCGCAAAAATATTTTTGTCACCTTACATCGTATCTCGAACGTTTGGAATATGTCTGTATTAATGTAAACTATCAATATAAGCTTGGATTAGGTTTGCACTAGATTTAGATGTCTATGTCGATTTAAAATTTAGACAAAGGAGGATAGGGTCCTTCAAATAGCCATGAGATAAATTTTGTTGATCGATATGGTCTGGCGGACATTCCATGATATGGAACTCGTGAAACACATTATCTAGGCCTGTACAACTGAATTTTTGTTTCGACAGCAACTATAACTGATAGCTGAATAGTTGCTTTTTTTCTCAACATTTCGGCTATATATATATATATATATATAGCCGAAATGTTAAATAAGTTGTTAAATAAATTCAATGTTAATAAAATTGGAAATATATATATATATATATATATATATATATTCCAATTTTCAAACGACAATGATATAACGAATATAAAGTTTAATATGAATTTGTTATTTAATATCTATGGAGATATTTTTCATTCTGTTAAACCTGTCGATATTTAAATTTAATAACCTAAACTTAATAACCTAAATCTAATCCAAGCTCATATTGGTAATTTCAATTAATCTCTTTTCGCTATTCTAACGCAGACGCGCTTAAATTTTACTCATAAATCTCGTAATATAAAATAAAAGAGAAACGAAGCAGAAAAAAAATCGATAACCATGGAGATAACAGATATATTCTGCTCCACCAATGTTAAAAATGCGAAATTTAACGTGTTAGTAAATCCACCGTCAGTGCAAAGCGAGTATAGTCAAACGTTGGATGACTATAGTCACCGTTAATAACGAAAAAGTTCGTATAAACATATTTCGAACGATACGTTGGATGTCAAAAAACACTTTTGCTTTCGAAAACTGATGAAATTTCTGGGAAATTAAAGTCGAGCGGCGGTAACGCGCGGGTGTAGAGAAAAATTGTTTATACCCTTGAAAAAAAACATATTTCAAGGTCATAGAAAATTCGCTTTTTAAATAATTGTCTCTTCTTTTACCTGGTAACTGGGGGCAAAAAAAGAAAAAAACGAATTCGGATTGTTGGAAGAGTCTACTTTTATTAATTCGCTGAAATTATTTTGTTCGCGAAATAAAGTAATTAGCAACGAAACAACAGGACGTTGCAGGGGAAGACGCCTCGGACGAGAAGCGAGCAAATATTTATCGAAATTTTCCGAGGGTAAGACGAGGAACGAAAGTTTTTTGTCCACGTTTCAATTTAACGCGAGCAACAATATAATAAAAAAATTTCGTCCCCTTTCGCGTGAAAGTATTCCCAAACAAAGAGATAACGGGAACGAGAGCCGCGTATTGAGCGAAATTTACCTTTATTCGTCGCGTTTAAACCTGCCGCGCTCGTTAAAAAAGAAAAACACCTCGAGATTCTGTAATTCGAGCGGTATAGCTCTCTGCGGAGATGTCAATTTTTCAGAAATTCATTTTCTACGGACGACTGTAATTGATGGGAACGTGGGGAACTCTGCCTTTGCGGAAGTTTCGAAGCCGAAACGGAGAAATTAACGCAGAGACGTTACCGTGCTGTTTCTTTTCCGAACAAATAGCGTTTTAAAGGCAAATAGTAGTTTAGAATAGCGCTTAGAACGATCGTTCTGCTTAAATTCTATGAAAGGTCAGGAAAAAAAAAAAAGAAAAACGATAGTTGGAACCAGGTCTCGCGAAGACATCAGGTGCAGAAGGAAACGCTTGTTATCATGATTTCTTTTTATATTCGTTTCGCGACGAACGTTGTACACTATCGTGCATATAATAATTGGACACTCGGTGCAGTATTTGTAATTCCAGCAAAAGGTTGATGCTTTCGCATTGTTTTCGATAGTTATCATCGATAAATATTCGTCCAGTGTTTTTATAAAAACATACCACTTATATTCCATATTTATTTCGATGTTTTTATCTCGACATCGAATGTACATGTCTTTATTAACTTGTCTTTATTAAAATTTGGCAATAAATTAATTTATTGTCACTTGTTTGTGTTTCATGCCAACTGATGTCAATTACTCTTAATGTTGCAGCTAAATTAAACGGATACGTTTTAATTGCATTTTAGATATTTATATCTTGATATTGAATATATGTCTTTACTAAACTTCTGCAAAAAAATTAATCTTCAATAAAAAAAATAATTATTGCTTGTTCATTTTCTTTTTTTTTTAATACTAACTGATGTTAACTATTTTAATTTAATGTTGAACTCTAAGTTCATTGAAGGTTAATTGAAGGTTAATTATTAATGTTACAACTAAAATACGTTTCAATTGTAGTTTACGTATTTGTAATTATATGCGTTAATATCTCGACATTGGATATACTCGTCTTTACTAAAATTCTGCAAAAAATTAATCTTGAATAAAAAAAAAGTAATCGTTACTTTGTTTAACTTGTAGTGACTGACGTCGACTATTCTACAATTGATAAATTGAAGGGATACATTTTAGTTGTACTTTTATCTATAATTATATCTGTTCATATCTCAACATTAAATATAGATATTTACTGAAATTCTGCAAAATTAATCTTCTAATAAAAAAAATATAATTGTTACTCGTTTATTTTCTTTTTATACTAACTGATGCCAACTATTTTACGATTGATAGTTACACGCACTACGATAGTAATTTGTAACATCTACAATAACTGAGCATCTGAAGATTTTCTCGTAAAAATAAGCCGAGTCTGTCTTCTAAACGAAAATCGAACCAAATTGAATCACTTTTTGCGAAGATACTTCGTACACACGGTGATGCTCGTTCGCGATCACGTGCGTATCGCGTAGATCTTCCTTGGCGAGAAACGAATTTACAAAGTAAATGGCCCTGTTGTGGAAAAGTGCAGTTCCTCGATATCGTATTGTTTCGTATCCAGAAGGCCTCTCGAGTCGATCTCTGCGAGTTCGTGAAAAGGATCCGAAATCTCGCGTGCCCGGTGGATTCAGTCGCTGCGTTTGCCGATTCGAAGTGGGATCGTCGAAGTGGTCGGGAATGATGGCGGCTGGATCGCCAGAGAGAAAAGGCAAAGGTTTAATAGAAAAGCTATTTTTATTCTTTAATCTCATATCAGTCGTGAAAAATCCTTCGCTACATCCAAAGTACGTACGACATGTGCAGAATCGAATACATTACGTTATACACGGTAATACAAATCGTATTGCTCAATCATTCGGAACATCGTGTGTACATGAGCGTTGTGTGTACGTATTACATGTATATTTATATATTTATATATTTATATATTTATATTTATATGTATATATGTATATGAAGGGTGGTGGGTTCACGGAGGTGATCGCGGACCTGTGTTGATACACCTGTGTGTGTCGTGAGTGAATACGTGTATGTGCGTGTGTGTACGCCTGCCACATACGTGTGCACAAGCGATATAGATGTGCGGAATACTGTGTGTAATTGTGCGGAATCGTAACTCTGCCCGCGACGAGCTTTTACGGTCGAAGGGAGGGTCGAACGAGATCGATACGTTTGCCCTCGATTCTCATCTCCCGTTTCTACTCCTCTATTTTCTCCTTTTTCTTTTTTTCTTTCTCTTTCTCTCCCTTGACCTTTCTTTTCTCCTTTCTCTTACCTCTCTCCCTCCCCCTTCTTTTTCGCCAACGATCGCGAGCCACGCGGATGTGCACACCGCGTTGAAAAAGAAAAAAAAAAAAAACTCAGACGCGACCGTGTCGCAGCTCCATCGAAATCGCCTTTTCTCCCGCCTCCGTGCGCGAATGCTCTCTTTCTCCCCTTACCTTGCAGTCCGTCATTGAAACTTTCGTCCCGTCTCTCTGCCGGCAGTGACAGTATTCGTTACGTTGCGCGAAAGGAAAAGACACACCGACACACCGAATCTCGCCAATTCGGTCGACGGCGTGTTCGTGTCCCGGCTAGATTTCGCGTAATCCCAAGGGGTGTTCGCGCGTCACGCGGTCATCCGTACGTCACGAACGCTGCGCAGAACGAGGTTCGCCGCTTCTTTGACGCGCAAATGAGGTGGATTTCGCTGGTTTTCGTTGCTGAAAATTTTCGGTTCGATGCCGCGGTCCGAGACGTGAGCTTCTGTAGTTTCTCTTCGTTTCTCGAATTTAATGCCTGTAGTTTCCAACGTGCTACCCGTTGGCCAACAACCTGCAAGAAATTAATGGAAACTACACGAAAACAAACGATCGTTTTCTCTCGGCCATTCGTGGCCCGGCAGAAATGAAAGTCTAATTTATTTTCGACGATGTGACAAAAACATTTGTAATATTAACATGTACATCACCAAATGCAAAATCGAATTTACACATTCTTTGCCACTTTCTACGTCTTCTGTACTCTCGAGGTAAATATATTTCATAATAGATTGCAAAGGCAAGGAAACTACTGTATCGACGGAACGGTTGAAACCAGCATATGTAGAAGATACGGAAAATGAAGAACCACGAACTTGCTCGCGATTACAAGTATCGTCTATTCTCCCTAACATGTCGAGTGACTTGGAAAGGGGGTAATGTAGCGACGTCTATTCCAGCGACATCTATTTCTCAACAACCGTCTCGTCGAAGAGTTCATTTCAGATAAATTTACGGCGCCAACTTTGCGAAACTCGAAAATAAGAAATCATGTAAGAAATCAATATTTCAACAAAATTACTAAGGTGTTTGTAAATAATTGTCAAGGATACACAACAAATTAGCGAGGATATAAATAGTAGTTGTAAAAGAGCTAATCGACATTCTACATTCTACATTCTAAAGTCTAAAGTCTAAAGTCTACTTATAATCTATAAAATATATATCTCGAGAACGTGGAAGATGTAGAATGTGGTAAAGAATAGATTAATAGATTACAACATGAAGAATATGAAGATATCCTGCCACAAGATACAAATGCATTTTGCACAGGTGTAAGCAAATGGTATTAGCAGAAACGAAATGATCCGTCCTATATATACAAAACAGATGTGCAAGTCGACGCAAGTGCACATCTGTCTACTAACACGGTCAATGATCTCCGTCGATCAGTTTCGACAAATGCGCTGATTCTGAACAAATGACCGACAGATCGTACTTTCGATCCGTAATTTTAAACATTACGTTTTCTAACGTCATTCTGAAACCAAAGAGTCGGAGGTTTCAATATTAATTTAACGAAAGCAGGAGGAAAATTGTATTTCACGACAATAATGACGTGGTGTTGAAGAAAAGTTTGAGCGTTGCCAGTTTGGGCGAGGGACGCTCGAAGACGCTCGGGTTCTTTGTATTGTGTCGCGTGTGCGCGAGGTCTCCGGCAACGTTTCTCTCGTTTCCCGCGGAGAGCGAGAAATTTCGATATAAATTCTCGTTCTCGACACGGGCGTTGATCGCGATCGATCGATCGACAAACAAGCGTCTACTTGCATTTCATACATATATTCATACTCGGCGGAGAGTGCGGCAGACGGCGCGCCGTTATTTCAGAAACTCTCTTCCGTGTGCTTGCTCGCTGCCAGCTATTCCCCCCGTTTTCCTCGCGCGAAAATTTCTTTTGATACGTTCAAGAACCTTGGTTGTTTCACTCTTTTTCTCTTCCTTTTTCTTTTTCTTTTTTTCTTTTTTTAATTCTCTTTGTACGCTGTGTATACCGGTTTCGGAAAAAAGACGAGCCGAGATTAGAAGACGGCTGTTATTCTTCTGTGAAATGGGTTTTCCTAACGCGTTCTCTCGCGAACGTGCGTCTTCCGCGTACGTACAGTTCGCAGATTAGAATTTTTCGAAAGCCTCGCGGCGGGAGGTACACGTACCCACACTTAGCATGGAAAACTTTTACGTGTATATTGTACGCATTATGTGAGATATCTCGAAATTTCATTAGCATTATAATGAAAGGCCGCCGCTGTAATTGTACTGATGCGGTTTGAACTTAATCTGTATATATATATATATATATATATATATATATATATATATATATATATATATATATTTGCAGCCAGCATGTATTTAGTAAAACATCGTACGCACGCATAAGCAACTACTTTAAACGTATAACAAATATTAAAAATAATTTTGACGAATCTTATAAACGAATACGCTGAATGAATTTCACGACGAACTGTGAATACGATGAATTATTGAAGCTGTCGAGCTTGAATTCGAATTTGTCGAATTTTATTGAAAATTTCCACCAAAGATGTTAAAGTAAAAAGATAGAAAAGCTAGAATGTAACGAAGTACATTTGTACATTTGCAATTTATACATTTTACGAAAAATCTTTTCAAAAATCTCGTAAAAATTTCGTTTTACAAAAATGAATGATCTTTGGCAGTTCTACTGTTGAGTACTAAATGTAATTATCACTGGAATGTGCTATATATTTCCAAACTTCTGTACACATATTGAAAATTGTTTAAAATCGTGATAGTTGCGCGCCAGTACAGTGCCAATGAAATTTCAAAATGCCTCACCGCAGTACATCCGATGAACATTCGTGAACTGTGTGCAATGAGCATACGAATGCTTTCGAGAAAGTTCGAATTGCCAATCGAATTGTTTGATCTCGAAACTAACGACGAGCTTCTTTCGAAGAACGGCGAGAACGTCGTGTTCCTCGAACTGAATGCCCTTCTTCTACAATTATTCTGCTCGAGATTCTGTCGAAAATCGCGGCGACACTGATCAATTTCCAGACTGGTGGAAACGAATTTCCGCGAGACGCAATTCGTTAACGAACAAGGCGACAAGCTGCAACGAAATTAAAAAGAGATTTCGCAGAAACCTCGCGTGACAAGTTGACACCAAACACCAGAAAACCGAACGACGAATTTTCGTCGATCGTGCGTTTAATTTTCATTGCTAATTTTCACGCCGAATCTTGTCGATTTTGACAAATTGAACCTCATCTCGAAAATGTCTGAGACGTTTTCTCATGGAGGAGAGATTTCCCTTCATGCGGATTTTCATGCATTTGCAGATTCAAGGATTTTAATTCACGTAATTTTGCAAATGAATATTGAGATATTTCGGATTTTTTCCCCTTGACCCTCCGTCCTTTTGTGTCAATGTAACATATCGTTTCTTCTTTTTAATGTTGAGACTGTGATATCTACATTTTTAACATACATTCGTTTTTGACATTTCTGATAACAAACTGTACTATATGTATAACAGAATACATAATACACAACGGTATTCTTTTTCAGACAGTCTTTGACAGCCAATATATTGCTTTACGATTATTAATTATAGTTTTAGTTACTAGTTAATTATCGTTGTAGCAAACGAAAGTCGAAAACAAATAATTACGACGTCAGACAAAACTAGAGAGTATAAGATCACGACACAAAATTGAACACTTGTACTTAAGATATTATATATTTATATGCGATTTAATAGAATTTCTGGTTTCTTTGGTTAACGAAAGAATTTGCAAATTCAACTATTTATTTTTCCACTGGTAGTGTCAATTTTTTTTACTATTGTGTCACTTTGACATCAAAGGACAAATTAAATAAACGGACGAGGGTTAAATATTGTTTGGAGCAACGCTTTCTGTTCTGTTCAATTCGTAACATGAACGACGAAGTTTTGTAGGTTGGTTCTTCTACTTTTTTCATCGTTTCTTCCCTTTTTTCTTTTTCTTTTTTTTTTTGTCTATAAAATCATCCACAGTTCAGTGGATTTGTTTCGTACAAGTTGGAGTGGAAAGTAACGTGTAAAAATAAAACAGCAGAAGCGAAGTACAATGTAATACTAGGTCATCCCCATAAATAACGCGGCCGTTGGCTTCTCTTTATACTAGATAAAAATAGAAAACCGACCCATTGGCAATCGATCAGATTGCTACGAATTTTCCCACCTGTCGTGTTTTCTCATTTCCTGTCAGAACAGTCGCGTCTTTCATCGCGACTTTCATTTAACATTTCAAACAAATCTCAGCTTAGCTTAGGTGTTTCGCGAAGAATCCGCGATTCATCGATCGTGTACGATTGATACAACATACGTCGTCATTCGTAATCGTTTTCCCTCGCCACTTTCACCGTTGAACGCCAATGCCGTCGAGTTGGAACGCGAAAATAAGAAAGCACGGGCACGACGAGAGTCCCTTTTCGAGAACGAGCGAAACTGGACAATGGGAGCACTTGACCGGCCATGAAACGGGACCCACCGTTGCGGAATGAACCGCGTTACCGCAATGGGCAACGACAGTTTCAACGGGATTCGAAACGCTGGGTGGTGGGAGGGGAGGGGAGGGGAATCTCTCGTAACAGCGTGACCCACCGATCACGGTAATCCAAACATGACCAAAAATATCGTAACCCACGGGTAAACACTGTTACGCCGAGCAAATTATAGGGAGGAGGATCCCATCCTCCCTCTATCTACGTTTCTCGTTACGGTCAAAGCGATTTCTACGAGATAGAGTGGTCGGGGGTGAAGGGGGTACCGAGTCGATCAGCAAAGTCTAGCCAGCAAGGTCGACGCTGTCGAGCAATTTCCCCCGCGTTCTATAAACATCCACTGTCGGATGGATTTTCGACAGCGACGAGTTCGACGTCCGAAAAGGGGGAGGGGGACAGGGGGGGGGAGGTAATCGGATGAACGGCGCGCGGTTGGCACACGGCGTTATCCGAACGCTTTGAAACGGATACGGGATCGGCGGCCAGCTTCTAATCATCGTAATTACACCGTGTGTTACTTCGCCGAGCGAGCGAGTCAGCTAGAGCCAACTCTTAATTAGATTGGAAGTATTCGAGAAATCGAAACGGCGAGGAGGAGCTGTCCGCCTCTCGTCCGCGGACCGAGAAGAGCGAGAGAGTATTAACTCGGCTCGGCTCGTGGCTGCGGTTCATGTTTAATTTCGATTATGCGCCGATTTGATCAGCGCGGCCTCGCTCGACGCCGCGGACGGAAACGCAATTCTCGAAGCGTATATTGGAAACTGAGCGAGGAGGAGATCAATCTGGGAAATCGCGAGCGAAACAATAGAATAATGGCAATCCAACTGTTGTCCAAGCTCGCGGCTTGGTACAAGGCCTTGGAATCGATTTTTTGAAAGGTTACGCACGCGAAGGTTACGAAGATTCAGCGGGAATTCCGACGGCGGGAACAATGGCGGAACGAGCGGAGCAGCTTGACGATAGCTTATCGCCGAAACGGCGAATCGCATTAGCGTCGAGTAATTAAATCGTCGCGCGCCAATAACCATCGTTTATACCGGCTAATAATTATCACGGTCGGTTGCCGCACTCATAACCTGTCATTAATCGTCGGGCTCCGGGCAAGCGCGTGAAAATATTCAGTCGGTCCTTTGTTGTCTTTGTGTCGCGTTCAACCTCGGAAACGTGTGATCCCCGTGGCGGGATTCGATGTCCGCGTTGTTAAAAATAACGAATCATCGAGTCGCGATGTTTCGTTATTCGCCGCCGACCAATAATGTATGACGCGCGGCCGCTCGTCAACGCTCGTTAAACACACTCGGACAAAATCAGCATCGGGCATCGTTAACGAACGCGCATCTGTCGCCTCGATATTTCCGCGAAACGACAGGACAGGGATTTCGGCGGGGATTCAACTGGATTCTCGCTGGATCCGCGGCTAAACGCGACATCCTCGAGCACGGTGGATAATGCAGAAGCGGCGCGGGGGTACCGAGATACGCACGCACGCACACACCGAGAGACGCGGGTTTCGCTAATAAGGTTTAAGTTAATTTTGAATTCCGGCGATGTGTTGTGTGCGTGATGTGAACGACGAAACGATGTCGTAAGACCTAAACGGCGCAGCCTGCGGAGTAATACTAGAGTAGGCCCTGCGAAACGGATACCGCCGCGAGCCCAATCTCAAGAGGATGTAGGTTTCATTAAGAGCCGGTTCTGCGGCTTCCATTACACCGTTCCGTTGTAAATTTCAATACGAGCGTGGGGAAGGGGCAGAACATTGCGAATTTCAGAGTCGACTCTCTATTCGAGACGAGGTCGAAATTCTCAACTGCAGACCTCGCGGCGAGAACTTAAACCTTTATTCTGTAGAATCTTTGGCAACACGTTTGAAAAATCGCATGTCCCCCGATCGATATCCGCGACAGTTTAGCGTTTCGCGCACGAAACGAGGAAACAGCACGGATCCAACGCGAATATCATCGGGATACGATCGAACAGAGTTCAACGAAAAGAGAGCAACGACGAATTTCAGGTTCCGCGGGCGAGCTTCGATTCCCGTCACGCGGACGACGAACGACGCTTCGCTCTGTAAACGGTTGTGTTCGCGGCACGACGGACCGGTTCAACTGGTGCAGTGATGGAGTTGTAGCGTTTGCCGTGGCTCGTTGTCGGCCGACAACCGGCAAGGAAAGTTGGTCGAGCGAGATTTCGCCGGTACGCGCGTGCCAATCGGAAGTCGACTGGTTCGTCCATCGATTTTGCGGGAAGTAACTGGCTTATGAGCTTGTTGTTCATAGGCAAAGTGCACACCTTCGTGCACGGAAAGTAATCGAGCACTCTTGTGGACGCATCTTTTGTGTCGACGTCGTTTCGAAATTTCATCAACTGTCGTGACTAGACTGACAAATTCATGTTTCTATGAAAATGATTAAAAAAGTAGAACCTAGATAGAGAACTGCGTTATCTATTAGATATTGTAACGAATTTTATTCTAATGGATATACATCTTACACGATAGCACGTAATATGTATTTCTGTACCTTCCAGTTTCTTATAAATTCGCAATCTAATCATGACACGTTTTTTCTATGCTTCCACACTGTCTTTCCTCTGCTTAAGTTGTTTAACTTTTTCGCTAGTAGAGAGTGACATAGTCACCCAATGTCCACGATCATTGTGTATTCTCGGTGACTATATTCACCTAACGACCAATGCTCATGTAACGACTATAGTCAGTCAACGTCTGATGCTCGCTGTATATGTACTACTGGCGATTTTCATCACCCAATAAAATTTTGCATTTATTCTTAACCCTTTCCAAGTACTCCTTCTAGACAATATTTAATAATATAGTAAAGGGGGCAGAGATAAAAATATTATTATTAAATTCAATTTAATTACATATTACTAATCAATCAGTATTCTGCCATTTTCGATCGATATAAAAATAATTTAGACAGTGATTGTTTTGAGACAACGAGCATTGATTCTGACGATAGTGACGTTATTCTACCAAAACATAAAATAGCAAGAAGACTTCGACTTAATGATTCCAGTGACAGTGAGAAAGATAAAAGTAAAAACACGATGAAAATTGTCAGCTTAGCAACTGACAACAAATGCCTGAAAAAAGACAGCATTCCTGAACGGTTTTATTTTTCAACTGGGTCTAAAGTACTTGGCCCACGGATAAATAGTTCGCGAATCCATTGAATACTTTTGTTTATTTTGTACGAACGAGTTGCTGTGAGATATACATCCTGCCAGTTGCTTTAAAATTTACCATGCACGGGAAAATTTCAAATAATTGATAACACATTCATGTTAGTAACAACAATTGAACATTTCGAACGAAATCGTTCGCGAATCCTTGCCTATAATTTTTACTTTCAAATCAATAATTTACTAGATAATGCACGAGAAGCCAAAAAAGCCAGAGTTGTGGATATATCTATTTGAGCAAAAGTTGGAGTGCAAAGGGTTAACTTTGGCAGAAAGTTGAAATTGCTTCGTAACGCGGCAGCACATTCGCGCGAAAAGGTTAAGCTAGCCACAGGTCAACAGTTTCTGAATTTTCGAGAGGCGTACGTGAAGCTTATCGCTGCCGAGGATAAGAACAGCGTCCGACGAGTATTTTGTGCACGAGTCTCGCGTTCGAGTCACGGCCACCTGTTGTTTGTTGCAAAGCGTTCGCCAACAAGGGTTGCAAAAACGGAAGAGGGAGGTCGCCTCTTCTTTCGTAAGACGAGTTCGCCTAGGTTCAATATTTCGTCGGCAAATATTGACGTCGGTTGGTCTTCTGTCAAAAAAACTTCTGTCGAAAATATCCTGCGTGAAGCATGCGCGGCTAAGAGTTTGTCTCATGGCGCAAGAAAGGGAAAGAAAGAAAGGAAAGAAATTCTAACTCCATGAGCGAAATAGAAATTTAAAGTTTGAACGTTTGCTTAATATCTCGCGCTCGGGGGTAAAATTGAAGAACGGGACCCGAGAGGACGCTCGAACGAAAATGTAAAATGAAATTCCACGGAATATAAACGAACTGGAAATTTCGAGCTGGAAGAAGCTCTCCCGCGTAGAGTCGATTTCTTCTTTTTTTTTTCTTTTCTCTTCCTCCCCCCGTTTCTCGATTGTAGCACTACGAACAATAAATTTACCGTCGATTATCGAGAGGGCGAACGATTTTCGGCGAGTCAGAAAATGGGGGAATTTACGATAAAACGTAGTGCATCGAATTAATCCCGGGGAAAAAGAAAGTATAATAAATTCACTCGGGACGCGAAACATCGGCGCGGAAAAATCAGGTGGGAACCTGTCGAACGCACGGCGAATCTACAATTTCGTTCTGGAGTTTTATTTGAACGTAGTTAAATCATTTATCTCTTGTAACTTTATTGTTAATCGTGATGACAATAATTCGATGTAATAAAAAATAACGAAAGGCAAACTCTTTTGTTCCGTATACTACTGTCAACATTTTTGACAAAATTGTTAAAACATACTTTCTTGAAATTTTCTGAAAAATCTTTCTCGAAACGGATTAACGTAAAGAAAAAGAAAGAATTACTTTCGAAATTTTTTTAACGCCGACAAGAAAATTTGTACCTAAGCGAAAAATACTGACAATGAGCCAAGCTGATACAGTTTGAGAAGAAAATAAAAATTACCACAGTTAGAAAATTGAAAAAGATATATATATATATTAAGGAACAACGAGAGAATGAATTAACATAGCCGTCAATGAGAATTGAATCACGAAATCTGACTTTGGGATTATCGTGGTTCCAATCGATCAGAAAAAGAAAAAAGAGGAAGAGAATCGAAAATAAAAGAACACGCGTGAAACGAAGCGACATCGCATGTACGCGTACGTATTGAACGAGACGAAGTTCAAGCAAGATCGTAAACCTAATTCCAGCCGGGGCGTGCCAAATAATCTGGACCGCGTCATAACTCAAAAACGTGAGTTACGGCGCGTCCGTGGCCGAGCAGCGGCGATTTTTCCCCGTGAAAATTTTATTGCTCGGCCGCGCGTGCACCGCGTACGAACGCGCCACGCAAATTATTACGTTTGATATATCGCCGTGAAATTCTCTGTCGAAACGTTGGTCCACGTCGGTGGACTCTGGTTTTCTCTCACTTCTCGCTCGTTTGCTGGATACCGATAAACGCGATTTTACGGCTACGCGTATCGTTTCTCTCTCTCTCTCTCTCTCTCTCTCGTCGTCGGAGAGGAAACGAGACTGAACGATCGTCGAGACGAAGGCGGGAGACGAGTTTCGATTTGCGCTTCGAGTGTTGGCTACGATTAACGTCAAGGTAAAAATTACGTCAGTCCGACGACGACGAGCCTGATTTCCTTTGTACAACCGAGAGAGCGGAGCTTGAAAAGCGGAGTGGCAGTCTCTCGCTTCTGGTCGCCCGCGGACGCTCGAGCTTCCTATTGTCACAGCTAATTAACGATAAGTTCTCGTCTCGAGTCGATCATTTCACGAGTCATCACCCGGATACCCTGTAAAACGCGGCTCTAACACTGATTCCTCGATAACTTTTATATGCGTGTGTGCGTCTCTACCGTGTGCCTTGAGAGAGTGTGGATGTATGTACGTACGAGTCTCTGTCACTGTCTGGTTCGGGGGTGTGTGCGTTCGCCCGAGATGAGACGCGCGAAAAACTCGAAGGGCCGTGGTAGAATTCGCCGAGCACGGAAGGATGCAGATTTCGCGGGGAAATTCGCGTTTCCGCGATAGAAACTTTTGTGCTCGAGTACATACCTGCCAGATCGTGAAGCAAACGTCGCGAATCGTCCGTCGTTCGGAACGATGCGATCGACAGTGCAGTATCGACGATTTTCCAAACTGATCTGCGTCCTTTCGCCACACGCCCGGCAGCAGTTCCACCCTTATACGCTTATACGTAACTCGTAATCCTAAACGCTAGATGAACGGGTTTCCTTTGTCACGCTCGCCGGACGCGACGAAGATTGTTCTCTCGAGGTACGATCGATTCGCGAAGTACCCAGATGAACCGACCTTTATCGAGCTTGGTCAGCTCGAAGGCGAGCTTTGCCTCGCGATACGCGACGAGGTTTGCACGAGAATCTCTCTCTTTTTCTTTCTTTCTCTCTGCGAAAGAGGAATTCTGTAAAATTTTGTTTCTCTCGCTCCGGATGAACGAGATAAGTCACGGTGAAACATTCTGAAACCAAATTCCCGGTTTTAAGATTTTAAGCACTCGTCGAGTATCGCGATCGAAACTCTTGAAACTCGGTAACGAAGAACGCGATGAGACGCGGTGCGAGCGACACTCTTAAAAAATACGTATTTCATTTTCGCGTGTGTTTCGATCAACCCTCGTTTCCGTCTATCTTACGTATATCCACCTGTGTATATCTTTATATTATATATATATATATATATACATATATATATATATATATACCATATATATACCATATATACCATCTATATATATACATATATACCATATATACCATCTATATATATACATATATACCATATATATATATATATATATATATATGTGTGTGTGTGTGTGTGTGTGTGTGTATGTGTACCATCCGTATGGACATTTATGTACTCGCGCGTGTGTATATGTGTGTTTGTATGCTGCTGCCAGAGTTGTACGAATTTATACATACATATATATGTGTGTTCAACATTCGCGTCTGTACATCGGGCTGGGGCGAGACAGCCACGCCGGCTTCCCTCGCGTAATCTCGCACACAGTTCACCAGTCTTAAACACCGAGTTAACGTTATTATCACTACGGCAGAATTGCTATAAACTTCTCGCCGGAACTATCCAGACGGGATGGAGAGTTCGTTTCTTGCGAAATCGGCGAACAGTAAACTTTAATAACGATATAATTGGTTAGCCTAAAGAGGAAGTGACCGGGATCTGGGGGGGGGGGGAGTGGAGGATGAAGTGGGAGGATGACGCGAGGAATGGGGTCAACGGGAACGGGTGAACAGGACGAAGGATGATGCGTATGAGCTTGAGCAGATATCGAACGAGCCGCCTCTAACAGCAACTCGTAAAACCCCGGGCTGTGTGTTCTCGTTTCTTCTTCTTCTTCTTCTTCTTCTTCTTCTTCTTCTTCTTCTTCTTCTTCTTCTTCCTTCTCGCTTGCGAGCCAGACTTCTCTTCTGGCACTTTGCGCTCTTTCCGCCTTTCAGTGGCCGTGGAAACGAGTTCGTATTCTACGCATTTGCATCTCTTTACTATTAAAGGTACCGAGAGTACGATGAAAGACGTACATTTCTAACCACTCCCGAAAGAGTTTGTCTTTGTTAACGAAAGAATATTTTCGAGGTTTAAAGTCGGTGGTACTTTGTTCGGTGTTTCACTCACTCACTCACTCACTCACTCTCTCTTTCTCTCTCTGTTTTACATTTTCCTTCGTAATTTCTTTCGTTCTCCACACTATATACATACGCTCTTCCTCTTGAAACTATCTTGTCAAGATACAGCTGCGCGACGCGGTCTATCAAACGCATAACTTTGACAAAGTTGACCACCGTGACCAACCAGCGAGCAAAGTTGCGCGTCCGTTTCAGGAATGTTCCCAATTTCCGGGCAGTAGTCGCAGCGACAGACGGCTTATATATTGCGAGCGTAAACGACGAGCGTTCCTCGTCGGGCCGCGAGCCGATCAGCTCCGATCGGAATCGGACTGCCGGCTCTCTGGGGCCGGTTCTCAAAATTCCAGCTGCGTTCGGCCATCGCTTGTTCGCGCTTCGTCCCGTTTCCGTAGCTCTCCGAAAATTCGATTCCTCTGGCCGACAGAGACTTGCGCAGCCTCGTTCGCGTGGCCTTCGGTTTCGGGGAAATTCCACCGCTAGGATGCTCTCCGAGCTGCGATGATTCACCGTCCCATTCGGTGAATCGTCCGAAAATTCTCTGCGGTGGTCGAGGCCTCGATTTCTCGTACCGATCGTTCCGCGAAAATTGCGAACTTTGCTCGTCGAGTTCGACTCGATTACCAGCAATTGCCAGCATGGAATTTCGCGAATTCTCCTTCCACGTTCTTTCCACGTAGAAGACGTACGTTCGCTCCGTTCGCTTCTCGGTGATTTGATTAGCAACGCTGGCTGTCCCTCGAACAAGGAGCTCTGGCTCTGACAAGAAATTATTATCCGTATAGTAGATTCGGAACATCCGGGAACAGCCTCGCACCTGATTAATCCGTTACGTCCCCGCTGCTCCCTTTGTTCCTGCTCAACCGGCACTTTGGCCGCGCGACGTCTGATATCTATTCTCTCGGATGACGACGACGACGACGACCATGTCTCAGTCTCCTCTCACCGGATTTCTTGTCCCGCCGATCGTGTTCGAGTTCCCTTGTTTTCCTTGGATTAATTTGTCCGAATATACGACTCGACGAATATTCTCCTCGTTTTACGCGCGTGTCGGATCTCTTCTCTCTCTCTCTCTCTCTCTCTATGAAAACGAGACAATTAGATTCGATGTCTGGAAGGAGAAGGATCGCTCGCGTCAAACACGATTCGAATCGGTCTCCGCCGATTCGTCGGAGCAACCAGTGATCTCTAGAATTCCGTGTCGATCTTCTCGTTCTCTTAGACGTCCATCGCGTCGCCAACGTAGCCCTCGTCGGGGCTCTCGGGGTGGTGAGGCGGTTGAAGATCCTCCGCCCTGGCGGCGGCTGCCGCGGCAGCTTCCCGGGCGGTTTTGCTCAACAGCGATCTGGGCGAAAGCGGCGTGGTCTCGCCTCTGTAGGCAGCCGGTGGCGAGGGAATGAACGGCACCTCAGGGAACACAGCGACCGGTGACACGGGAGAAACGGGCAGCTGCTGTTGTTGCTGCTGCTGTTGTTGTTGTTGCTGCTGCTGTTGCTGCATCGGTGGTTGTTGCTCGACCGGTTGAATCGGTTGAATCGGCTGAATCGACTGAATCGGCTGTTGAGCCGGATAAGGATATCCCTCGGCAGTGTACCTGGTGTCGGTCCTAGGCAGCACGGGGTCGTATCCCGGCGATCTGGCGAGGAACTCCGCCTCCCGGGAATACCTGGCCGGAGGTGCGACTGCCGAGCCTTCCACGGGCATCCTCTGCCTGAGACGCGGCAGCGTGCTCGCCGCGCTGAACGGGATCTTCGGCAGGCCAAAGTTCAACGGGTAGCCGTCCTGATCGAGATAGCTGAGCTGCGGTATGTTCGCCGGGCGAAGGTCCGGTTGCAACGGGTATCCGGAGTCGTATTCCAGGATCTGTCTCTCGCCGGGTTGGTGTCGGTACAGTTGACCGTAGCCGACGTCCGTCGTCTCCGGAACCTCGTTGATCAGGTCCGGCTCCGTGAGATACTTGGACACCGGGCTGCAGTACGGCTCCTCGAGGCTACGGTGTTCCCTGCGCTCGAGCGTCGCGGCACGGTTCATCTCTCGCTCGGTGTACGACACGATCTGCTGGTGCTCGAGCCCGATCAGGCTACCGTTACCCTTTCTACACGGCAGGCTGGTGGTGGTGTCCTTGGTGATGGGCATGACGGACTTGTTCTGCGATACCAGGGCTTTCGAGTTTCTCTTGCGGTCGCGGCGACGCTTACGCACACAGAACACTATGCTGCCGATTAGGGAGCCGAGGGCAAACAGGGTGCCCACCAGAGCGCCCGCAGCTACCGCCACCACGTATCCGGACCTCGAGTGGTCGTTCGGCGGTTCCACGGTTATCTTCTCCTGGAACTGCACTCGCAGGGACAGGTTCGCCTCGGCGGAGCCGGCGCCGTTCTCCGCAACGCACGTGTACGTACCCTCGTTCGAACTGTCCACGGAGTAGAGCAGCAGGCTGCTCGTCATGTTCACCCCGCCGCGCTGCCTGTACACGTACCTGCAACAGAATTGCGAAACTCTCTCTCTCTCTCTCTCTCTCTCTTTCTGTCGATTTTCTACTCTGTTAAGCTTGGCCAATACGTCCGTGCGAATTTTCTTCCGACAATTGTGTAAGACAGATGTAAAATGCAAGTGATCTCACTCATGTTTGACATTTCGAGATTACTTTTTTCCAAACATTGCGCGCAAATTCGTCATGTGTTTCTGTTTTTCTTTTTTTTTGTTGTGCGTTGAAATTAAAAATGGAAAATCAAAACGAGTATTTCTCTGTTTTATTTTAAAAGAAGGGAAAGCGTGTAGAAAAGATTGCAAGGTGATTTGCACGAAGGTGAAGAACGCGTGTATCAAAAATCTGGTGCACAATTTTTATAACACAGTGTAAAAACTATCATATAATTGTCAAGAAAAGTGTCCAGTTAAAGATGCACTACAGAACAAACCAAATTTAAAACTTAATTTTGAGGTATTATTTTAACAAAGAGTTTTTTTAACGATGTCAAAGTTGATTTAAAACGGAAGATTTTGTTCCAAATATTTTTAGTATTACTATTTATGTGTTTTATTCGTTTTGTCAACCCTTTATCCTAACGCGGCGTGACGATTTTTCTAATTATCTGTTAAAATCTTACAATTAAGTAAAAGGACGCTGTAAAATTTGTTATCAAAATAACATTAAAAAGTTAAAGTACTTAGTATTATTGTATAACATCATATAACTTATATAATAACGATTCTAAGTATATTATATAATTTATATAATAAATTATTATTATTAAAACGTCCGACGTGTTAATATGAGAAAGTTTTGCGTTATTTACTTAGAAAATGTCGCACAGACTTATTGGCCAACCTACATCATGCATCTGCAAGAGATAGCAACGGAGAATCCGAGTGTAATCGCGAAAATGAAAGTTACTCTATCGCCGCGATTGAAGGCACCCCGTGTAATTTATAATCAGAATCGCGTTCTTTCGCCGAAATCACCGCCGCGTTAAATTCCGAGGCACGCAGTTTTTTATTCGACCTGAGAACGCCTGCGAAATTTCGCGCGAGTCGTCGAGCAGCACGCGCTTGATTCGAACGAGCGCTCTCGTGAAGCTCGCCGCTCGTGACGAAAAGGTCCAGCTTCTCTCTCCTCGTCCCTCGTCTTTCTCTTTCTTACACTGTCGCGCGAAATTTTGATTATTAACGAGACACGAGGAGTTTCATTAAGGCGTTCGCGCGTTATTGGACAGTCTCCGTGACCCGAGTGAGAGGGAGATCTCTGAAATTTCACGGGGACGTCGTTAAAAATTCATCGAGCGAACGCTATTCCCGTATCGTCGCCGCCGTTAATTAAAATACTCTCGTGATTAACGACCGTCTGTGAACGAGCGTCTTTTCGAGGAGTTCGAGGTCGAAACGGCGAGCCCCAGCCGATCGCTTCGAAGTTCGCGAAGCCGACGATTTCCCCTTGCGTGTCGCAAGGACGGTAAAGTCGTCCGAGTTACGGCGGGAATATCGAAAACTTTCGAACGCGGCAGGAAACGTTTCGACGTCTTCGAAATTTTATATCGGCGAAAGATGGGAGGAGAAAAAAAAGGAAAAAAAAAAAGAAAAACATCGAGAATTGTTTTTCCGTGCTGACTATTCGACGAACAGCTGTTACCAGTTCGCTGGTAACTGAATATCGAGAATACGGTTTTTCTCGGTGGGATCGATTGGCGAGCAAAGGATCCATTCACTCGGCTTTCGCGGATTGAAACTCGAGACGCGGGAAAGCGTGGGTGGCGTGGTGGAAACTCACCGAGGAAAGGCGGTGGCGGAGGACGCGGACGACAACAGCGTGTCGTTCTCGTTCTGGAGTTCGCAGAGTTCGCCGTTGAACCACCAGGTGAGCTTGGCAGCCGGCACGGCGTAGACGTCGCACTTGAGCGTGACGTTGTCCCCGTCGTAAGCCTCGATCCGTTCCTGCAGCTCGATCTGCGGCAGGCAAGCGAGCTCGTTGACGGCCTTGATCTGTTTGCCGCGCAGTTTCGGGGGAGCGTCGCAGACCGGCTCGGATTCCTGGGGTGCGGCCGGCGCGGACTCCTTGAGCCAGGCTTGCGTGGTCTGGAGACGACAGTCGCAGAGCCACGGATTGTTGTGCAGCGTGAGGCCCCGAAGGCTGCCGCCAAGCGGCAGCGTGAGATCGGGCACGCGGATCAACCGATTGCCGTCGAGTCGCAGCCACTCGAGCAGGTGGAGGCCGTCGAACGCCCCCTGCTCGATACTGTCCAGCTGGCACTGGCTCACTTCCAGGTTGGTCAGATGCGCCAGATGCTGGAACGCTCCGCGACGGATCTCCCGTATCGGATTGCCGTTCAGCAGCAGCTTCATCAGGTTCGAGTAGGAGGAGAAGGTCTCGCTAGGCACCTCCTCGATCAGATTCTCCGAGAGATCCAGCTCCACCAGCCCCACCAGGCCGACGAACGCCCTGGCCGCGATCCGGCTGATGTGCGATCTGCTCAGGTACAGTCGTTGCAGATTGATCAGCCCGAGGGCGTGGAAACACTCCGGCGGCAGGCTGACCAGATGATTGTTCGACAGATCCAACACCTGGGTCTCTTCCCTGGCCCCCTGGGGCAGCCCCTTCAGGTCTCGATTCGCGCACTCCACCCACTCTTTGCCGCTCTTCCATTTGCACGTGCACATGCTCGGACAGCCCTCCACCGCCGAGGACGTCCACGATAACAGCATCATCGTGCCGAGAAGTGGCAGCCCTCTCCACCACCAGGCTCGCATACTCGAGCACATGGTGTTTTCGTTCCCCGGAGAATCTCCTCTTCGACCCCTTTATTTCTATCTCATGTTCCTGCTCGGTCTCGTTTCAAGCTCTTTTGTCTCTGTCTTCACCACCGTCCGCCGGCGGTCCTCTCTCTCGCCGAAAACATCTCTCCTCGCTTTCCCGGATGGAGAGGATCCTCCGCGCGCGCTGCTGCTCCTCGTCTGCCGCAAAAGCTCGTCAGGCCGTCGCGATCGATCTTCGATTCCCACTCTGAAACAGGGACAATAACGTCGGTGTTATCGAAGCCACTTCTTGAGAAGAGTAACTCTGAAGAAATTCTATTTTTCGACTTTTGATCTATCATCTACAAATCTACCACGATCGACGGCCACGCTTCCGGCCCGTAGAACGCGCACTTCGACAACATTTTCGGTAGCTTCGTAACCAACAAATGGCGTTTCATTTTAGGCAACCACTCAGCGCGCACATGCTCGCGCCCGTAAACGAGCGCTCGTGTTCACCCTTTCGCGAGCATGTACACGCTCTTTAAAACGATGAGGTTAACGCGTTCATCATCGTGCAGAATTTATGAGCTCGCAATGAACGTCCCAAAAATAGGTCAGAAGGTTCCATTAGCGCGTTATTTCCTTCAAACGATCTCGTTGCTTTCTGGTTGTTGTCTGTTCCTCCCGTGTTCGAGCACGAGTTGTTGTCGTTGTCGTTGTTTAACGAAATCAAAAAAAGAAAAAAGAAGGAAGAAAGAAAGAAAGAAAATAGGATGAAACAATAGAGGGACAGAGACAGAGATGAAAATGACTCGACGTTTCATCGAAGACGAGCAAACTGAGGCAAGGAAACGCCGACCGTTGTTCGACGATTAATTAATAATAACGGTATGAAAGCAACGAAGCCAGCAGCGAACCGTGTAATTGGTTGGGAATTCAGCGTTCGTGGCCTCAGCGTTGAAACAGACACCGTTGACGTTTCTGCGGGTCGGCGTTGATACTGTTCTCGAATTGACGTATTAATAATTAATCGCCCGACCCCGTGATACATTTTGAACGAAGCATCGGGGCGCATACTAATCGACGCATCACGCCGCGTCGACGTTAAATCGCTCGCCCCCTCGAGCGTCGCCCATCGCACCGCTGCAAGCACGCTGTGTACTTGGAAATTACGCGGCGATGGCAGTCGCGTCGTTAATTCCGACGATCCCTCGATCTCCTCAATCGTAAACGCGAAGGTTCGTAAAGTTGGCGTAAAATTGAAACTCATCGTTATAATCGATTCATTCAGCAGCGAAGCTTCGCGAGCTTTTGCCGAAATAGTTATAGTATTACGATTGACATTCTCTGTAGTTCCATTTTGTTTGTGAAACCATTTTTATCAGCCATCCACGATCGAACGATCGATTTTTTTCTTTTTTTTTTCATCGAGAGGTATCAGTGGAACGAGTTTGAGGCGATTGCCGGGGCGAAACGAAAAGGTTTCATTCGAATTTAAATCAGGGATCGAAGTTGAAGAACTTTTAAATAGGTTCTACTTGAAACATGGATCGTAGAACTTTTTCGAGGAATGTTCCTACTCGACGCGAAGAGACAGATAAATGTTCTTTAAAAATAAAAAGTTTTTTTTCCTGCGTCGTAGAATATAAAAATACGAATTTAATCGTCGATAATTTGTTCGTCGATATTAAAACTGTTCTCGGTGTTTGTAGCAAACACTAACACCGTGACGCTGTTCGATTAATATGAAAATGGGTTTTTAATTAAATGTTCTAGAATAATTGGTTTCCATGGAACTGTATATTATACAGATTCGAAAATATCTGCACCAAAGATATTTCGATAAAAATTCGATAGAAATTCCACCAAAAAATAGATATTTCTCTATACGAAAAATATACAAGTTCGAGAAGAATTGTTTTTTTTAAAACGAAAACAACCTAATAATTTCGATCCCTGATTTAAATTTCTGAGTTGAAATTCTATTTAAGCTTTTATCTACTTCTTGCTACGAAATATCAGTTGAACGAGTTTGGAGTTATTATTTGAAGTCCAAGAAAGGACTTTGATCAATTTTAATTTTTGACTAGTGTCGTAGAACTTTGGGACGTATAGCAATTTAGAGGTTCGTTTAAATTTTATTTAGATTTTTATCCAAACTCTCACTTTAGCATTTTCAATTTGATCACTAATTTCTACGTGAGAATTTGAACGTGCAAAAATCCACCCAATGTGTGAAATTATGGAAATTAAACGCAGTTTAGTGTAGTTGGTACAATAATATTCAGTAAAGTAAATTTCTCTTTATTTCTCTCTGTAAAAATATTTTTTCACAAATATCCGCTAAAAAAAAAGTTCGCTGAAAATACGAAAATAAAATTAACTGTTCAGAATTTTAGCAACCTAACACAGTAATCTGTGATCCAATATTTTAAGAGTTAATTCGCCGTCGTGTGAATTTCTACCTTCTATTCCAAAAGAGAAGAAAAAGAAATAATTTCCCTCGTTGGATATTCTCAGATATTCGCAGATTTCGTCGCTTTCCACCGCGAGCATCTCGCCACGCGATCGAGATCGTTTGCTGGTTCGGTTAGCCGAACGATAAAGACAACAGCGTGGGCTTCGAGGTATAGTTCGTTCACTTCGACCGGCTGCATATTACATCGAATTCAACATCCACCTCGGAGGAAGGGAGGGGAAAGCTCGCAAACCGCGAAATCCTCGGATGAGGCCGGATTATCGAGCATTGAATTTGCAAAGAGCGCGTCCCGCGCGCACCGCCTCTGTGTCTTCGGATTCTGCGAAAGCGCGATCAGGAATCCACCTGACAAGAGATCCCGGTATTTTATGGAAAAATTTGACCCGCATTCGGTTGCGAAAAACTTTGGGAAATCTTGGCGACACGCGAGAGCTCCTCCGAGAGGCGAGTAGGGTTGAGACTCGACGTAGAGTAGAAAAGTGTGTAGCCAGGGGACTTTGAAAGTAGAAGCAGAGAGACGGGTTGGAAGGATAGGGAGGGGAGAAAGAGAAAAAGAGAGAGAGAGAGAGAGAGGAACCGTGGAAAAAGAGGAGGGCAGAAAAAAGAACAAGGTTGGGTCGCGTTGCGGTGGAAACTTGTCGCATAAACGAGAAGTTAATCCTTTTAGCCACTGTTTCTCGACCTTTGGTATTCCGAGCGAACGGTTCCTCGCCCCCTGGGGGCGGATATCGCGGCGGGAGGGTAGTCGAGGTTTCGGGGAAACCGAGGTACGTTCGGACGGCGAATAAATGGAAATTGTTCCTTTCGAACGTGTTAAAGCCAACAGCGTGGCAAATCCTCTTTGGCCGTGATATCGAGGTGCTTAAATCGCGGCCCATTAGCGAGGTTTCCCGGCCCGAGTGGATAGAGGCGCCGGTCAAGGGTATCTGCTCGATATCCAGTAGTGGAGTCGTTGCTCTGTCGGACGTTTCACGCCGAGACGCGAGACGAAACGAAAAAGAAATCCTTGGTCCGACTAACAATGACAGGAGGAGAAGCGATCGAGTAGAAAGTAGTACGTCTTTATTTCACATTTAGTAAATTGAACAGGATCTCAATTCGATTTTTAACACCATCTGTTTTTCGTGTATTCTTGCCGCACGAACATGTCCGCGTAATTTTATTACGTGCTACTTACTGCTGCTAGTATTTCTACTATGTACCACTGCAACTGCTATTCAGGTACGTATTACATTCTGTTGTATGACGCATACTGTTTCTATTATATATTATACAGTTACTATTTCTAGCGCAATTTTGTCCTCGGAAGTCTTTTTGTACAACAAAAAATAGCAATGATTCCACCCCTGTATATATATATGGTACATATATACTTTTAGTACATATATGTTTACGTGTATTTAAATATATATTTAAAATATTATTTCAATGTATTATCTAAGTTAAAATATTAAATTTTATTTAACATTTGATTCTTAATTTTAAAATAATTAATTTAATTTTATAATAAAACTAAATAATGTCTCATGCAAGAAAGAGCCTGTATAGTATTAACAGTTGTATTATAAAACTTATTAACACGCAAGTTAAAAATTGAATGTCAAGTGTAAACGAATATAACATCGAAAATTTCACGTGTGTGTAATTTTTCTTGTTGCTGACTAATTTTCTTGTTGCGAGACATTAGAAGTTCCGATAAAACGGCGAAAAAGAAATCGTATATCAAGCTTCCGGTTATCGTTACAAAGTAGAAACCTCGATCTTCAAATCTATATTCAGTCTTCATTTTCTCACGACATGCAACAACGTTTCAGAATAAAATAAAAAACGTTCCGTTTTATCGAGGCTTTGAAACGAGTTCGAGTTTTTCGTCTCATGATTTTTCTGTTTATTTTCTCTCCCACGTGTAAACATTTCGTGCCCGAATATTATTAATGCGTTCAAAAGCACAATTTCTAGCAAAAAGAAAGGGAGAGAGAGAAAAAAGCAAGCAGTTGAAACTGTCGAATAACCGTGGTGGACAGATTGGGCAAACTGGCACCTGATGAAAGGAAGTGTATCGGCAAGTTGACGACGAGAAAGAAACAGCGTGAAACCGTTGATTGGGGGAAAGAAGTCACGGACGATACACAGGCAACAGCGAGCGGATATGAGACGGAGAAGGGATGATAACAAATTCCATAGAGAGGCGAACGTGTGTGCATCGTGACGGGAAAGACGTCGCGTCGGCTGTGGAAGAAACACTCCTGGCGCCGACCGATATCAGGATATCGGAATATCGAGCGGCCGCGCGGCGATTCGGCATGCAAACCCTACGGTTTTTCATGGCTTTATTCCAGCGTGGCCGCGTTCAACGAGGTTTTTCACCGGTGTGCCGGTGCAAAAGGCAGGCCTCGAGGATATTGCCCGCTCGACATTTCGAATCCAATATCCACTATCGCCACTTTTTTTCCCTCGGCAATTCCGACGATGGTCCTTCTAACGCACTAACGTTCCCCTCTCTCTCCTCCGTTTCAGCTCCTGGCGGGCCGGCATCTCCGCGTCGTTTCTCGTCGATCTGATTCAGCGGACTACACGAGGGAAAAAGAGAAAGAGAGAATCTAAGAATATCCAGAGCTTTTTCGATCTAGAGCTGTGTTCACAGTGCAAACTCGCCGAGCGAGATTTATTACGCTGCTGTTTGAAGAAACGACCGTACACGTTCTTTCTACGTCTCTCTTTCTCTCTCTCGCGCTCTTTTTTTCGTTTTCCAAAGAAAATCACGGGTATCAGGTGTTTCGCCAGTGACGAAGGTTGCAAAGGGTTGCTTCTCGACTGGAGGCAATTCCTTGGCGAATGTCTCACCGATGACATTGAACGGTACC
Source organism: Tetragonula carbonaria (assembly GCA_032399595.1). Taxonomy (NCBI): domain Eukaryota; kingdom Metazoa; phylum Arthropoda; class Insecta; order Hymenoptera; family Apidae; genus Tetragonula; species Tetragonula carbonaria. Next base: position 6,858,051 of record JAUCRC010000001.1, read on the forward strand.
ACGGGGACCGGGATTAGCTCCGGGAGTATAGTTCTATTCCCCGATTCCGGTCGGTTGACGTTGGACTCGTGAGTCGAATGCTGGCTAGGTGAAGCCTTCGAACGAAACCGGTATGCGAGCAGCGTGTAAACTGTTTCGACATCGTCCTGGATAAACGACAAGGCTTTGAAAAGTGATCTCTCGTCGCACCTGTGACGAGCGAAGATCCTACAGTCTGATCTGTCCACGTGTAAGATGCGATCGCGCCCTGAGGATCGCGTTGATTGGGCGTACGACGGTACCACGGGGACCGGAACCATTCTCTGCGATCCCAATCGATTGGTATCGACCTCGTCGAGGCAGTGTTTTGAGAGTCGAACGCTGAAGCCTTCAGACGAAGTCGGTGTGCGTGCAGCGTCTAAACTGTTCCGACATCGTCCTGGATAAACGACAAGGCTTTGAAAAGTGATACCACCTATGACGAGCGAAGATCATGCAGTCTGATCTGTCTGCAGGTAGCGAGCGATTGCACTCGCGTTCATTGGTCGTATTTCGATCCCATGCCCCGTCTGACGGAGCTTTATGCCACGCGCACTCTCGTGCATCATGTACTTGCCTCTCGTACTTGTTGTTCGTGCCTGTTGCAAGTGAGACTGTAAAACACGACTGCATCGCCATTATTTTCGGCAATGTCTCTCGATCGTTACGTTTCTCGCCGTAAATTTCTCGCTAGTTATCTGCATTGAGTCTTTGCTCACACCAATGCGTGTAAAGTGCAATGAGGCTTTGTGCCAGGTAAACGCACGTAAAGTCAACTTCACGACATCATTTTGTCTCTCGAATTCTTCGTCTGGTTAACCCTTTGCGCTCGTATATCGCCGTATAGTCGCCGTCCTACATTTTATTATTATACTTTTTTTCCAATTTTTTTTCTACTAGAACGGCAAGTTAACTTGTAATATATTCGCGGAGGATTTTTCTCATTTCGATCGAATGTGAAAAATAATTTTGAGTTGATCGATAACCTTCTCAAATATAACATATACGAGTGCAAAGAGTTAATAAGTAGCAGTCGGCTTTTATTTTTTTCGACGTCTCGCACGCGGAGGGAATACATCGCACGAGGGAGAGAAAGGCAGCTCTCCGTGGGCACGCAGCGCCACGTCGTTACTTTGGACCGGCCTAATCGAAATGCGCGTCGAGGGAAAGCTTCCATTGCCAAGACTTCCATCTCTGTGGTCGTTCGGGTCGAGTAAACAAATGGGGACGCACGAGAGACACCCCAGTGGAATTCGTAAAGCCGAAGGGAGGTCTCGTCCAGAATCTCGTTGCTACAGTTCGTCGGTAGAATTCGAACCTAAACACCTCTCACGTCCGCGGTCTTTGAACACAGCGGGAATCCCATTCGTACGTCCCAATTTTCGCCGAGTGTCTCCCCTCTTATCCGTCGATCGAATCCATAATCGCTTGAAAATCACAATAACCATCGATGAAAGGTCTCGCTAAAAGTTCTCGGTGAAACGAGAACCGCCAGATACCTTTGATTACATTCTATTCTATGAGAATATAAAACCTATGAAAATATAAAGGGTAGGATAGAAATTGATACAAGAGAGTCGACGAGGGTGGAACGAAGGAAATTCAAGAATCCTCCAGGGTTCGGGAACCAACGTTCGGGCAAAATTTCATTCGAACAGCGTACGAAAATAAGGTTTTACTCGAGGTTTTATTCGTTCGTACTGAACGAATAGCAAGTGTTCGTTTGAGCACAAGTTTATTGTAATAGGGATTTGTTTGAACTAGGTAACGTAATCTCGGATAAAGATTTATTCGTCGGGTCATACACGAAAGAAGATGTTTGATATTCTTTCCTTATACCAGCTTCTGCAATTAATACGTAATTGCATGCGATCAGAAACATATACAAAATTTAAAGCAAAGATAATAATTATTGTTTGAAAAATTCTGCGTTCGAATCAATGAAGTAAATAAAATTACCGTGGAGAATAGGCTATTACGAATGAATAGCTATTATACTCGATAAAATATTGTACGCGACCGAACGTGAAATATTGTACTTTCAACCAAAAAAAAAAAAAAAAAAAAAAATAATAATAATAATTATCTGCGTTATTGTTCGAGAAATTGTGCAATCGTCATTCGTCTGAAATATTCGAATAAAAAAAGAGAATGAGACACTGCGAGCAACGAATGATTGAAATTTTCAAGGTCATGTTCCTCACACATCTGAACATATTTTTTTATTTTTTTTTTTAGCTACAAGATGCAATAAAAAAAGGATGTATAGTTACATGGAGTGACCTTGAAAACTTCGAGAAAAAATAATCTTGGAAAAAGCTTATTTATTCGTACGTATTTATTATTGGCCTTTCGATACCATTCGTGTTAGGCAAAAAATATTTGTTGCACTATGACATAATTCAAAAAGATATTTAGATGGTCTCGCTTCAATGGACCATCCTGTATATATGTACGTGAAACGCGCCGTATCGCGACGCGCCTCTTCTGTGTTAGCGTCCCGAGCCACCCTCTCGCAACATCATCCGCTATCCGCTCGCGCGACGATGAAAGAGGAGACGAAAAATGGGAATTCGATGTATTCTCGATAGCATCGCCGATAAACTCGTCGCCGGGCCGCGTGTTGCAGCGCCTCCTGAGTTTCTTGCCTGACGCGAGAAGAAGGTAATGGTCTTCGTCGCGACAGGAATTCGACGACGAGCATTCGTCGAAACGCCGATGGGGAAGATATTCGGGGACTGCTCGGGGCGATAAATAGAAAATTCCCTCCCTCCCTCCAGGTCGAAGGGGGGAAGGGAAAGTGGTTTTTAGAGACGGGGGATCGAGAAGCTTGGAAAACTTTTAATCCTTTCGCTACTTAGTGGCCGAAAGTTTCACTGGAACTACCAAAGTGGTTGAAACGATTAATTTATAATATTCGTTAGATACTCTCTCTGGATGTGAAATAGTATAACGTAGGAAGATTTAAATGATTAAATAAAGTATATGAATGATTAAGTAAAGTATATAAATACAAGATTCCGTACTCCATCGTATTGTAAATTTTTTCTATTTCTTTTTTCTTTTTTTTTTATTTTAATTTCTTGCTTTAATCGCCGACATGTCTATATATCTACACCTGTATTATCTATTTGTGATTGATGAAAATTAAATGAATTGCAAATATTCCACCGGTGGAAAAAAGATTTCCGATCGAACGTAAATATTCATAAAACATTGAAACCCTTCCTATTTGCAAACTGAATTGGAACTGCTAACTCTGTTGCACTGTACTCTATTGTATGCAATATCGTGTTTTATAGTTTGAAGATTCTTAAATACATTTTCGAATACCGTCCAATTCACGTGTTTGGTCGAGAACGAATAAAATCGACAATAAAATCAACAACTTTTCAAATAAAAGAAAAAAAAAGAAAAGTCACGCAGCAAGGTATTTTTTCACCATTTCATTGGCCTTCGAACATCCGAGTTGAACAACAAAAATTCAAGAATTGTTGAAGAAGCGGAAGGTCGATGATCGCGAGAAACGAAATACTTTCTGATCGCTTTTTGGCCAAGTGCTCGGACAAGCAGCGAGAAGCGAGTCGAGAGAAAGAACACGTCGAGCGTTCCACTCGAAGAACGAAACAATAAGCAAGAATACAAACGGATTTCATTAACATCGGCCCGTGATTGGCCACCGCGGACAAAAGCGAATCGGCGACAAAAGATCGGGCGAGGAGAAAGGCGGCGGGTATATTCGTTAAAGTTGCTTGCATCGGAACTGTTGTTCGTGGCCCTTCTACCGAGAAAAAGGCCATCGGAGTCTTCGTCCTCGACTTACAATACCCTAGACGAACAAGAGGATCGACCGAGTGGACCAAATCCACCCTTATTTCTCCCTCCACTCTGCCTCGACAGAGGTTCCCAAACTTTCAAATATCGCTTCCATCCGTTTTCCACAAACTTCTGTCGTCTCTCGTGTCGTCCAGCTATTAATTCTTTCTGGCGGACGAAATTCGAAGTGAAACGACGGATAAGATTATTAATGTATTAGCCCTTTGCACTCCAAATTATTTTCCAATTTTTTTTTTTTTTTGGCATATTAACTGGTAATTTAAAAATATCGAGTGTGACTCGACATAAGAGTTCCTGTGATGAAAACTGTCTTTCGACAAAGGAGCGCAGAGGATTAATTTGCGATCGGATTGGACTCGGGATTCTAGTGTAGAAATAGAACAATTCGTTTCTTTTTGTTACCATTCTTCTTGTTCCACTTCAGACTAACCCTTTCGTATTCACCTTTTTTCACTGTGAATCAATCCTTTTGTAGATCATATTCTCTTTTTCGCATTGTAAATTAAGCCTTACGCGGATCGAATTCACTCTTTTGCAAATCGAACTCACCTTGCGGGTGATTCAAAATGTCATTCTCTGGCTTTTTTATGATTTTATTCGTAATCATCTGGGCGATCATGCGAGCTAGCACTCGAAGGGCGATCAATGTAAGCCTCAGCAAGCCATCTTGTTGGTCAGACAAGTCACACTTTATTATTTCTATCATTATACTCTCCAATGATAAATCCCATTGAAGAAGTTTTCTCAAAAATTAAATTTCAGCTACCACTTCTACAGATTGTCATAATTATTATATGAATGTGTATATATAACCACCCCGAGCATGTACATCTTAGCGTTAAACAAGTATTTTACGTTATCTTTTGTTTACGTATTATTACATACACGGAATACAATTTTTATTTCGGAGTAATAACTTCAATCTGATCATTTATCGCCGCGGCTTAAGAAAACAAATTTGTAGAAAAATCTGACTTACGAAAGGACGAGTTTTTGATCTGCGAAAGAGCGAACTTGATCCGCAAAAAAAAAGGCGAATCTGCGAGAGGGTTAATTTTCAGTGCGAAAAAAAGGCGAATATGATCTGCAAATCATTGACTTGAAAGTATAGATATTCTCTCGCGCTTCGATTCGATTCGAACCGATTGATCTAATCTGATGAGAACCACTTGCTCTTAATCCGCGTTCTTTCTTTCTCTCTCTGCAGTTTCGTCGGGATCTTCCACATTTTCAATTTTCTCGCCGACAACGATTCCTCTTAGGTTTTTTCTCGGGTTCTCTTCGTTCGCGGAAGCCCAGAAACGTAAACGTCGTACGACGATGGACTGAAAGCTCTCTCGATTATTGGCAAATCCCTGTCTATCAAGCTCCACCTCGAATCTCACGTGTTCGAAGATCTTATTTAATTAAAAACACAAGCTTATTTCGAGCTCGTGCAGCTTTCCCGGTGACAAATCGGGAAGAGAACGCGCGAGAGGCTTGCGAGAGAGATAAATCCCGAGCGTGATTCGCGGGGCTTGGCCGTAAACCTCTCTTGGCTCTCGAATAGTAAAAGAGGTTTAACCGGCGTGACCGATTTTTTTCTATCGCGAGTCGTTCCGCCCGGCCGCGCTTCAGAATTTTCCAGTCACGCGGTCCGATTTCATAAAACTGAGAGGAAGGAGATAACGTTCGGATCGAGCCTGGAATCGAGAAGAGGTTGAAGAACAGAGTGCCTGTTCCGTTGGTCGAACGATCGATCCGAGGAATTCGGCAATTTTACGCTCCGCCGGTGGTGGTTGCATTTAAAAAAGGCAGACACGTATGCGTGTCTTCTTTTTTCCTCGGGATCGACGTAATTCTCAGTCTGTACCTCGTCTTTATTTAACATACTTTCTTTTGTAAGGTATCATATTATATATTAGTATTTTTTTAACATGCAACACGTATCGCATGGTACAAGCGAATTTTATGTACTTGAAAATCTTTCTAAACACATAAAATTTATTCTATCTGCTATATATTATAATATACTGTATATTGTATATCATAATATAATATATTATTATAATATGTTATATTTGGATATTTTAGGTTAGGTTTCATATCGCGATAATATTTTCTCTAGTATTTATGATCACATCGTTGTTACGATTATATAACAATTAAACTATAAATGCTTATACGTATTTTCGAAGAGATGTATTATTGCAGATGCATGCATAATATATGCCGGTTTTTTTTCTGTATTATATACGTTGCTTTATTACAGGTATATTTTTATATTATACACGTGAATAGAAATATTATACATAAATTTTATATTATATATATTAGAAGATATTATTTACGAAATATTTGATTCCATGATGGTGGATATTTTTTTTTTTAAATGCTCAAGCACAAAATTTTAAGTATCTGGAGATTGAATATCATCATAATAACCGGCACATATTATATACAGGGTGATTCACGTAACTTGCACACCCATAACTTTCAAATAACTTTCAAATTATGCATCATTATGAAAAATTGTTTAGTAAAAAAGTTGTACGATTTTAAGAGAAGGCAAAGTCAATTTTTTGCCTCATCTAGAACGAATGATCATAAATAGGAAAAAAACAATATAAACTCGCGATATGAAAATAACTTAAACGTGAAATGATGTAAAATTAAGATTTCCGTGAATTTTACGCGCAACTGAATATGGAAATATTAGCATCTGTTTTTCATCAGTAAAAGAATTTTGTAAATTTAACTATTTATTTCTTCATTCGCGATAACGACTTTTTTTACCTTTCTATTGTGTCGATTTGTCGACGAATTAAATTGGAAGACCGGGAGCGACTGATGAGATTTAAACGTGGAACAACATCGATAATGTCTTCAAAGAGAGATCGTCTCCTAAAAGACAAAAGAAGGAAGAAACAATCAATTGTGAAAGGTATAATTCCCCTCCGATTCAGTGTCGTGTATCCTTTCAAAGATTGTTCTTTAATTATTAAACAAACTACGAAAGGTGAGTTTCTTTTCTCGACGCATAATCCGATTTCGCGATAATAACTTGCGGAACCCTTTTGAACTGGTGACTCCATTCTCCGGCTTTGTCCAATCTACGAATTCGACGACGTTCCTTTGCATCGTCGTTTCTCTGCTCGCCAAAGTACCGCTTGGCAACCGTCGCGTTTAATGCTCCTTTGTATTATAAATTCTCCAAGTATCGTTTCGATTTCTTTGAACGATCGGGACGTTTTTTTTTTTTTTGCTTTGACGTTTTTGCCAGCAGCGCGATTAACGAGCAGCCCGCCGTTTCTCTCGATGGTTAATTACGTCGTTCCCGCTATGCACGAACGTTGGTACGCGAATTTTAATTTGCATTAGGTTTATAAATAGGTTTCTCGCAGTCAAGTTCAGGTGTTGCTAATAACGGTGCAACGATGTTCATTTGTTTCGCTTCTGTTTTGCGACAGTAAGAAATACGACTGGCGAGCTTAGCGAGGCTTGACGATATTTCGCGATCTCGCTCGTTTTTAAAACGAGGTTGACAAACCTCGCGTCACGCCGCGCTCGCAGCACGCTGCGTTGTTTTCATTTTTTCACGGGGAAAAATCGTCATCGAAACGTGCAGCGAAACGGATTATTTTGAAATACCGTGTCAAAGCGTGCAAGAGGTTTAAGAGATTTAAAAGTGTGTATTTTTTTTTTTTTATGTGAATGGCAAATCAGTTTCTGAGTTGAATAAATGGTAAGTTGTAGGATATTTATAGAAAATTCCGCAAGCGTTAAAATTGGAAAATGTTGTGTCTGCCATCTTCAATGAGAATACTGTCGTCTGCGATTTAAGTGGAATAAGTGGATAAAGTGGATTTTGCATTCGTTATTTAAAAGTGTTGAAATATGACATCACTGATAAATGATTCTCCTTTCTTCTGGAAAATTTGATTTTTGGCACTTGCATAATTTTCTACAAGCACTTTTCGGTTTATTATTTATTTAAATTTTATGCCGGACAACTGGACAAACAATTAATCATTGATGTTTCGAGAGGAGAGTTATTGAGTAATTTCATGAGACTAAGCTATCCCTGAACTCAAAATTCAAAGAAAATTAAAAGAATCCTGTTTATTCAAAATGGAGTAAATTGTGTTTTTCATTTTTTCGATGCTTCGATTCAAAAAACATTGTGTTTCTATAAATGGAACAATGAAATCGACATTTGACACTCAAAAATGTTTCTTCGCCAATAAAAAAAGAAATACTAAATAATAAGAATAGACAATTTTTTGGTGTACTATAATATATAATTTAATATAAACTAATATATTTCACATCGGTGACGGATACCTTGATTGTGCGATCAAATTCACAAAGAAAGAGAGAACATGGTTTAGAATTACTCTACACAAGGAAAGCGAACGAAGTTGGAGAAAAATAACACGTGTGTACCAGTAAACAGAATTCTCGAGGTTTCGTTCGATTTAAAGAAAGGTAACAAGTCGTTTACGTTATCCAGTCCTTTTCTCAAAGCGTTCTTATCGCGGGGTCGGAGAAGCTCGCTTGGGAAACTTGTCCGAGTTATTGCGCTGCCAACGTGTCTTCACTTTGCCAGCTTGTTCCAAGATCCAAACTTCTTTCGAAGTTTCCGAAACACAAGTGCATTATTCGCAAAAAAGTCGCAACCCGTCCTCCTCTGGGATGAAATTTTATTAACGATCCCTATCCCCTTACCTAGCTGACGAAGAATTATTTATTTGTTTATTCGTCATACAGGAAAGAATTCAATTAGAATACAAATTGAAAGTAAATCATACAACAGATGTTTTACTTCATTCGAAATATTCAAATATATTTCAAATATTTAATAACGATGCTTTATATATTTGACTATTAAGTATTTAATAGCAATTTTGGGGAAAGAAATTCTATAATGGTAAACTTCAACTCATTTTGAAGTTTCGTTGCCTGCGCTTTTAAAAAGCGTCGTTCATTTTATTCTAAGATGTCCCTGCACTATTTAACAGATGATAAAGTGGAGACACTTCTCCTCTCGAGAAAGCTATAAACTGTCATAGTACGTAAGTGAAAAAATTTTTTTATGGATTTCTAGACTAAAGTCTTACATTTACAAGAGCTCAAAAGCTTGCTGTACTTCTTTTTCGACAATTCGAATATCAAGCGAAAAATGAATGCAACAAAGAAAATATTTCTATCTAACAATAAGTCTAATATGATTTTGAAGTTCAATAAAAAATGGTAAAAAAAAAGGTTTCGGCAATCCTTGCAAACAGGAAGCTTCAATGTTCAAATTCATAATAGATTCCTCTTCAATGTTTTTACACTGCATGAGAATTTATGACACACTTTCGAGAAGAAAAGCATCTTCACTTACCCACTTGCTACGTGATGCAAGAATATCTTGGAACAAAATGAACGACGCATTTCGAAAGTAGAGGCTTCTGTTTTAAAATGAGCCCTGCGATTTTCTCTTTACGAACATTGTAACAGTCTCAATAACTTGGCGTTCAAATATTAATAATACACGCTGAATAAACAAAAAAAAAAAAAAAAAAAAGGAAACAGAAGACAACACGGAGGGAAGACTGTGAGAAAAATGAAACTCGAACGAGTGAAATTTTTATAAATTTCCAATGCCAAATCATCAGCAGTTCGCGATTTCGCATATTTCGGTTAACAGTGTCAGGGAAAGAGAGGTTCGAGAGAGTGTCCTTGGCACAAAGGATTGCAACGGTCTTACGGATTTAAAAATCGTAATAAGAGCCCGGCGTGTCTCGTTGAGGCTTGACAAAACGACGTTTCCACGGTGACGGCGGCTAACGTTTCGTCGTTTAGCGTGAAGTCAATTTCACGGTTCGGAAAGGTAACTTCAATTACAGCACGTTCAAAATGAACGCTAATCCCGGCTCGAGATAACGGTCCGACAATTCGTAGCGACGAATCGTTCGAACGTCCTCGAAAGGGGAGGGGGAGGCGGAGAAACGCGATGATAATTCCGTCAGATAAGACAAATAGAGGGGGGAGGAGAGCGTCTCGGAGGACGAGCTGGTGCCTCGGTACCTGGATGGGAGTTGCGTGATCTTTTTCAAACATAGCTCGCTCCGTCGAACCATAAAATTAGCGAATGCCAGGATCGATCGGTGGTTCGATTGCCACACGACCAACCGAACTGTTCGCCCTGTTCGACCGCGGAAAAGGGTCTGGAAATCTCCAGGGGTGACTCTCGGTGAAGCATTGCCCCTATTACGAGCGTCGTTCGACCCTTCTGCGAGCTGAATTACCAAGCAGTCCGTTCTTCTGCCAATCGAACGCTTTGCTCCTCTCGTTAGCCGAACAGAAGTCCCCCGGAAAATGTTCCCAGCTTCTTCAGCGAGGTGGCGATATTTTTTTTCCCCTCTTCTTTTTCTCTCCGTATTGTGTCGAGCGTTCGCGATGCGCAGGTTCGACCTTTTCCAGGTCGCCTATTATATAGATCTTACAATTAGAGGAAATTTAGAATTTCAGTTTCTTTATTTGTACGGGGGATAAGAATTTTCAGGCGACGTGACAGATTGTTGCAAGTTTACCTGAGAATTACTGAAAAGAATTACGATTATAATTCATATAATGTTATATATATTATAATAATATTATTATATATATTATAATCATATAATATTTTATACACATATCAAAATTCGCAATCATTATTATTATTATTTTTCAGTGTTGTCCTCTTTACTAATTCTCAGGTAAACTTGCAACATTATAATTATTATATATATATTATAATATATATAAGATTTTATATTTTATATATATATATATAAGAGATATACAAAGTTTTATTTAAATTCATTCTGCATAAATAGAGTACGTCGAAGTTTATTTATATTGTTTCACTTTCATACTCCGTTACGAAATAACAGCCGCGGTGACGTGGATTAACTTCCGCGTAAAATTGCCGGCCAGCAATGTGTTAAGAGCAGCGAGTTAGTCGGCGAAAGCCGACAGTGGGTCCATGCCAATCGAAAGTTTCCGCGCGAACGATCCCTCGAGGAGAAAAATAGCGGCGCGAAAATGCGGTGTCTCGTTCACTCTCGAGAGAGAGTCTCGGATCGAGATTCCGCGAAGGTGGCCTGCGGTGTTTGCCGAAGCGTCAGCGAAACCGTGGAAGATCGAAAAATCGCTAGCACCTGGTTGATTCCGTCTTCGTCGTCCGTAATTTTGTTACGTCTCTGTGTGATCTTCCGCCGCGACGGATCATCTCTAACGTTCGGTGGCGCGCGCACACAGTCCGACAGGATTAATTTGCGCCCTGTTCCACGCTCGCTCGGTAACCCAAGGTGACCGGTAATATCCGTCGGCTTTGGCAAGCGTCGACGTGAATATCAAGCGGACGTTGAACCGACGGCTCTCGTCCCTTCGTCACCGTGTAACGTTTGCAGTCCATTAGGAATATCGGAGTAACTCGAGTGAACTTAGGCGAGTTTTAGGCGTGTTTTAAATCGCGTCCTACATTCGACTTCGATTAATCCGAAGTGGAGAACTTCTCGATAGAAGGAGGCATCATTCGTTGCTCGATCGGCCCGAATAATATTGTATTTTCAGACCGAAAGTAAATCACTCGTAAATCAAGACCAGGAGCAACTGAATATGACAGATTTCAGTTGTTCGAAAAGACAGGGGGTACGTTTTATCAAAATTAATTTTGATATCTGTTCAGACGGAATTACATGTGGAATATTTTAAAGACTGATTGTTTTTGGTATTAACGTCACACGGTTATTTCGCGTGGAAATTAATTTGATGCCTTTAGACAAACTTGTCGTTTCATTTATTGGTTATGATTCTCGATCATTCTGATCTTCTTCTCTGTTATTTGTATCTCGAAGTATCGAGGCAAAAGGTACAAATATTAATATTATCGAGAAATCGATATTTGAGCAGTAAACGATGCCGAGTTAAAAACTTCGACAACGTGGCACGCCGTGGTAATGCGTGCGATTTAATTAATTACAAGAACAGAGCTTACTGTATAGAGAAAACGAAAAAAATAGAGAAAAAAGAAAAGAATATCTCGTTCTAAAGTCACAACACAGAACTTTCCATTCGATATAGCCGATCATCGGCGGGCAGCGTACGCGCGAAAATTTGTTTAATCGAGCGTCCCTGATTATCCAATTAATCGAGTAGTTAGGTTCTCAAGTGATTCGCGCGGCGAATGATCGTTCTATTTGTTTCGCTGCGAATCGATAACTCCGTAGGGGCGGAGGGGAAGGAGGTTGGCTCACTGTGCCGAGGAAAAGGTCCGAGGAATAAAAGGAAGATTCGAGCAATTAAACAGCTGCAGCTAATTAAAAACAGGAAATTTCCTTAAGTAGTCGTACTCGGTCTTGCCTGAGCTGCCCGCTCGAGGATCGTTTCCCATCGATGGAGCTCGGACCAATTAACCGAACTTCGGATTACTTTGAACAATCGACCTCTCCATCCGCTGTCGCAACTTTCGCGTAAAATAATTAATGGCCCCGACTAACGCGACCCGTGCATCCAAATGAAACGTGATGTACACCACGCGGATTGCTGGGTTATAATAAATCAAGGATCCGGAACGGCTCCGGAGAGATCTCGAATCCCGTAAATATGTACACAGTCGAGGATAGGTAGCTGGAAAAATGAACAGACGTGACCTTGATTCGGGAAACGCTATAATATACAGTTTCAAGATATCGATCTGCCGCGGGAGCTACTTTTCTTGAAACGGTACAGTGGTTGTACACCATACTTTGGTTGTACAAAAAGATATATTGGCACTCGTTTTTTGTTTTCTTGTTGGATTCTGTATTCGATTTCTGCTGTACATATATATATATATATATATATATATATATATATGGAAAAATGTATGTGCAACTGGTTTATATAATTGAAGTTGATTTGATAAGAGTTCGCTGATCCTTCCCTTAGGGTTGATATTATAGGATTCAACCAGCAAGAATTCATTTAAAAGTATTGACTCATATTTGGTTCAAATAAGCAGAGTTTTTATTGTATCAATCTTTGAACATATGAAAATATTAACAGATGATACGAAATTTGACGTAGGGAAAGGTCTTGCTTTATGATTTTATATTATATTTATATTTATTGAAAAATTTTATGTCAATATCTCTCTGTTTATTGATATATAGACTAAAAACTAATGATAATTTTAAACATGGTAAGGATATCATGTCTTAATTCGTATATAGAGCAAGAAAGAACATACAATTGTTAAAAATGATTTCACGTAGTATTGTTTAAATATTTAAGTGATATATGCATCCTAATAAATTCACGTTCCAATTTGCTTACAAAACTTGTAACCAAAGTTTCGCCATTAATTGAGCTGTTCAATTTTGAAGATGGCATGACTCACTCTTACAAAAAAAAAAAAAAAAAAAGAAAAAAGAAGAATGAAATCAACGATTACATCAGTTGCAATTCTACGTGATCTCTCATTTGAAAACGATTTGCAGCCAATGCGTTGAAAACCAAACTGAGATTTTGCCACGTTAAAACACAAAGTCGATTTAGAAACATACAATGCGACCTACGCCACTTTTAAAATAAACTTTAAAATAAAATTTTCTCATCTTCCAAACAAAAAGTAAGAAGACGAGCTTTGACAGAACACGTACATATTTTGAAAAAAAAAAAAAAACAGAAAGAAGAGGGGGAATCAAGCGGAAGGACGAAAGCTATACAGGTCGCGACAGTGGAGAGGGATCGATTCCGGCAGCGAATTCCTCAAGCGACGCCCTCTCAATTGTCCTGAAATGGACTGTCGACACTTGGCGCGTATCGTTACGACACTCCAGTTCCCCCTTGCTCTCAGCGTTTCCAGCAGATGCGTCGCGACGCCACGCGGAAGCAGCTCTTTTCGCGTGGCATTTCTCTCTTTTTTTTTCTTTCTTTCTTCTTCTTTCTTCCTCCCCCCCTTCCTTCCCCCACGACCGTGGAATATCGTCTGGCGCGCAGAACGTCGTCTCTTTTTTTGTCCTCCTCGTTGTCGTCGTTGTCTTCGTCGTTGTCGGCGCGCTTTACGCGCGCAGTCCACTTTCGTAATCCTCCTCCCTGCCCCTCCCCGTCGGTCTGTCTGCTGGCGTTTCGGTCTCGCGGCCACCGACTAACGGCAATTTTAGTCCCTCGTTAACTGGCCCGCGATAAACCGTCCGCCGCCGTTTTAACGACCCGCTTCCGCGTGCCTGTCCCCGAACGGACGTCGCGTCGCGTCGCGTCGCGTCGCGTCGCCATGCTCAGAGATTCCGACCGACTGTCCGTTCGCTTTACTCCGTGCTTCGCTCTACGCCGAGATATTCGTTTTCGGGAGCAAGAAGTGCAAGAAGAGCAAACCGGAACGATCCCCGGTTTTCCAGCAAATGGTAACCCTCGTGAAATGGGATTGCTGGCGGGGAAATTGAGATTTTTCTAAGCTAAAAAAAAAAGAAAATCACGCCCGCTGCTCGATTTTTTCGTCCAGTCTCGAGAGTTTCGAGATACACACAAGGACGGAAAGATTCAAAGGGCGAAAAGCTTGTTCTTTGGCCCTTGATCCGGTGATATCGGACTCGCGCGCAAATGTCACGCCGATTCAGCAACCGATTTCACTCGGGCGGCGACTTCATTAGCCCGAGAGCTTTTACACGATCGTTTCGCCGCGATACCGTCGATTTTAGGACCACGCGCCACTTGCAACGTCCATGAAGCGGAGAAGTTAGTCGCCTATCGACTACGGCATCCTCTCCTCAATGGTTTCCATCTACCGATCTCTCCTGGATTCGGCAGTTCAACATTACGTATAAACGGAAATCACGTTTCCTCGATGGTTGACCCTGTTTCAATCACGAAACACCGACGCTTGGAAGCTTGTCGAGCGAGCGAGATCGGCCGATCGAAGCGGAAATAGAAACGCTGGCGAAGATCCGTTAGGGCCGCTGGCGCGAAAGAGTGCGGGGAAAAGGAGAAAGAGTTGCGTTAACGCTTTAAACAATCGAAGCTCGTCAGAATTGTTACGAAAATTTGTTCCTCAATGAAATGTCAACTGTTTCACACGTTGATATTAAACATACCGCACGTAGCCGCATGACGGTAGAAGTTCAATTTCGATTTACGCTGAGAACGACGAAACTATATTCGTCAGCGTGCATCTCTCAGAAACTATATTGAAAATAATCGAAACATTGAGCGAATGCAGTAACGTTAAACCAATATTAGTTATTTATTCGTATTCTGTATTGAATTTGTACATACTAAAAATTCGACAGTAACTTCAAGCTTTATTTCATAATACGTCTAGTAATATAGTAAGGTACGATACAACTCGAAACATAGATCAATAATCCTACATCACATTTCTTGCATGTTATGCACATCTGCGTCCTTTTGTATTTATTACCGCATCTTTTCATTGTAAGATTTTCATTCAAATGAAATTTCATAAAGGAAATAACCACGTAAAATAATCACGTTTAAATAGTGTATGACTAACGGAAGATGTAATTGTTGAATTAGAATTCACTTGCATTTAAGTCAAGTGACGTTTGCCGCAATTATTGTCGATAATATTTGCCTGTCTGGGGTCAACAAATTTTAAAATCATCGTTAGATGCCAACAGTAACCAAATCTCTCTGAAATTAATATCTCTCGTATTTACAATTTCATTGTGTGTTGACAAGTTGCCAAGGTGTGACCAACGAGTTCAAGAATAAAATTCCTCGCAATTCTTCGATCCCACGAGGAGAGAATCATAACTCTAATTTTCTTCTCTTTCCGAATCCGCTGTCTCTTCGTGATTTACGCCTCCAACATCTGCTGGTTGTAGGCGCAAGCCTGGATACAACAAGACTGTCTATGAAGCTCTATAAACTCTACTTTCTCGTAAATCTTCCTAAACTTATTGTTTCTCCTTTCTTGTTCCACAGGAAAGACTGACAGAGCTCTGATCTTTGGTGAGTGCCACCATCACAGCTGTTTCACGACAGCAAGCGAAATTCGTCGGCGAAAGTCTCACCGATGACATTGAACGGTCCCCACGGGGACCGAAATTAGCTCCGGAGTATAGTTCTCCCCGATTCCGGTCGATTGACGTTGGACTCGTGAGTAGAATGCTGGCTAGGTGAAGCCTTCGAACGAAACCGGTGTGCGAGCAGCATGTAAACTGTTTCGACATCGTCCTGGATAAACGACAAGGCTTTGAAAAGTGGTCTCGTGTCACCTGTGACGAGCGAAGATTCTACAGTCTGATCTGTCCACGTGTAAGATGCGATCGCGCCTGAGGATCGCGTTCGCGTTGATTGGGCGTACGACGATACCATGGGGACCGAACCATTCTCTGCGATCCCAATCGATTGGTATCGATCTCTTGGAGGCAGTGTTTTGAGAGTCGAACGCTGAAGCCTTCAGACGAAGTCGGTGTGCGTGCAGCGTCTAAACTGTTCCGACATCGTCCTGGATAAACGACAAGGCTTTGAAAGTGATCCCACCTGTGACGAGCGAAGATTCTACAGTCTGATCTGTCCACGTGTAAGATGCGATCGCGCCCTGAGGATCGCGTTCGCGTTGATTGGGCGTACGACGGGGACCGGAACTAGCCTCGAGATTCCCTCTGATCCCAATCGATTGGTATCGACCTCGTCGAGGCAGTGTTTTGAGAGTCGAACGCTGGAGCCTTCAGACGAAGTCGGTGTGCGTGCAGCGCTCAAACTGTTCCGACATCGTCCTGGATAAACGACAAGGCTTTGAAATGTGATCCCACCTGTGACGAGCGAAGATCATGCAGTCTGATCTGTCTGCAGGTAGAAAGCGATCGCGTTCGCGTTCATTCGTCGTATCTCGATCCTATGGCCGTGTGACGGGGCTTTATGCCAGGCGCACTTTCGTGCATAATGTACTTGTCTCTCGTACTTGCTGTTCGCGCCTGTCGTTGCTGGTTCAAGCCAGGCGAGACCGCGACAAAAACGTACGGACTGTAAAACAGGGACGCGTCGCGGTAAGCCGCACCGCCATTATTTTCGGCAACATAACCTCGACCGTCTGCGCTTTAAAGCTCTTGCTATTACGGTTATCTCCAGTGCATTAAGTCTCACTATCGGGCACGCGGTATCGTTCGACGTGCCGCAGTGATTCTCATCGTGGCTGCAATTACGCTTACCTGTCGGCTGATACTGCTGCTTTCAACGTGCTCGCGTTGCGAACGAATGCGATCGGTTACGCGATAAAGCGATAAACGCGGGACGCAGCATTATCGCCGCTGTTCTGAGAGATTGAAAAAAAAGTCGATTCTTTCAGAAATCGCGTGGCGAGTTAAGTTAATGGAACGCGTAGTGGTCATCTAGATGAAGGTGGATTTTTCTATAAAAAAACGTTCGTGTCGGAAAAAAGATTTTTCGACCGAGCGAGACGTGTTTCTGCGTGGAATTTTCAAGTTTCAAGTTTTATTCTTGTCGTGACAAAATTTGGGTAACATTTTATTCGGGCGCGAAATAAGGAGTAAAAGGTTTGAACAAATATGCACGATAAATATAACTGTATGTTTATTATATATATCAAGTATATATTTATTCGAATAAAAATTTAAATCAGACAGAGATTTATGTAAAGATTTCCTTATTGTTTTCATTTAATTATATTACGACATGCAAAGGGAAACGTTTAATAATATGTAAATGCGAAGTAATTTTTCCCATTTTATCGCACAGTAATATTGGCCTTTGTAATTAACTTTTTTTCATACGTAACGCATGTATACGTGACTGAATGCGTTCGTATGAAAACGCGTATAAAATTTAAAACAAAAATAATAATTATCTGCATCATTATTCAAGAAGAAAATATTATTTGAATAAAGTATTCGAATAAACAGAGATAATAAATTATTACGAATAATAAATAATTATTGTTTGGATTAAAAATATTCGAAGGGGTATTTAATGAAGTATTTAATGAAGTATTTAATGAAGAGTATAATTGAACGAACAACGATGAAAAATTATTGATGACTCGAATTGTATAAGAAAATTACGTGATAGTCAATCTGATCTTGTTTTAAAACATAGACCTCTCTAGGTTGACACTTTCGAGTTCGTTTTCTCCAAGGATAATTTTCCTTGAGAATTGTAGAAATTCAAATATCTGTAGAAACATTGAAATATGTTTTTCGTGACTAGATACATCATCATTTTGACGAATGTTTTCTTTTTTATAACAAGTTTTTAGAACTCGCCGCATTTTGTAAAACTTTGGTTGGACTAAACGACAAAAATTCAAGAAATCCGTTGTCATTTAATCCCAAGTTGTTCGAAGTTCAATAAAATAGTTAAAAAAAAATAAATAAAGCAAGTTTTAGAGATCGTTATAAAAAAAAGATTTCAGTTTTTAAGGCCATGGTCTGATCGTGAGGAAATTTTAAGACGTCGTTGTAAAGAGAAGATTTCAGTTTTTGAAGATCATGGTGGATCTGAAAAAAAGTTGTGAAAAAGTTCTTTCTGTTTCAGAGAACTGTTTTGAATTTTCAAGAAAAAATTTCGTCACCCGCTGATATGATGTAGAATTTGGACAAAACGAACTAAAAGAAGTTGTGAAAGTAAAGTCAAAGTTATAACAGTTCGAATTATAAACTATTTTTCATCGTTATTGATTCAGTTATGCTATTCGAATTATTTATTCGAATAATGCCCATCCCTGGAGCAAACGAACGAATGCTCGTTCGCTTCCCACTCGTGCTTGCATTTGTGTCATTTGTCACATTAAGCGTGCGTTTGATAAATTAGATTTCATAAATTTGGTCGTCTCGTGATGTGAATGCACCAATTGAGACACGATCTGACGTTCGTAGGGGGGAAAAAAATTAAACTTTGCTAAACGCACAATGGTAATAACTTTAACTTTAGCAGCTTGTTTGGATGCCAGGCATATCCACCTGGTCTACGAGTTGCCCGCGAAAAAATTACACGCGAAAAAAGTATGTTTCCGCGTACGAGTATGATGCGCTGTTCGCGCGCGACATGCACTTCGCGCGTTATTTCTTCCCCATCTGCCAGTCAGTGGTACTTCAAATTTCGTCTACCTAATGCACTGTTAATCCATTCGCGTTGGACTGTGTCTAGCACTGCTTGTTATAACGTATAAGTTTCAGAAGGAAATCTTTATCAGTTGATTTTACACGATTTCACGATTTTGTACGTTATTAGACGACCAACTATCCTGCTTCAGCTTCGAAAGTATTCATGTAAATACGATTCTACCGGAAGAGGAAGGTTGCTATCTCATTAAAATTTTGTTTACGTACATCTTGAGCTGAGAATTCTAAGTTAGTAGTAGTAGAAAGTGTCCGTACATTCGTGATAAATGCCTTTGAAAA
The DNA here is from genome assembly GCA_032399595.1 of Tetragonula carbonaria. Taxonomy (NCBI): domain Eukaryota; kingdom Metazoa; phylum Arthropoda; class Insecta; order Hymenoptera; family Apidae; genus Tetragonula; species Tetragonula carbonaria. Next base: position 6,877,280 of record JAUCRC010000001.1, read on the forward strand.
CCCTTAAATCCGTACATTTGTGATAAATACTTTAAACCCTTGTAAATGAAAAAATGAAAAAAAAAGTAAATAAATTTCAACAGATCGTTGTAAAAATGTGAACTCGAATGTTCAATATCTTCAATGGTAGATTTCATTCTGGAAAAAATTCTTTTCGATGTTCACGTTGACAATTGAATTTGTAGAAGTTGCGACTGAAAAAGTATCGTTTTCTCTTGATGTAAAATACTATGATATAAGAATATCTTTTAGGAAAGGAGGAATTTACTGTTATAAAAGTAAAAATTCTATATTTTAGCATGAGCCAAGGTAGATTGTTTTGCGCTGTTTTATACTAAGTAATAATAGTTTCAATTATCGACACAAATATTTTACAATCGATGAAAAATTGTCGAATTTCGTAGCACTTCAAACTGTTATAATTTCCTCAGGGAAAGAATACTCGAATACTCGAATACTCTGCACTCAAATCTTAAACTCTCTACTTTTATTTTTTAAGATTGAAATCGCTTTTTTCGAAAATACTTTCGCATCGTTTTTTTAACAGGGTAAATAAATTTAAATAACTTTCTCTCTCATAAATTTTACAAATTCAAACATTTTCGTGAAAGTGTCAAAAATGTTTTTCAAACCAAAATCCAAATCCACGATCTTGAAGACAAGAGTGTAATTTTTCGTCGAGCTTTTTCATTCATTTTCGTGTCAAAATCAGTTGGCAAAAATATTTCTCCGTACAACAATGCCAAGTATTATCACACGATTCACACGTCATGATAAATTTACTCGTTATCCCGTGACGCGAATGGCTTAATATAAAAAAAAAAAACGTAGAAGGTTAATACGAAGTACGATATAAATCTTAATTAACGTAGAAATTAATTTTTATATTACTTAAAACATAAATATGACGTTCAAATATAAAACAATATACGTGAAAACATGAGCAACATAAAAATAGTGTAAAACTATAAATCCGACATAAAATCGAAGACATGTACGATCGTTCCTCTCTGTTCGACAGCTAATTCAATGGTCCCGCGCTTGAAAAGATTTCAATCGATGAGAAGAAAAAAAAAAATATATATATATACCCTTTAACGTGAAACGAGAAGCTCTGGGAACGACGTTTGAATAAAGAATACTTTGGAGTTTTCCAGCGGTCGTATACGGTCGCGACACACAGCGGGAAAGTATATATCGGGAAACGACATCGTTTCCTGTACGCGGCATGATTCATAACTCTCAGGCGAGAGTAAAGAGGCAAAATAAAAGCCATTGTTCTTCGGCTTCCGCGGGAGTCACGTCGTAAATTCAGGCTTCCCGAGAGTTCACCCATTAGACGCATACCGTGTCTTGAGTTTCGGTGAGAGGCGAGGTGGGGGGAGGGAGTGCAGTTTTCTCTCAATAATTTGATTTGTCTCCGAAACCGAAACAACACCCACGTGATATACGTTTTACAGTCGCGAGCCTCGATATTTCAAATCGAATCAGCCCTCTGATCGAACAGCGTTGTTTCCTCTGTTCTTCTTGTTTCTTTACAATTGACGGACATCAGCCGTGCGGCAGGCAAGAAAAAAAGAAAGGAGGGGGAGAGAATCAACCCCTTGTCCACGTCCCTTGCCTCAATTTCACACGCTTTTCTCGTAAAACTTTTTCTTTTCGACACTTGAATAAGCTTGATCACTTGTGTCGATTATGTTGCGGGAAAATGCGGAACATAGCGAGGATAATTAAACTTAGGAACTTACAGGTCATTACAGACATCATTAGCAGAAATAACGGTGACCGGGAGTTCGCTGGAATTTCAGATCGTTCGAAGTGACGTTGCGCGACGCAAGGAACTATAAGCGCTGAAATTCGCAAACGGATGAGTGGAAGGTTTATTGATAACGCTGTCTCTTACGTTCGAACCGAATAATTATGTTTTTCGTTTGGCGAGTAACGGGACGCGGTAACAATGCCGGGATACGCGGAACAATTTACATATCGCGAGCCATAGCGAACAATTTACATATCGCGATATATAAATGTGTAACAATCGGGAAGGCTCCTGGCTACGAACGACTAACTTTTCGCTGGTGTTCCCGCGATTATTAGAGAATAGTGGGCAGCAACTCTAAACTAGAACGGTCGGTCCGCTAATACCGTTGAAAGGGGCACTCTCGACGAGATGCTCGTTCCGATCGTGTCCGTAGGTCAGCCCGGAACGTTGAATGCTCCCGATATAAAGGGAACAATGGCCCCATTGATACCTTATCAAAGGCAATAATTCAAATAACATGTTAGAGCGCGTCATTTAGATGTGGTTATCGAGCGGTTCGCCGTCAACCACCTGCAGACGAATTTCCCTGCCGGTACGGTGAACGCTCAACGAGTCGTCCATTGCCGATTTCTTATTAATCGATTATTGTTCTTCGGTGATCGGGAGCGCTAGATCGACATCGTGAACCATCGACGAGATCACCCTCTTCGTCTTAATTCCGTGACGGGACGAGCGGGGTAATTGTTCTATTTTGAGTCGTGATTCAATGGCAGTGAACGTGGACGCGATGAACGTTTCAAAACAAACGTTTCGTACTAAAAAGTTCTCGATCGAATGAAATTGTATTCATATATTTTTTATTGTATATATAGTTGTCTATATAATTTATGCAATATACGTTAATTATTATTTATATATTTTTCGCTTCAAACAACGTCTATCACCTTTGACAAAAGGTTCTTGATCAAATGGAATTTTTATATATTTTATGTGTTTTTGATTGTATACATATTTATCATGCTTATTTGTATAATTTATGTGACATATATTAATTAATATTTACATAATATTTTATTATAATTATTTATATAAAATTATATTTATATATTTATTATGTGTAGTATCATATTATATTGTATTATATATATATAATTTATTTATATATATAATATAATTAAATTATATAATATTATTCATATAATAATTGTAATTATTATTCGAAATTATTGCAATAAGGAGGTAGCATCAGTTTCGGGTAATTTTAATAAAACAGCAACAACCAAATTAAAAATAACAATTTCGAACGTGTCATAAATTTATAGTATTCATCTTTTGTAAAACGATCGTTATTACTTATTACTTGGAACTAACTTCTTTTTACATCAAGTGAAAGAGTTTCTTTTACATCAACTTTTCTTTTTTTTTAATAAAATAAACGAAACAGACATATATAAAAAAGAAAAAATGGAACCACCTCCTTTTCCCTGCGAATTCTAAATCGAACTGGAATGGTTAATTTCATTTTCCCGTATGTATGAAACAAACGGAACAGCGTTTTCGCTCGTATCAATAGCTTCGGTGTTTTCGAACGCTCTCGATTACTTGCGTTTGATTGAAAACTTTCTGACAGGAATGTAGCTGTTTTCCTATAGCTATATAAGACGAACGTCTCGATAATTCGAGCGATAGCTCGGCGAGGTCCTAATTTCATCCGACGGAACAGCTGGCCAGGAGCGTGTTCGTCCGACGCTATTACGATTTCGATTATCGAGGAAACCGAGATCGGTCGGCAAGAAGCTTGTCGACCGGGGCTGTCGGCGAATATCGAACGAAGAACATCTCCGGCAGCCGCGTGACGGGAATTTTTGGCCGCGGCGGTGACCTTCTTAAAAATTGACGCCCGAACGTGATTAGACCTATTTCGCTGGCGGTCGATGGCTCCACGGAATTCTCGTTCCACCCCTCGCCCAGAGTTGCCAGTTTTTACAGCAGAAATAGGATTTCACGTGTAAAACGTGTAAAAAAGAAAAAAAAAAAAGAAAATAGATTGGCCCTTTGTATCGTGATTTTTTTTTTTTTATTTTATCCACAACAATTTCCATGCGATGTATTTCTGTTTGTATTTTGTCAGGGAAAAAAAAATGAGCAAAAAATTGCTAGCGTGACAGTTGTTTCGTATGAAAAGTTGAGAGAATAGAAATGTAACGTCGTTGTCAGAAGTACATGAACACTCGATTGTGCTCAATGTTGCAGTATTACGTAGAGATTACTATAGTCGTAAATAAATTATTATATTCACAGCGCAAAGAAGGAGTCATTGTTTATTTATGTCTGCTCGCCTCACTTTTTATTAGATAGTTTCACATTTTTCATTAGATAGTTACACACAATGTAAAAAAAAAAAAAAAATTAGCTCCATGTTAGTTTTACAATATATGTATATACTTAGTTTTATAATATACGGTATATCGTTTACACGTTTAGAGCACGTTTGAAACGGTGCTTTACTCAAATCTTCATTACGTAGCAATCAGTATAAATTCAATTCGATATAAATTAAACGCAAATTCCAATTTATATTTAGAAAATTAATTTACGGCTCAAAATTACAATCGAAACAACAAATTCAATTCAGTAAAAGTTACAAATACAAATGCCAATTGTTTAAAGATCAAGATCAAAAGTTCGCTCAAGAGTTGAAACCCATTGTTATTTATTATTTCATTTTCAGCTTCATCGTAATTTCTCAAGTTGGACTGGAAACCAAGTCCACCATGCGTATCAGGCCATTGAAACGATGGGGATCGGCTGTGACCCAAGGAGTTAAGCGAGCGTAATACTGGCTCGAGCAAGACTGAAACAGTCCGGGAACGAAGTTAACCGTTTCGCGTTCGGCTTCCATTCGGTGGCACAGAAATTCCGGAATGAGATTACGGCTCGTAAACTGGTCGAACATGGTTAAAAATATCTAACGTACACGGTTTTCCATTTATATTTAAATTCGCCGTCGCGCGGCGAACTCGGTCCCGTACTCCCCCATAGCGATATAATATTTTTCCACGATGGACTATCACCGCGACTGTCGCGAGCGAGCGAGCCGATTCGCGATTGTAACGAAGACGAGAACGAACACGATGAAACGACACTAACATCGTTGCCGTGAAATGAAACTTTTCAATTTTGTTTATTTCTTATATTTCTCAAAGAAACGACGCTTAACACGTCTAATGGACGTTAATGGTTCAGGTTCGTACAAGAGCATTTTAGGAAAAGGATGGATATTAAATTGCAGAAATAATGCAAACAGATACGTAATACTGCTTTCGTTGCACCACTCTCGTGTTTTAATTTAACGAATCAACTTAAACGCGGCGCTCAACGTGTTTCATTATTCATTTCCTTATTAAATATAATACAATAGATATTCTATACATAACTCTCTCCCAATGGAGATAATAATACTCAGCATTTTCGTTGAAATATTATTTCCCGTGAAATATTTTTCTAGAAGACAAATGAAAGGATCAGCTTTTCCGGCCGTTCCTTTCCGTTACAGAAATCCGTTTACATGGATTCCATCTGTTTGAACCAGATATTCAGTCATCCTGTTAAATGATGCCCTTTGCTTCGCCTAACCTGAGCTGATTATATACGAACGGAAAATCATCAAAGAGGAGAATCCTGTTATATTAATTCCAATTATATAAACTCCATTTATACGAACAAATACGTTCGTCTTCAGTATAAACTTTTAGTTTAGACAGTTTAGTTACCTCGTTTGTCAAGTAAACTATTACTTGTCGATAGATTGTAGATTTTTATCTAAAATTGGAAGTTACGATAATGTACACGATGCGTATAACACGCGAAAATAAAATAAAAATAAAAGTAGCAGAGCATAATCGTTACGACGAAAGCAAATTTCCATCCTTTTTTAGTCGTCCTTTGCTCCTGAAAATTCGAAAGTGCGTAAAAATCGGCAACCTACTTGTTTAATTCGAGTAAATAGTGCTTTATTATTAACCTGTTTGAGTTATCCCAAGCAGCGCGATCGCGCTCTTCAGATTTTATGTCGAAAAATCCCAAATCTCATTTCCAGCGCTATGGATAACTGACGGTGCAGTCACTGACTGTCGAAGTAGCGCGCTCAACTTTACTGACGCACGTACATCACATAGCTCCTTCTTTTTTTAATGTAAATAATACAATTAAACATTTTGTATTTCATTGTTATCTTCTCAATAATTTTCATTGAACGAAACTTGAAATATTTATAAACTTACAGTACGCATATATAATAATATAGATGTATTTCATAAAGTAACGAATTACAAATTAAAAATATTTTTAGTCTTATGAACAAACAATTTGAATGAAGAGTAACACTTATAATTTGTAACATCGGTATGTTTATCAAAACATATTGGACGAACTCCTTTTTTACATTGCACAAAAAATTAAATGAGATCTTTTTACGTCATTTTTGGTGCTACAGACTAGTCTAATGATTTTGAATCGCACAATTATTAGCAATTGGAAAAGCACTTATGGAACAATACGTTCGATCACTTTGCCAACTGCGATAAATGTGACGGCGCGACGTGAAAAAAAAAAACACAGTCACATTGGGATTTGTCGACATAAGATAAAACAAGCGCTATCGCGTTGCTTGGGTTTCTTCGCACTCGATTAAGACAAGCGCTGTCGCGCTCTTCGGCGTTTTTCGACCATGTTTTTCCAATGACCCCTGGGACTCCATCCGGTTAAATATCGTCGTCAATCTGTCCAATCGATTCAAGAGTTTCTCACCTCTGGATCCCCTCTCGAAGCCCTCTCTCTCGAGCTAGAAGGTGAGAAGGCGAGAACGATGCAGAAAGTCGGCCGATTCAAGGACGGACGTTCAACTCTGCCTTGAATTAAACAACGAGTCGGTCAAGTAAAGCGGCCGGAAGTGAAAGACCGTGTCGCGAACGATCCTCCAGAAAGGAGGGCTTGGGGGAGGGGGAGGTTTTTCCAGTATCGGGAAGTGGCAGCGCGGCTTTCGCGACTCCGTTGCGCCCCGTTCCTCCTCTCTCCCCACCTTCGGCATTGTCGACGTGGCTGCGAGCGGAACGCAAAGCTGCCTTTTGTCGACGATAACCGAAGAAATCGAGTACCGCGCGCCGGTTGAAATAACCGGTTTTCAACCGAAAGAACGTTGCAGGCCGCAGCGACGGAGACCGCTCGTCTTTCTATCGCGGTGGAACATCTTTGGCTTTGGTCGGCTACGTGGAAATTCTACGTGGAATTTGAATGGTGCGACGTCACCGAAGAAAAGCCGAGCGCGAGAACGCTCCATTTCTCAAGGAACTCGCGACAGTCGACAGCCACGGTCCATTGGGAATTCGCGGATGTTCTCAGACGGAATATTAAAGCGATTGATTCGAGAGTGCCCGTTTAATTGAATTCACCGTTCTCTCGCGGTCTTTTTTTCTCTCTCTCCTTGTCTTTTTGATATAGATATTTTTCGGATTAACGCGTCTAATGTTTCCATTCCTACAAATATTTCGAAACGAGTGGAAACGAGGTGGCTATCGTCAGCGGTATAATTTATCGTTACTTTGTAAATAATATTATTTATATACAGTTTATGCAATATAAATGGTATTATTATGTCATATTATATCGTATTATATAAATAGTATTATACAATAATTATATAAATAGTATTATTTGTATTACACACACACACACAGAGTGACTCGTGTTAATAGTCAGTTGCCAAATATTTAAACGTTATGATTTTGTATGACAATGAATTCGGGCTGATTTCGAAGCTGAAAGATACAAATAAAATAAAATACATGTTCATTTTGCCTCGATGCGTTTTTGCAGTGCGAAGCGGATGACAAAGTGGATACATTTTTCTTCACGGAAATGCTATAAATTTTTACAGTGTCTGAAAATGTTGAAATAATTTTTTCGTGACTCAATCTACAATGGATTTGAAGATTGAAGCCTTCCCTTTACAGACCTGGAGCCTTAAACACTACACGACGAAAATTTTAAAAATTGTTACGTCAATGTCATTACTTTATTTCATAATGTATTAGTATATCAAGTATTAAATATTACACAAGATATTTCCGGTCCGGTGGTAGAAAAAAAGGTGATCCTGCATAAAGAAACAAGTCTGAATGAAACAAAATTTTTTCCGTTTAAAACTTCGTTTTCGAGAAAGATGAAATTTGAAAATTTATCACATACACTTGAATTTAGCTGATTCTGAGCTGCACGGAAACGAAGAGAGAGAGAGAGAGAGAGAGAGAGAGAGACGTGAGATTACTAAAGAAAATTGTGAAATAATATTTTTTCATTTAAAGCTTCATTTCTAAGAAAATAGACTGTAAATAAAAAATCTTCTTCGCGCGTGTATATTTAATAACTTTCGAAACTCAATTTTCTCGGAAACCGGGGCCGTAAACGAAAAATTTCGTCCTCCCTTTTCGATTTATTTTTTTCGATCTATCTAGAAACATCCCTCTTTCAGCTCAGAAACACCCTATACATTGTAGTATCACAGATACTTTTATTGCGCTCCCGTTGCAACGTAATACTTTTGTAGAAAGCTAGCTGTTTCTTCAGCAGCGATCGCGAAGGAGAAAGAAAAACGCGCGAGGAGAAGAAAAATTTTCGCGACACGATTTTCCTTTTTCTTCCGGCAAACGAAAATTAAAATCCCCGGAATACAATTTCATTTTCCGAGTCTTTAAAAATCCGCCTCTTTGCGGACTGTACGAAGGTCTTCTCCCTGAAAAAAATTACGAATTCGATCAGCCTGGTGGTTGCAGCGTTAAGTACAAGAACGCCCAAGAGCGAAGATTTACGACGAAGGGCAGGAGAACCATTTGTTCTATAAATTCTATTGTGACTATGAAATGCCAGGGTATATTCATAAAACGCGAGATTCATAAAACTGACGAGTGTATGTGTGTGTGTGCATTCGTCTATAATATACGGGGAAGGGAGAAGAAAGGAAAAAAAAGAAATTCACGTAGATATATATTTACCAGTGTAATAAAACGAAACCAGTCGAATAAATGATGAATACGAGGTGGAAAGGGATTTCCCAGAGCTCGTTGCGAAATTCCATCTCGAATCGCGGTACCTCTCTTCACCATTTCAAACATCGGGAATCAAATAATTCTTGCGTTTTCACAGGGAAACAAATTGAACGAACGAGTTCCCTCTATCTCCTCTTGCCGGGATTCTTTTTGTACCGGTTTCACGAAGCTTGAAAATCCTTGTGTAAATTTCGTAAAAAGAACGGGCGGAGAAGTGTGCACAGAGCGGAGAGAAGAGAAGTGAGTAGAGAGGAGAGGAGAGGAGAGGAGCAACCCCTTGGGGACTCGAATCCGCGCCATTTTTGTGCGAGGAGCGAGCGCGCTTTCCATCGTTGCCATCGATGCCCCGTCGATGTCAGCAACTTTTTCCACTTACTTCGCTTGTTCGCCCTGCGCGAACGGGTCTCTCTCACGGAATACGTGCCCGATGGCGCAGTTTTTCGTATTGTTGCAACTTACGAGGCTGTAAAATATCCTCGGATAGTCCGGTCTGTAAATATTGCGAGATTCTTCGTCGCGAGCGCGCGAACAGGAAGCAAACAACCACTTCGAAACCACTCTGTGTTTTTGATTATTTTGACACGCGAGAACCGACCATCGAAACGAGCTGTCTGCAATCTTTCGAGATTTGAATAATTTTTCGCGAAGTGCATACACACACAGGATTGTATAAATTACATTGGTGAAGACGGCTGTAAAAATGGTCGATCTGTTCAGAAAGGACAACGAGCGAACTCTTTACTTTGACAATCGCGCGTTCGTATTCTTCGAAGATGACTAAATCCACTGTGGTTTCTCGTGAAAATCGTGATTTTCCTCTTTACGACTCGTTGCGCGATTTATTGAATTTTGAACTTTGTTAGACGAAATGTTTGGATTTCTTGAATATTTGTCGTTTAATCCTAACAATCTATTCAACGTTTGATAAAATCGTGCAACAGATTTTAAAGAGGTATCAATCTTCAAAAAACTGGATCCAGTCACGAAAACAGATTTTTTTCTCGTTTGAATTTCTACAATTTTGACTACATGAGATGAAGTCATCTTCAAAGAAAATAAACTCACGACGATCTTTTTTTTACAAGGTCAGCTGAAATTATCGAAATTTTTGACTCATTGGTACACTTGTGCTAAATGGTGAATCACTTTATCTTTTTCTTTTCTTTCGTTCTTAGTTTACATTCATAATTATATAATTCTGTTATTCATTAATTGAAATTTATATTATTATTCGTTCAAATTAACTTACGTACGAATAATTTGATTTCATTTTTATCAATAGCTACAGCACTTTTGCGACATGTCCATTGCCACGAGGTCAAATATCTTACTAATTTATCATCAGCATTGCCTTATATTGGTCTTATAATAACTGCTGAACGAATTTGAGGAGGATTCTCAATCGACAATTCAATCTCTAAATCGATTATTCTCATTTCATTTTATTTTACCACTGTAAATAGAAGTTTACGTTCTTCATTAAATTATAAACTTCCTTACTCCCCCCCCCCCTTTCCGGGGCACAAGTTAAACGCGTTTTATTCGTTCCCGGGCACTTGTAAACGGTCTCTTACATTCCCTGGAGAAACGATACTTTCAGCTAAAAAAATTGTTTGCCTCGCTTTTCTTCGCTGTTCATCCGAATAGAGCACACCGCGGCGGCGACCGAAGCGACACGACGCGATAAACGAACTGATAAAACGGCCGAGTTTTAGTCCCCTAGAGTTCGCGCTCTAGTCTTGCCTGTGGTATCTGACGCACCTGAATAATAATTATCAGCTCGATGGCAAGATAATTGGGCAGTATTAATGCAAGCGATTAAAATAGCGGGCGAAACAGCGGTAACGAGAGCGGAGCGGTTGTGCTTTTAACGTAGATTGCCAGCCTAATTTCGTTAATGCGTCCGCGAGTTTGAATATTTTCCACCGGAAAACCCTGGCCCGGTCGACCAGGATTAATTGTCCTCCGTGTCGTTTCAGATTTTCTGCTGCCGCGTGTTCGCCGCGGCGCGCTGCCTCACCAGCCAGGCCAGGCGGAATGGTCTCGTCGGGTTATATACGGTTACATGTTTTGACGAACGGTGCAATATTTACAGTGACTTGTCAACATAATAGGATAATGAAATTCGCCGTGCAAACCCCGCCGATGAAATTCATTTCGATAATTACATTCGCCTGGCCGCTCTGCTTCTGCGTCCTTCGGAAATCGTCGTTAAAATATTGCCGAGGGTTTCACCTCGCGCGAGTGAAAATAAAACGAGTGTTAAAAACGATCGTTGATGATAATGATTTGTGCGCGCGAATCGTGAAAAATGTCAAGAAAAATGGCGAGAATTTTCGTATCGCTACATGTGAGATAAAAGTGTCAATTCGTAAGAATTGTAGGAATAAAAATAAGATAAGAAGTAAGAAGAGAAAATAACGGAGAGAAATGTGTAGGTAATTCGTTGAAGGAATTGGAAGAAAAGGAAAGGCAAAAGGTATTTGATATCTATCTTTAACAATAGGATAAGCTCGACGATACCTCACTTTTTTTTCCACGTTTCTGACATAGGGAGCCCAATATTAGGGACATATCTCGCCATAATAGAAGTAGAACATTTCACGCAAAACATTTTACTATTCTTGTAATTAAACTTCATCCAAAATTTTGGAAGAATTATTACAATAAAAACTTATGAAATTGCAATTTTAAAGATATAATTTATAAAATGTACAATTAGTTATCTTTCAAAAGATATGATGAAATAGTTTCAACAGTGTGCAGAAACGTTTTTTTGTATTGTCAATACTTTAATGGGATGGAAATTAACAGGTTCTTTTTGTTTCTAAAAAAAATCTGTTCGAACTTACTTTTATGTAAAAAAAAAAATTCGTGGAATTTTTACAGAAAGAAGTGTTACACTTTGAAACTTTTGAAGCGATATTAAAAAAAAAAAAAATTCTGTGTAATAAAATTTCCATGGAAACAATTTTATAACATTTAATTAAAAATCCATTTCTATGTTCGAGCACTGTTCATTGCTGTCAGTATTTGCTACAAATGTCGAGAACTTTTTTAATATCGACGAACAAATCATCCCTCCGATAATTTTTTACTCTTATATTTTTTACAAATTTTCTATCCCAGCTGAAACTTTCAGAACATTTATTTCTCTGTTCTCGTCGGGATATTTGCGACATTTAATTAAGGACAATTTTTTCGAAAAAAATTCCACAATCCACAGTGCTTCAAGTAGAACCTATTTTAAAAGCTCTTTGACTTTTCCGATCCCCGATAAAAAGAACTATTATATAATGATACTGCACTAGTCACAATATACAGTGGATGGAGCACACTTGTAAGATTTTAAAACTCCTCGGCATTAGACGCCTTTCATCAATAATATCGATATCGATCCGATTAATTTGGATAGTTCGCGTTCCGGCGAAGCTTTTCGCCGAGGAAAATATGACGCACTCGAGCACCGAGTGCTTTCTGGTAATTTCGTCGGACCGGCGTCATGGATGCGATGGCGTGCAGACAGGCAATGCCGCGGTTACGAAATCAAGATCCAAAATAACCGTCGTAAAGCTCCGCTGCCCGTTGATTCCGGGACCGGACAATTCAATCCCAAGATTAAACAATCGATTACAAGTTGAAGCGGTGGGGAGGGGGGAGGAAACTCGTTGGAAATTAATTTGGCCACGATCCAAAATCGTCCGCCCGGTAAACATATTAGCTTGCACTTCCGTGACTAACGGCTCGCGAATGCGCGACCCCGTCCCCCTGCCCCTCGCAGTCGTCGAACAAAAGAACGCCACACCGGCAATTTTTATTATGAGTTCGCGCGGCGACGACCGACACCGGTTCATCAAATCGAAAGAGAGAGAGAGAGAGAGTCGGCGAGAACGCCACTGAAATTTCTCGGATTAACGAACGAGAGGAATTACTCGTGAGGAATTCGTCACGTCGTATCGTCGAGATATTTCGGTTTATTACACTCGGCCGAGTGTGTGCGAGATAGTATCGTGTAGTCGCAGGTTTGTTCTCAACATCGAAAAGCAAAGCGGGGGAGTGAGAGTGATATCCGCTGGTGTTGCGGAAGCACGAAAAAGAAAAGAGAGTTCTTCGTTTCATCTCTGCGAGTGAACTTTTTCTATCAATTTCGCTAATCAATTCTCGATTACTCTCTCTCTCTCTCTCTCTTTCTCTTGGAAGCTACATTGTGAAGCCGCCGGCTCGACGAGCAGACCAGAGATCCTGCACGATCGGTGGTCACCACATTTCCTCACGCGCGCGCGATTTCCGGCTAATCCCTTCGTAAATACACATTACGACAAAGTGAATTTAAATGGAACGTCCGAAACAGTCGGCGGAATAAGAAAGAGGAAGGTTACTCGGCCACGTACGCCGACCTCTGTACATAGGTACTTACGTGTGCACAGAGGCAGGAACTAAAGCCAAAGAAAAAGAGAGACAGAGACAGCGAGAGAGAGAGAGAGAGAGAGAGACAGAGGAACAGAGAGGTAGTTGCGAGGCAGAGAAACCAGGGAAAAAGTAGGGAAAAGAATATCGAGGAAACAAAGGTGGGTTGCGTCGGTTGGATATCGACGTCGGTTCGATTTCAGCTTACAAAGGAAACAGAAAAATGTCCGAGCAACGGGAACGTTCCGATAAAAGCGGCACGCTCGAACGAACACCCGCTCGGCCGAATGCATCTGGCTGCGTGTTATCGGCTCGCCTGCAGACCCTGCGGTTCGACGTTCGACCGAGCTACACGGCTTCGCTGGCGGTGTTAAGGGCGCGCGCCGACGATCCATCCCCCAAGATAATCGCGTTCTACCGCCTATCGCCGGTGACACCGGCTTGAAATCACTGTCGTAAAGCGACCGACCGACCGACCGCCGCGTCCCGTCGCGTCTCGTCTCGTCTCGTCTCGTCTCGTCTCGTCGTACCGGTCGATCGACCGATCGACCACCAGCTGCTTCCTCTCCCCACACCCACTCCCTTCTCCCACTCGCCTTAATTCCGTGTAATGCGATCGAATCGCGCGATTGCCCTCGCGATCGCCGCGCGCGCACTCGACGAATCTTGATACGAATCTGTGTTATCAGCATTGTGCGGTCGTGCTATTAATTGTATCCGCGGTAAGGCGGACGTCTGGTTATCAGCCGGGATTACAATCGGCACGCCGTGTATGCGTGTAATTGTATTCCCATGCGAATTGCCGCGTATGCTTGTCTCTGCTCGTTCTCACGATTCCGCGGAGTTCAACCGAGCCGTATTAGCCCCTCCTCTTGTGATAATTGTCGCGTCACGCGTGTCTTCGTGCTGCCAGTTGTAGTTTCGATGCGAATGAAGATACAGCTCGCAGATCCCCCTTGTGGGATTTCAACTCGAACCTGAAGTTTTCACTCTTCGAATTGCAAATAATTGGTGGTTCATCGTCTTCAGGCTTGTACTGTGAGTTATAGTTTTAATACGAAAGAAGGAGCAGATTGCAGTTTTGTGGAGTATCAACTCGAACTAGAAATTTTCATTTTTTTAAATTGCAATGATCCGATTCTTCAGGTTACCGTCGTACTTGGAAATGCGCATGCTTGCAGCACTAAAATTTCAATTTTCTTGACTGAAAAGGTAAACTGCAAAGTTCACGAAGCCTCGAAGCTTCGATACTATGCATCTTCGAAAATGGTCATCGATACTCTAACCTAAACTGAACCTAAAATTACCTAAAATAATCTAAACCTAAAATTACCTAAAAATAACCTAATACCTTAACCTGAAAATATCAAAATATCAAATAGATAAATATTAAATAGATAATATTCGATGTAGTATCATAATAACTGCAATATTAAAAATTCGATGTATTACGTAACGTCTACAGAACCATTGTTCCACGTCGATGATACTGTATTTCCAATTTTATTTATTATATTTCATATTATAAATTTCATACGTACTACATTTATACATGCCGTACATTTTCCATTTTATTTATTATATTTTGCTTTATAAATTTTCAATTACAATTATACTTGTTACGCATTCGTTGTTATCGTACTTTTTCCTACGAGTTACTCTTCGTTTATAATTATTACACTTTTGTAAAATCGGTCGAACTTTATCAATGGGTCTTTCCTGCATATACTTGAATACACCTACTTACGAACTGACATTGATAGTCTTGATACGGTATCGATGCGACCGTTAATTAATTTTCCGTAGAAATTCGAAGCTTCTCCGTTTCGCGGATCAGCCATCCAAAGTTTCAGACCAGCCATCTTCCGCCATTTTCCCCAACTTCGCGCGCCAACTTCGCCAAGCATCGAACACTCCCGAAGAATCCTCGTTAGCGTGATAAGAAAATATCTGCAATTTCTCCGAGGATGTGTGCGAGGATCGGCGAATTTCCGAGGATGAACCGGAAGAGAGGCAGGAGGATGAAGAATTTGAAAGGTGACGTTGCAGGTTTCCTCGAGGTCTCGAACGAGTGTGAAGAGCGTGCGTGGCGGTTGAGAGGTGGGTGGAAAATGGCGCAATTTACGACGTGACGCGGAGAAACTCGGAGAAGCCGAAATAAAAAAAAAAAAAAAGAAAAAAAAAAGGAACGGGCCCTTTCTCGTTCTACCCAGTGTTTCTCCCCGCTTATATTAAAAGGAAAACGCGCGCCGATCTTTTCGAATCGGGCCATTCTCTCCTCTCGCCGAAACAAAAACATGGAACGCGCGTCCACGTTTTCACGCGACAAGGCCGGAAAAGGATATGACGAGATGCAACGGAGAGGCGTATTCTCAAGCTGACGCAAATGACTCGCTCCGGAAACGTTAAATGCGCCTTAAATTGCTGCCGCGTCGGTCGCCGGAACGGTATTTGTCATCGTGGAACGTTCTTGCCATTATGCGAACCGTGACGGTGGCTTCTTAACCGTTTCTCGGTCGTGCAACTTTTTCTTCCCCCTTTTTTTCTCAAAAATCCGACAGTGTTTTCGTTCCTTCTTTTTCTCTCCCTTTTTTCAAAAAAAAAAAAAAAAAGAACTCCGCGACTAAATTGCGAGGGATCCATGGCCCATGGAAATTAACCTAAAGTCCCCTAAAGCTAAATTACCGATAACTCCGCCGCTGTGCGACTCGGCAACGCTCGGAACAAACGCTTCGCTCTTCTATCTCGGCCAAAGAAATTCCTTTCGCCCGGCCAACAGAGACCCCGCCGGTCGTTGAAAATTTCATAATCTCTCACGAAAAGCGGGACTCATCGCCCCGGCGCGGTGGCTGAATCGGAGGAAGTTACCCGGAGTAAATTACGAAATTCGTTCGGTATAACAGCCGAGCGAATTTAATCTCGCCGCGGGGACAAAAAGATGCGCGCCACCGGCAGACGAAAGATTTCGACGGCTGTCTCTGTTCATCACTGATACGTCTGAGTGATAAAGAGCCGAGTTACTCTTGGTCCAGGCATTATCAGTCGCGTTCGCGTTCAGTCGTTCTCTTGATAATTACAAAACGGTCGAGATAGTGTCTCCTAATTATACAATAGGAGGCATTCAGTTCATTTGTGCACGATGATTTCCTTTCGCGAAGGTGTGTATGCTGCCATTTTTAGCGATAACTGCAGTCATGTAATTTTCATGTAACAGTTTAGTTACTGTAACCTCGTGTGATTTCATCATTGAATATTACAGGAATATTATACAGTAACGTCATAGTTGTTCGGTGACGTTATTGTAATCTCGTGTGTAATTTACAGCCGACAATAATTAATGACGTCATACTGTAACGTCATACGATTTTTGGTGGTTACGAACGAATGACGTTGTTCGGGATATAATTTTCTGGTAATCATCGTATGATTTCCATCTGTCCCGATTCACCTGACAATAATACTCCTAATAATTCATCCAGTTCCTGATAAAAATTGGCAAGTGGCTGGTTCCTCTTTCGACCTCTTCCTCGAACGATTCCGCTGAATTTCGAAATTCAATTTCAACGTGTTACGATCGAGTTACTATTGGGTCTCGGAACTATGCGAGACGAATAGTCCCTGTTGTTCGAAACAAATGCTCGCGACGTGATTAATTTCCGCCAGCGTGTTCCGCCAGCGCCGCGTTGCATTTTCCGCCGATTATTATCGCAATAAGAGGAGAAACGGTATTAAATGATATCCAGTCGCCGACGCGGTGGCGTTAATTCGCGGCAATTCGGCGGCGAAACTTATTTATTTATTTGCCTGCGAAGCATAATCCTGGCGGTTTGCTAATGAGTCCGCGAATGTTTACGTAGTTAACATGTATAGCCGGCGAAATAATTGGCTCTTTTCGCGTCAAGTCAAACCGCGCGATTAGCCCGCGATTAAATATAATAAGAGATTTCCTCTCGAAATATATCACGTTGGCTATCCGCTCGACTTGCATCACCTTTTGCGGATTTTCCTTGAAACAGCCAGATTACTCAAGCGTCTGATTCTTTTTTCCTCTCATCTCGCGCCCCGATGCTCCATCTTTTCGGGCGCTGTACGCAAATATTTATAGGTACCAAAAAAAATCCCCGCGAGCACGGGGATAAATTACAAGAATTATCCCTGATACATCCCCATAAATATATATTTCAGCGTACAAAAGCAGATTAGCGTTGCCTGATTTACACGCGAACGTTGCACACGCCGCGACCGTATTTTACGTTTCAACGTTTCCTAGCGTTGCACTTTTTCCCTCTCGACGAGAGAGAGAGAGAGAGAGAATCTGATAAAGCGCTTTCCACGAACGAGCGCGGAACGTTATATTTAATAATTTCGAACGCTTTGGTCCCTCTAATAAATTTCTTCTGATATCGTGTGTCACGATACCGGTTTCACGGAGGATCCGTGAAAAATAAAAGCCCGGCGTTTCGGTACGCGCGACACGTATTTGGCAAACTTGGCAAAGCGTCGACAAGCGGATCACTCGGTTTATCGCCAACACGATTCTAAGAAGGATGCGATTTTGAATCGATCGCTGAGAAGAAATATGGTGTCCGATCGCGTATAGGGAAAAAGCAAGGTGCTCCTTTATACGCTCGAAGATCTTCGGACATTTTTTATTAATAAAAATATTATTAAGTACTAATATTAAGTGTTCAATATTGAATATTATCAAGTACTAATATTCGATATTAATTCAATATTACGAATAGTACAATTTTGTACTACTATTGAGTATTTAATATTGAATATTATCAAGTGCTAATATTCGATATTAGTATTGTATCCCAATTTTATTCTGTTATTGAGTGTTCAATATTATAATTAAATATTACCAAGTACTAATATTCGGTACTAATTTAATATTACGAATAGTATATTTAATATTAAATATTATCGAATACTAATATTCGATATTAATTTAACATTACGAATAATATTGTATTCCAATTTTATTCTATTATTGAGTGTTCAATATTAAATATTATCAAGTACTAATATTCGATATTAATTCAATATTACGAATAGTACAATTTTGTACTACTGTTAAGTATTTAATATTAAGTTTTATCAAGTAATAATACTCGATATTAATTCAATATTGCGAATAGTTATGCTATGTTTAAATATGTACAATTTTGTACATATATTAAATACTACTAATATTACTCAATTATCAATATTCGATAATAATTTAATATTTATTGTCGTGAGTAGTAGAATTTTTAAGTTGTATTTTTATAAATGCGATTGTTGATAAATATTACAAATTATAGATTTCTTCTCGTATATAAAGTCTGTTTATATATGTTATACAATATGTTTATATACGTTACGGAATAAATATGTATAATAAGTGTTAATATTTCAAATACAGTTATTTATTTTAAGATTTTTGGATGGAGATCTATGTTTAAATACACTCAGTATAAAGAAAGAACGATTGCACATGGATAAAAATGTATCCTACAAAGTGACATGAACAGTAAGTGTGCTTGTGACACATTGGAATTTTAGAAGGAAATTCTACACTTAGAAAATATAAAGTTTCTTTATATTTCAGGAAGTGTTCCTTACAGATAAACATAGAACTCGAATGTTACTAACACATTCCTTGTATCAATTTCAATTTAGTTACTACAAAGAAAAGAAAAAAAAATAAAAGCTAAAAGACAGTGAAGAAATACTTCTTTACTACAACAGTCGAAAATACAAAGGGGAAAAAAACCTATATCAGTCCCTTAAGTACTCGCCACATTTAAAATACTTATGGATGATAGTATAAGCGATCGATTGAGAATCAATGCAAGGCAAATTACGATATGACAAACTAGCATATCGTACGTACAGCATTCACAATGCAGATGGTTTAACCGTTCTCGATGATTCCTTTTCGAAGGAGCTCGAGACGCAACCGAGAGGAACGACGACGAGTAAACGAATCGTTAAAGCGAGAGCGGCGTGTAACTCGTCAAAGGAATTAGTCGAAAGCAATTAGCGTTTTAGGAGGAAACCGGCGTGCCGCTGATCCTTTCAACGAACGCGAGGCTGGGCGGGAGAGAGACGCGGCGCCAGAAATTCCCGGGGGAGAGTTAGTTGCCGTGAGTTCTGCGGCGAGGATCCGTCTTGGCGAGCATGGATGTGCACGGCTGACGTCTTAACAAGCGCGCCGCCGGCAACCAGCTACTCAGCGAAATTAGAATCCGAGCGATCGCGCCCGAACTCTGCAGCCGTGGGCTGCTCTCGGCGCTTGTCCGCGACCGGGATTCGTTAGCACGAAACGAAACTCGCACTTCGGAAACGGCACACGCTTCAATGCGGCTCGTTTTCCTCCTCCTTGCCTGCGAGCAGGCAGGCAGGCACGCGAGCACGAGCGAGCGCAAAGAGGCCGCGAGACGCCGAAGAAAACGAACTATCGCGAGACACACACACGTATACACACACGGACGTGTTCTCCGGCAGGTACGAATTCACCATTCTCGCGCGTTTCACCTTCACGGGCCACCTCCTGCTCCGGTCCTTACGCGGTATGGAAATCGTCGACGATACGCGTAACAAGGGAAAACCCGGCTGACGAGTGTCGGCGCAGTCGAATTTCGCTGCTCGTTACGTAATATTATATTATATTCCGTAATGCTTCGTCTACGCTAACTAGCAAGCAGTTCGCGCACCACCACGGCAGAAATATCGTATGAGATAGAGCTCGCTGGTGAATTAATTGTTCGCCGACCGTTTGCCAGTCGTTCGCGTTCGTCGCTCAGGATTGTTGCTCGCACAGGCGCGCGAAAAATTCATAGGCTTGAGAAAAGTATCCGATTATCGAAATATAGTATCGTTTCTAGTCGTGCGTTTAAATGTTCCGTTGTATTATTTAATTTAAATAACACTCGGTTGTCAAACTGTTCGTCAATGCTGAATGTTATTTTATAAATCTCGTATCACACGTTGAACGCCACGCTGAATTTCTTATACAATAAATATTATGTTGATACATTATCTGCAACTAATTAGTTGAAGCACATAAACATGTTTGATGAATTTATTTTACCGGCGCTGAGACGTGTTTCTTCGATTTTTACTTATTTTCTACGATATTTTATCTTTACTACATAGTGATATATTGAAGATTGCATTTCTTCACGTACAAGCCTATGGAGAAAACTATCCCATGAAATGAGTAAAATGGCAAGAAAATCAGTAGGAAATGTTATGAGAAAAGTTCAGAAAAATATTTGTTACATTGCGAAGACTGTATTGATTTACATTTTCTTTGTTTGCAGTGAATACACACACGCATGTTGTGATGTATCATTTACCCATACATATTATAAATAAAATAATTTCTGTATGCATCTTTATACTGCATTAATTTCTTCACACCATTGTGACGAAGCTAATATCGAAACGTTTCAAAGTATGTAACATTTACTCGAATTACTAATCTTCGATTCACCCCTGGCGACTCTTATAGCATTCAACGTTTTCCATCAGTTTACTGTGTTCAGTTCACAGTTTCATGTTGACTAATAATAGATCAAATAAAAGTCAAAGGCAGAGAGAGCTCGTTGTATCGAGTTGAACGTATCCGTCCAACAACAGCGAATTCCACCCGGCAGGTATTCGCGAATTTTCATCGTCAAAACGCGACAGCCCGGACGCGAAACATACTCCCAGCGAAGAATCATTGTCTGGATTTACTGGGGAACCAGGCACTGAAAACGGAGTGATTTAGGATGCTCTGCGGCAGATGTCGTGAGGGAATTTGCTTACCGATGATTCGATTTCGCGCTCTCCGGATAGGGCGACGCACGGCTAACATCACGTGCACACGTCGAGAACACGTATCACGCGCGCTTCAAGTTGACGCGAACATTTGTAAAAGAAAATTCGCCTGGCGCGCGCTCGTTCATTTGCATGTATATTCATTTGCGTAATGCGCGCGCGAGCGTCTGTTTTATTCATTTACGCATGTTATTTGCCGGTTGGCTGACGGAAGCTTTTCCCGAAAATCGCTAGAGCGATGGCAGAGCGTGATGAGAACAGGAATATTTTGCAAATATACGACCGGTATAACTGGCAATTACATATTGTATTGCACGCGTTGAGATGTTTGCTGAATGTGCGGCATCAGGCAGGTGATTACACAAACGAGTCTGTGAATTATCGATGTTCGTTATAGACATAATTGAAATACTCTCGATTTCACAGTGTAATCACGCCTGCTTCGAAATCGTCGGATGCTGTTTTTAATTTAAAACAAACTTGTGTTACAAACTCGTTTGTTATAAAACGCGAATCGATGAAATTAAAATCGACACGCGTCGACGTTTGTGTCAGTTGTTGTCGATGTTCAATTATGTACGGAGTGAATTTGTTCATTTTTAGTGTAGAAACTTTGTGCTCTTTCTATTTTCCAAATTAGGCGTACGTTTGTATGTGTGTTGTGCCTAAAACGAATCTACCGCAATGAAATTAATATATGTCGAATCTTACGTCAAAAGTCGCTACGATGTCTGACTATGTACAGACCAGATCTACTCGTTTTCAGCGTAATTACACCTGGTTTGTAAACTCCGGGCTCTCTATCCAAAATAATCTTACATTTATTGTTTACGTTTATTATAAAGTGAATTTGCTGCAATGAAATCTATACTTGGCTGTACTAACTAAAGCTCAGTTGCGACGTCTGACTACACATGGATCAAATCCACTCGTTTTCAGCGTAATTACACCTGGTTTGTAAACTCCGTGCTGTCTATCCAAAATAATCATACATTTATTGTATACATTTGTATTTATTATGAAATAACTCTGCTACGATGAAGATAAAGTATATCGAAGCTTACGTCAGAAATATTGAGACGTCTGACGATATACAAATTGGACTACTCACTGTCCACGAGCAGCTCTATTTATTTACTAGCAGTGCATCGCTTTCCTCCTCTTCTGCAACTATAAAATAATTAAACAATCCCGCGATCTACCTATATTTTTGTCAAATTTAAGACATTATAGACGAGCTTGTTGCACGATAAATTTGATTATGTAAGATGCAAGTGGTTTCCGATGTCTGCTTATATATGGAGCAAATCTACTTTGTATTTTTCTCTGATGCGATATCAACTACTCAATGAAACTGAGCTGTCTTTATCTATTCACTAGCAGAGTGTTTCCTCCTCTTTTATACTACTATAAAATGATTAACTTCCATTTTCATCAAATAATGTTTCGTTCTGAAACATTACAGCCTTTATCTTTTTAGTTTATTTCCGATAGGGACAAACTTCCTGCACGACGAATCTGATTATGTCAAGAGTAAAAAGATTCGATTTCTGATTACATAAGAAGCAAATCTACTTCGCGTTCTTTTTTGTACTCTTCACTGTCCGTACAACAGCTGTATTACTTACTAACAGTGTATCACTTTTCTTCTTTCTTATATTACAAAATGACTCGGGATTTATCTACATTTTTATACCTATTATATATATATATATATATATATATATATATATATATATATAAACCTGTGTTACTAATCTAAAATGTTGCACGACGAGTCTGATTATGTCAAAAGTAAATGATTTCCAAGTCTGCGTACGAAACAAATCTACTTCATGCTCTTCTCTGATGCAATATCAATCGTTCATTATTCGTTTACAAGCAACTTTGTCTGCTAGCTATCGCTTTCCTTTTCTTTTATACTACAAAATGATTAAACAAACTATTTTCATTTTCATCAAATCTCTATTTTCTATCATTTATTTTCCCTGTTCACTTTGGACCGGGACAAGCCTAACTATCAGTGAAGAGTAAATGGACTCGATATCTGATTATATAAGAAGCAAAGCTACTTCGCGTTCTTCATATGCGGAACAGTTCTATCTATTTAATTAA
Organism: Tetragonula carbonaria; assembly: GCA_032399595.1. NCBI lineage: Eukaryota > Metazoa > Arthropoda > Insecta > Hymenoptera > Apidae > Tetragonula > Tetragonula carbonaria. The sequence goes on from JAUCRC010000001.1 coordinate 6,900,482, forward strand.
TAGTAGTGTATCGCCTTTCTTCTTCCTTGTAGTACAATGTGAATAAACGATCGCGCGATCTACTTACATTTTCATCAAACGTAAAACATTAGAGGGACAAGAAGCTCGCTGCAAGACGAGCCTGATTAAATGAATAGTGGTGCTATACGCTTATGATATCATCGGGGATTCGCATACGATCGACTTTATCCATTTGCAGTGTACCTTCCAGCTCTCCGCTACGAAATGATCAAACAGTCCAACCGCGTGCTACCTTCATTCTCAAGTGAAATCTAAAATCATCTCTGTATTCTCTCAGTTCGCGCCAGCGATAGGCGAGAGCTGGCAGCTTAATCGCCGCGAACTCGGTTTCGCGAAATGGCGATTAATTTAAAATTACCACAATGCCGCGTTCCGTTTAGCGAAGGGCCGGAAAGCACACGGCGCTCAAAGCAAGTTTCGGGGAACGCGTTTCTCCGCTTCGCGAGCGGAGCGCCACGCCGTAGACTTCCTTCGTTGCAAAATTGATTCGTGGATGCGCACAAAGAGCGGAGGTTCGTTCGAGACACGATTCGCCGACGGAAGTTGGCGGCGAAGCGAACTCCGCGCGAGATGGAAACGACTTCCGGCTGGCGACGCTTGCCCCTCCGAAAACCGACCGGGAAACTTCTTCCTCCCTCTACTTCAAAGGGGAACCCGCGTTTCTTCTTTTCTTTTTTGTTTTCGTTCCTCGAAGCTGGCGCATCCTCGACCGCTGGTTTCGACAACTTCGCAACTATGTATGTACCCTCGCTCTTGTTTCCACCATCATTGTGAAGAAGTACCATCCTGCGTCTGCGAGCGGAAGTGCCCCCCGCTAGGACTTTAGGCTCGTGCAAGTAACGTAAACTTTGATTAGGGTTCAACTCTTTCAGCAGCTGAACAACCATCTACTAGCTACGCTGTTTCGGTTACGATTAACAGCGATGCACACAGGGTGTGCCGAATTTAAACGGTGAACAGAAGAAAAAGAAAAAATGTTGCACAATTCGGTGACACCGAACCAGCTTTGTCACAGAGTTACGAACAAATATTTTCCACGCGAAATATGTAAGTTGCGACTTGTTTCTCATTCGTGTGCTAACAATTTCGTGTCATTAATTACAACAATAGAATGAAAAATGATTTTCAATTTCATCGAGAGAGCTTGGATATCGGCGAATAATAAAATTAATAACGGTGTAAATGTTGAGAATTTTGGTGCATTTCAATGAAACTACTTTTTCTAATTCTTTACCTAATTCGTTCTCCGTACGAAGTTACTTCTGTTGAATAAATGCTTTAAAGTGAAAATCAAATGGTACAGAAAACTGCTATTTATTTCATATATATGTATGATTACCAATTTTGTAGGTACGATGATCGGTAAATAATAAAATCACCGTACTACAAATAACTATATATATACTTTATTATTAATATTTTTTAATAACTATTAATCAACACTATTTAAACGAACAATAAAATTTTAATTAATTATTTATACACTTTTAATTACTTATTTAATAATAATTATAGATTATGAACTTTAGACTTTTGACTGTAGACTTTTGAATGTAATGTAGAAACTATAATGTCGATTAATAACTCTTTTACAACTACTATATATATATATATATATATAATGCAATATTTGCATTTTCTGACAAACTTTAACATTTTTTTCTTCTTTTTATATCAAGCCCTCGCAGTTTGGCCGTTTAAATTCGGGACATCCTGTACATTGACATGCGAAAGATATCGAGATAATCATGTATGTTGTTACGCGCGAATCACTGTACTCGAAAATAACAAGCCCTTCATTCGTAACGTTTAATGGAAAAATGGGCGTTAATCAGAAAAGATAAATTCCTGGATAACGAGGAATGAAATAAAATTTCTGTGAAATGCAATAACGTCGTGTTTCTTTTGTACGGTGTCAGGATGAAAAAACGATGTCACCTGTGCGCAGAGCAGAACGAAGTTTTTGATGAAACTTTTGAAACCATGCGATGTTCAATCAAAATTGGCAAGGAATTAACATCTCGACACGAATCTGTCTACTTTCTGATGTAGCACTCCGTGCTTCTTTTCATTTCTCAACCTTTGCCTTTCTTTCTCTTTTTTTTTTTTTAATTTTCTAATCGTCATTTAAAACTATCGTTTTCTACTCGTTCTCATCTCGAACCTCGCTAATCTGCATCAATTTGGCTCGGCGCTTTTCGCGCACGATTATTTCCATCGCTAAAAGGATCAAGAAGATTGGCAGCAACGTTCGGGGTATAACTGCGATTAAACTCTCGTTGGAACTCGTTGGCCGGTTCGACGTTCCTGAAAACGTCGAATCGGTCAATTCTCGCAGCTATCCGGACGCGCACCTGGTGTCTTTAATTTGGTTATTTACCGGTAGAAGGATTCGACGTTCTAATTAGAGCTCGGTGCGCGGCAAGTTTCCTTTTTGTTTCTCAATAACGATCGATGCACTTTGGCCCCGGCGGGGCCTGGGAACTTCAAACAGCTCTGGTTTTCCAACTTTCGAGCGCTTATATTGTACCGGCACGCTCCGTGCGCCAATTTTGTGCGACGTGCGTGAAAATTCGACTCCCTGCCAGAAAAAAAAAAAAGGAAAAAGAACCTTCCTTTTATGTTTCGCGACAATATTTCGAAGACATTTATTTGCTCTCAAATCAAGCAACTTTCGCGTATCAGAAATTTGTGCAGAGAAACTTGTACAAAGACTCATGTAACTCATGTGTTTCGTGTCGTTGACAACGATCAGCTATTTTCGGTAATTTTCATCAGCAAGAATCGTTCAGAATCTACAAAATGTGATTTTTGCTGAGTGTAAAGAAACAATTAGCAATTATGAGCAGTAAAAAGGTTGAAATGATCCATATATTTATACGTGCATATATAATAGGTGTAAATATATTTTCAGTGGAAAGTTTCGTTAACAAGTTCGGGGCAAGAATTTACAAATGTGTCTTTCGCTGACTGTGAAGAAACAATCTGAAGATATGTATAAATAATCTGTTAAGAATAAGAAGATTGAAGTAATAAATACATTATGTATTATATATATTATAGTAAATATGAATATACTTTCGATGTAATTTTCGTCAGCAAGTTCTGTTAAAAATCTACAAAACTCTAACTTTTACTGAGTATATAAATACAATCGATAATAACCTGGAAAAAATAAAAATACTGAAGCAATAAATATATTACATATTTACAATATATTTATATTACATAATATACTATATTTATACGCATATTATGATAAACATAAATATATTTTCATTATCAAATTTCGTGAATTTTGAGAATTTAAGAAATGTGATTTTCGCTCAGTATAAAGAAACTATCTGAAACTATAAGAAGATCTTAATAATAAATGTATAAATATATTATAATAAACCTAATATTATAAAAAAATATTTTCAGTAGGAATTTTCGCCTGCAAGAATTTATAAAATAAAATCTGTTAAGAATTTATAAAATGTAATTCTTGCTCGATAAGTATAAACACTATATACTTAAACTCATAGCATTTTCATGTTATTAACTGCTGAAAATTACACGACGCGACGCTAAAGGAAAAAGAAATCGCACAAACGCAATAACAACGTCACGGATCTTAGCATTAGTGGAATTATCTTTTTAAGTAGAAATTTCTTTTCTCGATATAAAGAATTTCATTCAACTTCTCGTACATTTAGATTGTAAACCTTTTCCATCGATCGTCGCTAAGCACTGAAAATCACACGACAGTAACGTTACCGATCTCTACAGGATCGATGAGATTATTTTCATTTCTCGGATTGAAAGAATTTCAATTGGCTTCTCGTACTTGTTTAAATTAAACTTTTCGTCGAGGACCACACGACCTGTGATCCTCCGACTCCGGGGAACACGAACAGCCATAAAAATTACCGATTTCTTTCTCACGTTCCCCCTTCGATCACGAGAGAATAATCCCCCTCCCCCCTCCCCCTCGCCGCCGTCGTAACGAGGCTAGTGAAATAGCGTTCGTTTAATTACCGCGAAGAGCCCCGATGTCTGGAGCAATTCGATTAAGAAAATCAAGTGCTCGTTACCGTCTTCCACGGGGCATCATAAGGAAAGGGAAAGAAGCGGAGGGAACATTAGGAGAAGCCTGTGTTCGCCTCTGTGGTTATTTATCTACCGTCACGGCGCGGCGGTGTAATTGTGGCGAGACTGGTAACTCCGGGCACGGAGTTACGGCGTTCGGACAGACAACAGGCCACACAGATTGCTATAAAAGCGGCGAGACTTGGTCCCCCTGTGCGAGAGAGCGCATCAGTGGCCGATAAAAGAGGCGCCGGCATAGTGCAGGGTGGAAAAAGAATTGGAACGCCGACACAGTTTTCGGGGCCAATAAAACCGTAGGCCACCGTAACTCATGGACTTTTCAAGCTTTTGGCTTCTGGCCGCGTGGTTCACGGCTGGCTGCTCGGTTCCCCAGTTCACGATGACGTGACGCGCCGCGACCGATACCTTTGCCCGCTCGACCGTGCTTCCCATCTTCTTCGTCTCGCGAACCACCGCACCGAGTAGAAATTAGTTTTACCGATGCGCAACTTCGGCAACTTCGGGTCTCTCTCGTGCCGAGTCTGATCGGATCGAAGCTATTTAGTAAGCGGAGATTAGGAGCCCAAAGGAATGCAGATCTGACACGTCGTTTCTAACAATTGCAAACATATGTGAAGTATCACATATTAGATTGCAAATGAGTGTTTCTGGCGAATAGACAAGCGAGATTTTCGTTGAAATAATGTAACCGTGATTTAAAGAAAAAGGGCGTGATCTTGCGTTGCACGTTAAATTGAAATTTTAACGCAAGTGCTTATGTTCCGTACTCGTGAGAGCGAAGAAATTACTTCTGCTGCCCCTGTCAGTCTCATCTCCGCACTATAATTTTCCAATTAAGAAATATTCGAATGTATCTCAAATCGATTACATTAGTCGTACGCTTACGTGGCACGTGTCCCTTCGTTCAAAAACTTCAAATTCGTTTCATCTAATTGAATATACCGTGACAGTATATAAATTAATGTAAATGAATATAATTTTCATCGCTGTATATTTTGTATATTACCAACAATGTAACGCAATGATATATTAGTATAAAAAATAATATTTCTCAGTTGAAATTTTAGTCGAAGGCTATCTCATCAAAGAACAATCCACATATAAATCTCCACCAAAAATCGAATGAAGCTTTTCAATTGAAACAAGAAAAAGAAGAAAAAAAAAATGAACGGCTTTGACGCCCTTGAAGCCTGTCACATAGAATATGTCTGACTTCGTTTCTGTCAAGGAAATAAAACTTCACACCCTTTCATGTATGTTTGCTGTATTTTTATTCCTGTTAATTTTTTATGGACAGAATTGGTTGGTGATAACTGATAATTTTATTAACTACTTTTATTTTCCTCACAATCCATTGCTTGCCCATCATCTGTGTCTTGACAACTTTAACACCTCACTCCTTTACAGCATCAACAACCGATGACACATCGCTCGTAAATTTATTTCTCTTCTTAATCACGTGACACCCCCTCTCCTCCAAGTTCCTGATCGAGAGCGTGACGCGTTTTCGTTGCACATTTCGTTACATTTTTTACACCCCCGGTAAAACATATTCTATGTTAAAATACGAACCATTGCTTTTTACCGACACCTGCAAGCAAGAGGTGCCCCTTCGAAGCAGGAACAAGCGTTTCCCCCTTTCGCGACGCATTGTGCTCGCAGGAACAGGTGTGTACTCGCGGTTACTCCCGATGCTATATTTAAAAAAAAATCGAGTCGAAATGCCCGATCGGAGGCGCGACGCTACGTGACGCGACGTGACGCGACGCCTCTTTTGTCTCGACAGAGCTCGAAGGCTCTCAACCTGGTCTGGTTCGCTGGGCCGGCACAAAGAACGCAGTGCAGAGATATGCACGAGGAGAAAGAGACAGAGAGAAGCGGTCGTCCGCGGTCGAAAGGGAGCTCTGTGTCGCGTGGCATTTGTCGCGCGCGTTGCCGCACGCCGATGCACCGCGCCTGGTGATGCCAGGAGTGTCGTCGACGAGCACACGGTGAAAAAGGCAAAGCCGGGCGAACGTTTTGACCAACGCTCGATTCTCCGCTGAACAAAGAGGCTGCGAGATCGAATTGAACCGGTGGAACCTGTTTTGTGTATGTATTAAACAGGCACGTTCCTTGTCACTTCGGTGTGAATTTTCGTCTTTGTCATCACTTTGTAAACGTATGATCACACGTGTTACGTGTCCATTCACAGGATTATACAGGATGTCTGATGTTTGAAACGTTCCACGTAATTATTTCCTAACACAGGCGTGGCAAGTCTGACCTCTTCGAGAGCTACTTATTTTCTTTTTTTTTTGTCGTATTTATCATACATTTACAGTTATACTTTGGCAATACTTCGTCAATAGTGCAGAAACATCCAATGAATGATTTATAACGATTTATAATAATTTATAACGATTTATATTGTTTGCTGGATTTCGAATTGAAGTAAATTTGTAACCGGAAGATGGCTGCCTTGGGAAGAAAGTAAAAGTTTTATTTGAAACATTTTTTCTAACAAACAATTTAGGAGAGATTTGCGCGTTCACGTGACACATCCTGTATGAATCATTGCGTATGTACAAACTTCGATCATTTGGGTTAACAACGTTTTTTGAGAGAAGGCTCTGCATAGTTCATGGACAATTATTGTTACAATGTTATTGTCTCTATTCTAACTTTACAATCCTTATTACTGACGAATGACAGCACTTCGTTTTAGCACTTAAGAAGCCAGTAATAGTAAACGTAAAACGTAATTTTACGAGAAGCACAATGAAAGTGACTTGGAATACTATGATTCCCGATCCTTTATATTATACACGTCTTTGAGTACAGTTTTTAACGTACGATTTTCTGAATAACACTAGCATACTTCGTCAATAAAACCTCTGTCACGTCAAAAATCTACCTATATAATATTCCAGAATTTTTTTAAATTAACATAGTTTCTTGTATAACATCGTGCAACAGAAAAGTTCACACATTTATGATTACATACTTCGTCAATGCTACAAAAACATCAAATGAATGATTTATTGACAGCTATTATCACATGTTAGATTTCGAATTGAGATATAAATAGCTACAACTAACTATAGGGAGAGAATGTTATCAATTAATTGTAGCTATTTACTCACACAATCAATGTTTCAATAAGTCTCTGTCACTTTAGAGATCGTAACATTCGAGGCATTTTATATCATGTAATGTAATTACTTGTAACAGATATGCGCTTTATCAATGCACCGAACGAATGATTTGTAACAATTATCAGCTGTCAGATTTTGAATTGGAATAAATAACTACGATCAGTTCGGCATGATCAAAATTATAGAAGCCGGTGGTTGTCAATCATCGGAACATGCGGATCACCGAGTGTGCGTGTATAATATACAAAAAATATACAGAAAATAACCTGCTGTGTCGACTGACGTAAAGAAAATTACATAATTATACATGAAAAAGTAGAAACGACCTTCGTATCTCATACACGTGTCTACCTACAGACAAACTAACTCCTTAACATATAATGACGTCTGGGAGACGTCATACGTTTCCCAAAGACTGTGAATTATTGATTTGTTCTTTCATCATTTTTTATTAATTTTCTTTACAAGTATTGCGTTCATGGCATTTCTCAATACAAGTATAAGAGTATAAAAGTTATCTTTGTCAAGTTTACACAAATGTTAAAAAATGAAAAATATATATATCATTTTTTGGTTATATATCGAATTTCATTTAATTCGTATGTTAAGGGGCTAAGTATACCAAATTATTGCCCTCTCAAAACAGGGGAAAAGTGCATTTGAGACATGGTTTTAAATGACAAATAGTTCCGGAGATAATTGCGCTTACAGATTAAAATGGGACTTGTATATATATTGGACGTAAAACTGATGTCAAATTCGTTGAAAAACTTTTATTAAAAACTGTAGCAGTCCGCGTTATCAGTATTGCGCCCAGACTCGAGTCTCGCGCATGAAGATATCAAGAACAGATAGCTTCCTGATGGAAGTCGAAAAGCTGCTAGTCTGTGCGATGATTCAGGAATAGTTCGGCGAAGAAGAAGGGGGGTGGGAGGAGCATTGCCACTGAAAAATCCCCTCGTCACCTTAATATTTCAGCCGTTGAGCTGAAACGTTGCGTGCTTCAAGCCGGATGATTCGGGTATTTCGTCGGAGAAGCTCGAGTCGACCTCGGAGTTGCTGATCCTCGAACGTGCCCGCTCGATGTTTCAAAGCAGCGGCGGCCTAACCGTTCGGCAACCTAACAATATAACGTTTACACGAGGATGGCGCGCATGCCGACGAAACATTTCTGGTAACTTCCACTTCCGTACAATCCACCGTGATATCGAGCTACCACCGTGGATGTTCCCTTCAATTAACCGGCATCGCGGGAATTTCAGACTTTGCTAACTATCCGCGCGGCAGTCAATCTTAACGGGCCTCTCTCGAACGCGAAATTGAGTGAACGAGAATTTGATCGTTTTTCCAAACGATTACGATATACGTAACGCTACCGATAAACGCGAACGAAATTTTGACGAACCGGAAGTTTCAGCAGTCGTCGGACGGTTAACGTTTATTACGTGGATGGATAAAATCGCAGATTTATTTCAGAGCGTGAAAAGTTGCACTCGAGCGTTGCACGTTCATATTCCAGAGACTCTTGCATTTGAAAACTTACTCGATTCTAGCGAACTCGTAATTGTTAAGATTAAAAGGTAGAGTGAGTCTGAATCGTTATGCGGCGTTGTGTGCAATACTTGTAAAATAATATGAATAATTAAGAGTATGAGCGAATAATAATAAGAGAGAGAAGAGAAATGGCAACGAGAGTGCACGTCGAGGAAAAGTGTGGATGAAGTATGAAATTGCAGGATCGAGTAGACAGCTTGTGATAGAATCTATCTAGCACAGTTTAATCCTATGTGAGTTTAGTCTTGTGTAAATAATACATAAAATAGTGCGATACTGAGAGCGTGAGTGTGAGAAAGAAAGAAAACACAGCAACTAGGGTATGAAAAATGAGAGTAATCAAGTACAGTCTTAAGAATATATTAACCCTCTATTGCATTCCGTTCCCAATTGAGAACTTAAATTTCAGATGTTTTATAGTAAATTAAGTAGACAATTTATTGGTAGTTGTTTGCCAACAGTTATAAAATGCAATAAATAACATTCTCTAATAAAATTTTATTTATTTCATGACCACACTCATTTTTAAGTAGACTAACAGGCATATATATATTTTTTTTTTCGTCATAAAAATTCATGCAATAGAAGGTTAAATTAAATATACATATAAAGTACGTAACACGTAACAATATGATACATGTATTTTGACGTTACACTTGATCGAGAAATTAGAAATTAGAAATTTCGTCTATTGCCAAAAATTCAATACCGCGTACAAAACGTCGAAAATTTCGCTCGTGTCAATGTACCGAGAGAAGTTCGCACAAAAAGATTGTCCTTTGTGCATATATGTTTTAAGAGAAGGATATTATACTTGAGAATTTTACTATCCGAAAGATGTAATTTTATGCGAAGATTTGATACCTGTATAATGATATATAGATTAAGGATTGTAACTTTACAAGTTACAGACGATTTTTCGCGCTGGACCGCGAAAAGCGCGACAGAGCTCGTGGCGTGAGCGCGTTTATGAATGTACAAGATGGCTGGCGGCGGGTCGAATGGCGCTGGGAATTTTTAACGGGTAACGACAACACGGTAATCCGGTTAAAATACAATGGCCTCGACGGTGGCTTGAAAATCCACCCGGTGAAAATTCGGGGCGACGTGGGTAACGCGGGCGCTAGGCGTTGCACGTGAAGTTTGCCCAGGAAAAATATGCAACTCCCGGGTATACGTTCGAGTTCGATGTTACGCGTGAAGGGACTCACACTCGCGGCAGACGTGTACACACGGGCTTGCATAACGTCGGCGATGAAAGAGCGGCCGCATACCAACCAGCCAGCGCCCCGACACCTGTTCCCAAATCGATGAACTCCGGGGAAACGTCGTGGAAATTCGACAAGTCGCGAATAAATTGGCAACAATTTCAACTTCTCCTCGACCCTTTTTTTTCCGCCCCCCTCCTCTTCGCCAACCAGGTCTTCAACCGCCCCTCGAGAGCGGGAAACTTGTTTTCAGGTTTATGTATTGATATTAAGTATATTGGGTATATGTCTCGCTGCTTCGTTGTTTTCCTTCAAAAATATCGGGAAGAAAATCCTTTGGGCCAATAACATAAAATGCGTAATCTGTCGAGGAAAAGATGTGATATGTATGTATGCTTTTGCAGAGACTTACACCAACATTCCCAACATTGTACATTCCACAAAAAAGAAATTGTACGGCAAGTTTTGAGGAGCTGTTGCAAAGGGGAGTATTCCATCTTTCATCTACAAATTTATAGTAGTCCTTCAGTTGTGAGAAAAGTTCTTTCGATGTTTGTATATTATTTGTAGTTTGTATACCTTTGTACGGGTTATCTCCAGGGTAAATAATTATGCATTCCGGATTCTTTGAAACACGCGGAACAACGTCCTTTAATCCTTTGCACTCGACTGTCCTTTTTGACGACGTATCTAACAAACAGCTTGAACTTCCTCATTTTATAATTATAACGAGCCTATGTACATTTGTACGATGCGATGTGTAATAGTGATGTATAACAGACGCTTAGAGTGAAAGCTATGATAACGACATAAGAAAATCGAAAGAATTTCAGAAAGGAGAAACTTCATCGAGACAATCCTGAGTCAATTGACAGCCAACAATTCGCATAAACTGGACTTCTTAATGCTTCTTACGCAAATTTAAAAGATAATGCAGGATATTATTTCTCCAGACATTGAGACTGTGTATCATTAACTCTTGTATATTACATTTGCTGCAATGCACGTTGATGATTGCTTTAAATTGAAATGATGTCACACGTTAGAAAGATATTGACAAAACTTCGCGTTGAATACTATTCGAATGATTATTTCCAATGCTATGTGTATCATTCCATTTGAAGTGATGCTTCGTAAAGAAATTGCTGATAGATGATACGAGAAAAGTTTTGCCAGGTCAGAGAATTGGCCAATTTTCACCGTTGTCTTTTAAGAGATTTCAAGACTCAGAGGGAGAAAGAAATCTTCCAGTATTCCACAAAGCTAGCAACGATTAGGATCGATTATGAAACATATCCTTAGGATTCTTATTTCGTGAGTTAAGGTGAAGTTTCCACGCCTCGAAGAGATACGAACGGTGTATCGCCGGTGGGAAAGTTTGGAAATCGATCTTCACTTTTGGAGAGTAGGCAATTGGCGTTTCTGAAGTAACGCCATAAAGCAGCACCGCGATATCGTCCATTTGCACCTAGCTTCCCTCTTTCTTTTCTTTCCTGCCACTTGCTGGCGGCCTCTTGGGTTTTACTGCCCAATAAACTGCGACGTAAACCGAAGAAAAAAAAAAAACAATCTTGCCCGATGAGCAGACACAGGGAGATTACGCTCGACATCCGGGACGACTCTTCTTCGAAAGTAGCACCCGGTCGTGTTACGACGACATTTGCGTTCGTGCTTGAGCAACAGTAATTAGGGATGAAGGGTGATTCGTCTCGGACCGGGAAACAGCGAAGTCGCTGGGACTTCGTTAGCTAGTTAGAAAACAGTCCAGAAAATTCCGCGGATGACGAACGAAAAAAACGTTTCTAATCTTCGCGAGGGGACGTCGAGATTTACGAAAAAAGCTTGAGAATCGTTCTGGAGAATTTTCTCTATGAAGCTCCAACCTAGATAGGTTAGATCACTCAAGATCGATCGGTCGTTTAGTTTATCGCTCAGGCTTGTACATCGTGCAGTTAGAACAGTGGTTCCTCACACTTTTTATGGGACCTATCAATTGGTATAAGTCGGAGTGAATTTCCATTTGAAATGATTTGCAAGTTATTTACTAGGAAAAAATGTCAAAATACGAACGAAAAGTTGCATGTTTCTCGGGTGGACGTTATAATACTGTAATGGTTTTCTTGTTATTTTCCTTTTCCTTTTTTATCGAGAATGTATCTTTTGATCCATTCATCGATACAGCTCGACATTCTCTATAAAAGAAAAGTATAAACTCACGCATGTTGAAGAACTATTTTGCAGATAATTTTCCAAACACAAGAAATAGTGTCTTTCCTTGTCTTTCGTGCGATTAATTAAAGATAAGTAGAATCAATTAAAAGCAAAAGGTATTAACCACTTGATCGCCGGTGCGCGCTAATCCCTGTACCCTAAATAAAAGCGAAATTAATTTCGATTTCTTAACGGTGACATCTAGAATCATCTTCTAACACTAAAAAAATCGAAAAATATATATATTCTTCCTTGATTTTGGACATATTCGAAAGAAAGTCAAGAAACAAAATTCACGTGCGAAAACTGTAAAACTTTCACTCTGCCCAACTACTTGCTTCAAAGCATTCCACACCCAAGATAAATATTAGTTTTATTGTGTATAGTGTATATATTTGTATTTTTTAGACTATAATATTATAACATTTCAAATTTAACAAACGTGCATCTAACTTTTTAAATCTTTTTAATATTTAGTATTTGATCTATTGCGTGGCAACCCTAGAGAAAATCAAGTGTCTTCTTTTTGTGCAAATTATATCCCAATTGATCGTGGCTCGCTAATTATGTAAGTAAAAAATATTTAAATTATTTATTTATTAGTAAAAGTACATTTTTTAAAAATTGAATATACGCGGCTAGCTGTTGCGCGGTCTTTAAAAAGACTGCGGCGATCAAGAGGTTAAATAATAGCTTGTTTTACTGTTACATAAATCAAGTTTAATTAAAGATAACTACGATTAATGAAAAGTATTGTAGATATTAAATAAGAAATATCGCTTTACTTTGTTCTAAACTTATGTGCATATTGGCATTACTTATGGCGATTCGACGTACGCGTTCATTCATTCATTCATTCATTCAGTGAATGTACAATATATTAATACTCTAATGTTAAAACTAAAAGTCAACTCGCGACCCACACTCTTGGAAATCTTCGTGTTAGAACATTGGATCCATCGCGACCTGACAGTTACGCGACACGAAACACTGCGATTTCACCGAGCGTTCTAACTCATTTACGGGATCATTGTCTCGCGAAACAATCGCGGCTGGCCGTCTCTTTGTCCTCGCTGCGCCGAGAAGTTCCCAAGAAGACAGTTTCAACTATGCCCTGATAGTTAGAAAATAAATTTCACGAGGAGAACCAGCGAACGTTGCTCCGCGTAAGCACGACACACCGTTTCCAACCGTCCAAACTTTGCCAACGTGTTTTTGGAAATCATTTAGAGCAAAAAAAAGAAAAAAATATTGTATACACTGTGGGTTGATTCGTCTTTGTTACAGTGGGCCAAAAAAATATTCTGATTTCCAGTTATATCTAAAAGTAAATTGTTTCTGCAAAATGGTTCACTACATGCAAAAAAAATAATGTGCACTATTTCAATAGCGAGTTATACAATAATAATGCAAGATAAAATTTCGAGAGTCAGAGAAATATCGACACGATTGTAATTCCAGTGATTAATTTAATTGCGGGATATTATTAGAATCTTATGAAATGTTCTTTTGTAAATCGTGGAACGTTATAGAATGATATCGTGCCAATATTGGGAAAAGACGCTTGTTTTTAAACCATTAAAGATATTTTATTATTCTCTTCGAATGTATGGTAGAACTGCAAAAACTAGCTCTCATATCAATATTTTTGTGATTGTCGAATTTTTTACATTACTTGTTTGATCTTTTTGATGTTTGTTTAATGTTAATGTACTTTGTTTAAATATAAATGTATTTTCTTTAATGTCAACGTGTCGTTTGTTTTTACGAAAAATATTGCATAAAAACTAAATGTGCCAGTATCGTATTTTCATCCACTGTATTCATTGAAATACATGAAATTTCTTTTGTACACAATTGTATGTATCAATGATACACATTTAGGTGGGAAAGCTAATAAGCGAAATGAATTATTGGCAAAAAAATCAGAGAGAAATTTCTATTGCCATCAATAACGAACTTGCTAATATTCAATGGACGCGATCCATGAAAACGTGCTTAATTACGTATAGAGGCGAGAGATAATCATTTTGAACAATTTCTGCAATCGAGTTCTGAATTACTATAAATCAGTGTAGAAACTAATTTAAAATAAATGGTTAACCATTAAAAGTTAACTAGCCCGTTTTAAAAGTTAAACAGCTGGTTTTCGTTCGTAGAGACAAGAGACGATCATTTTGCACAATTTCTGCAAAACCGGTCTGAATTAGTACAGATCAGTGTAGAAAATAATTCGAAATAAATGGCTATTATTAGAAGTTAAGTAGAACGAACTCGTGCCTGATTATATTCGTGGCTCGTACTACTTTCCCTTTCGCATCTCGAAAACGAAGACCAATCGACCCACGGAGTGTATAACATCTTCCGCTCAGAGTGACCCCCTCGAACATGTTGGCAACCGGTTATATGGTGGTCGAGATCTGGAACACTTTGTACAGTAAATATGGGATTAAATATTCTTCGCTGCGAGTTCATCCGGCCGAATGGCTCTCGAAACGAAAGCCAAATCCTCGAGAGCATTGTTGGCGCTGTATCGCAACGGGGGAATCGTTGGAAATTGCGGAATGATCTCGGTCGATGGGTAAACGGCGCTCCATTCGGGAGGAGGGTGGGGAAAATCGTGCGTTAAAGGGGTTGTGAAAATTGTCGAGGCCACTCGCCGAAAATAATATCTGAAATTCACGCGCTTCTTCTTCTTCTTTTTCTTCTTCTTGAAAGCGCACGCTGGGGAATCCACAATCTCGCGATTCTTTTTTCACGCGCCAACAAACTCGCAGAGGTTGAGAAATCAAAGTTGAGAACGGAGATTACGTTAGCCGGCGGCGGTGGTCGTGCTTCTCTTTTTCTTTTTTTTTCTTTTTTTCTCTCTCTCTTCCTCTCGGACAAGAAGAAATTTCATATTTATCCCAAAGCGGCAAGGGAAGAGGGAAAGGTTGGCGTTACGTTGTCTAACAAACAACCAGATTATTCTGCGAGGCGGCGTATGCAAAACGTTGGACCACGGACCGGTGGGAAGCGTGCAAAGCGTGCGCGTACGCGTCCATAAGTAACGAGCGGAGAATTTATCAGCGCTGTATTCTTTGCGCCTTTCATGCAATAAGCGTCTCTCCGTAGCAATTAACTCCTTGTTTCCGTAGCGGAACAAATTCTTTCATAACTGCGGCGCATGTCGGACCCGCTGCTGGTTAACGACCAGCCAGTCTCCTTTTTTTTTGTCTCTTTGTTTCTTTTTTTCAAATAACACCACGGTGTTGCGTGCGTTTGAAATTTTAATGTTCAAAATTACCGCTGCGATTGAATGCGTTCGAAGTGCGATGCAACGCGAGCGAAGGTTCAAGGCCTCGAGCGATGTACATGTAATTTTATAATCTTTCTCGTCTGGATTTATAATCCATTGAACGCCATAATTACTTGGACTTTTTTTCTAGTTCGATTGTCGATTTAAAGAAGCAAGTTCTTCGAACGTTTGACTTCTTTCAGTATCAAATGTTGTATAGATCCTTCTGATCATTCTGATCGTTGTGATCATTTAGTTATTGTAACGGAGACCGTCTTCTTAACGTCTCGTAACAAGATTGTTATTTTAGTTATTCTCGGTTTTCTGGATTTGATTTGATTGGACTTGAATTTCTTTTCTAGTTCGATCGTCAATTTAAAGAAACAAGTTCTTCGAACGTTTGAGTTCGATATCAAATTTCAATATCAAATATCGTATACATCGTTATCGTGATCGTTCAATTATTTTAAACGGGGATTGCCTACTTAATAGTACACGTAATTGTTGGTTTAATTACATTTTTTAAGTTCGATTGAACTGATGATTCTGTTACGAGATCCCGTTGATCGTTAAATATAGTAATCATTTGGACTTCTTTTCTGGTTCGATCGTCAATTTGAAAAAGTACATTTTTTGCTTGCTTGATTTTAATATCTAATATTACATACATCGTTCTAATTATCATTGTAATAGAGACTGTCTTCTCAGTAAATACACGTGATTGTGTGTTGTTTCAGTAATATAGGATGACCATTGAAAGATTGAATGATATTACACAAAAATAACTTTTACAAACACACGTTTTTTTTTAAATTTTTTATTATTCTATTTGGAAATATAATTAATAGATTTTTTCAGTATTATGTGTGAAAAAAAAAGATTGAAAACGAACAAGTTATGACTTTTTCAAATCCTTCAGTTTTACAGTGGTCACCCTATGTTTTCTGGATTTAATTGAACATGCAAGATCTCATAAGATCCTGTAGACTTTGAACACAACTACTTTTTTACTTAATTTAAAGAAGCACATTCTTTGCTCGAGTAAGTTCTGATTTTAACTTGTAATATTACTGACTTTAACACCTACATCGTTCTAATCTAAAAATCAATGTAATAGAAACTGTCTTCTTAACGTGTGATTCTCTGGATTTGATTCCAGTTCGATCGTCAACTTAAAAAAAGAAAAAAAAGCAATTTTTTCGCACGAGTCTTAATTTTAATATATAATTATGTATATAATGTTCTGATCGTTAATATGATGAAGAAGACCGTTTCGTTTCATAATTTAAATTTCCTAGTTGTAAAAGAATTACACGCGTTAATAAATAAAATTAAAATTAGACTCCGGATAATTAAATGGATTTTCGGGAAATTTAAGATCCTAGAAATGCACAAAATTATGTAATTACTCGCGGTAATATTTAACGGAAGAGACGGTGCCCACAGTATATAGATGACATCTGTTTACAGTCCATTTATATGTCATATAATTGGATTTTCAAAATGAAGTAATTCAATCCGTACATTATTGAACGACGTTATTATATCGTCGTATATAATTGATATAATATATCAAGTGTACCGATTCTCTCCAATGTCCAACTAATCTAAAACTAATCTAAAACTAATCAACCTATTTGAAAAACATCTGGCATAACAAAGTTCCTCGCGAACAATCGAACAAAAGTGGAAAAAGAAGAAGAGACAGTAAAACGACGTTCTCCGTTCATTTTCTAACCACGAGAAGCGAGATGAGATAAGGGCGAAGAACGTCGCCGATCGTTCACTTAAAATTTCAAGCTCGCGTCGTCGCGAGGATCGAGTCAGGTCGCGTACAGCAGCGAATAAATACTCGGCCGGTAAAAACGAACGGGGTACAGCCGGGGGATCTCTCGTGGGGCGATTAATCGCGAGCGAGCGTTGATTCGTCGAGCTGGCTATGGCCGGCAACTTTTTCAATTAAGCGAGCTGACGTCGAAAGGGTTTCGTCATGGCTGCGGCCATCGGGCCAGCACGGGACATCGACTGACGGGGTCGACGGATACGCGGGAGCCAGCTCGAAGGAGAGTCGTTACTTTCTCTCGAGTTAATAAGCGGCTCGGATAATCGAGTAATTTCGGCCGAGGGAATTGCATCGGCTACCGGGCGGGATCTAACGAAATTTTCATTCCCGCCGACCGCTGGGCGAAAAATCTGCTTCGGGAAAGCCACGGGGATCAAGGGACTGAGCCTTCGGGATCGAGCCGACGAAAATACGCTCTCTCGTCGCGACGAGCGAGTAGACCGTTTCTCCGTTGCTATATCGCTATATCGCTGAATGTTTCAACCCTGGCTGTGGCTTTCGTTCTCGAAACCGTTATGGCGCGACGGCCATAATATTGTTTTCTGTTTTTCTTTCCTTTTTCTTTTTTTTTCTTTCAGATGTAGAGGATTCGTTTCTCATAGCTCTCGAACAATTCTTTTATTGTAATTTGATACATTCTTTGTAGGAAAATAATAGAAGAAAGTGTAGTGTACAACTTTTTCACTTGAGAGGCTTCGTTCTCGAGAAAATTGAGTACTTGTATTCCTGATGTCTAATAATTAACAGGATTTGAATATTAAAAATTGCCTTGGCACACTTGATAAATTTTCAAATTCGATTTTCTCGAGAACGAAGCATCTTACAAAAAAATTTTATTGCACATTTCCTGTAGATAGAATAATAGTCTTGTTGTTTATTCTTTCCTGTCGCATCTACAATTAGCCACGTATAGATATTCAATTTTGTATAGATATTCAATTTCACAAAGAATCACGTAGTGCCGTAATTTTACATTTTATTCGATCGAACGCTGTACTTTAAAATATATATGGCTTCGTCTACAGCGTGGAAAATCATACAGTAAACAAATTCCATCCTTCACAATGAAACGAAAATGAAAATCATTCAAGTAAAAAAGGATAAATTTCTAATACGATCCAGTTTCAATCCTGAAAATTATTCTTCCTGTTCCTTTTCATATATTGGAAATATGAAATTTATTTTTCATGTTTCTGTTCCACTGTTTCTGCCCTTCAGTGAAATCCGTCGAAAGTAAAATTTAATTGAACAATTTGAGTGCTTAATGAAATTCGTATCGAAAATTCGGCCTCACATTAGGAAACAGTAATACAATAACCTCGAGGTGAAGTTATTTTCTGATATTTAAGGTCTTCGTTATTTTATGAAATTTAATAATACAAAAGCTTCTGTATATGCATATGAAAAAGATTATACATTTACCATTCGTGAAACATTCGTATTTCAAAAACTTTCTCGCAACATGCCTCGCAAATACGTGTTTGCTCGTCGAACTGATTATACATTTATTATAAATTTATTACGAATTAATTACTGAATCCATTTAATTTATTTTATTCGACTGAATTTCAAAGTCAACGCGAGCCAACGAAACAATGGATAAATTAAAGTCTCATATGTCGCGCGATTCTACTCTAACTTTCCTCCCCGTTGACTCGATGAAATTTTTCATCCCTCGTTAAACCATTGACCGAATGTAAGTACACAAATGCTTCTTACGTAACAGAGATAACAACGGTGGTCTTTCTTCGAGGCAGAGAAGCTACGACTGCAAGGAATTGCTGTTGAGACAGATCGATGAAATTTGTATGGCGGAAGTAAGTGGATTAAAATTACAAAAGGATTAAATTTTCAGCGACCTCTCCGGAGATTGATTGCTTCTCTTGGACCAGGTTATCTTGTCTTCGGCAAAGAGGGAGAGGAGGTAGGGGAAAAAAATCGCTCCGCCGAGAGTAAGTCATTCGCAGCTGCGCCCGAGTATTAGCTATCGGCAATAACTGGCGGCTAAGGTGAAAAGACTAAATAATTTCCTGCTTCTTCGAGTGCTCTCTACATCGATGAATTTAAAGAGGAAATTGGAGGAAGCGGTAACGAGAAAGCAAAAGAGAGAGAGAGAGAGAGAAATATCTATCGTTTCGCTAAACGAACGTGCAAATTCTGCACTCTGTAGCGTTCATGTTCGATCTACTACTCGCTGCGATTATCTAAATACAGTAGAACGTCGATTATTCGAACTAATTGGGAGGGAAATCCGTTCGGATAATCGGTCTGGAATAATCAAATTTATGATCCTGTCGTAAATCAACTAGAAATTAAACAGTTTTCAGACAATTGTGTCTAATAATCGGTAAATGCTGCGATATTTTCATCATCTCTTCACCTGGTACGCGATTCAAGAAATTTCTCCCGAATTAACTCAAGATTCATATGCATATACATATACAGCTCGATCTATTAATCATCGTTTGCTACTTTTAAGCTTCTGAAAATTTCTCTCATTATCGAAGTTATTTTGAAATTCTAATAATATCGAGTCGCTATTTTTAATGCTAGTTAATGTAACATTATATCCTATGACAGAATTATATGTATTTTCGCTTTCTTTTTTTTCAAACGTTCAATAATATTTAATTCATCCTTTAATTTCAGCACCACTCTTTTCTTTTCAATGGTATCTTCAAATAGATTCATATAAGTCTCTATGTGAAGAGCAGTTTACTTAGGCGCTAAAATACGGTATTTGAAGCATACCTGTTCTTGCAAAATATAAACATTATTCGAAATATACTGTTTAAATGTGTACGTGCGTAATTAGGCAATCCAATCGGATAATCTAAATTCGAATGATCGACGTTCTAACGTATTCGAAATTAATAATCCTAGAGCGAATCCGTTCCAAGAACATAGATCAGTTTCTCTTTGCATTGCTACAAATTTTCACGTGATCGTCGTCCCCGGAAGGGTCGAAGAAACTATATGAAGAGCGAGCGAGAGAGAGAGAGAGGGCAGAAGCAAAGGCTTGGAAACTGGCATAAAGCAAAATCACAAGAACTATGCCGCAGCTGAAGTTTTATATGATTATTTAACCGAGCACGCGGTAATCAGCGGCCGGCTCGTTCCATTTAAATACATGATTGCGAGAGATTTTCCTGGTCGGCGTGTACCAGCCCTCCCCGGGATTCCAGCCGTCTCTCTTTCTCTCTCTCTCTCTCTCTCTCTCTCTCCCTCGTTCCTCGTGTTGTGGATTCGCGTACTGCCTCCAGCCCCCCGCGCTTCAAGCTTTTCCATCCGGCTGCACGCCGGAATCTCGTTCCGTCGACGGCTTCAAGAAGAGTCTCGCGCGCTCGAGACTAATTACGGAAATAATGGGCATCAAAAATGAACGGTTCTAGTGCGACTCGAGTGAGGCCACTCTACGATGTGCCCCTTCTTCCTCCCCCACCCTCTGCCGCGAGATCTTACCTCGTATTTATATATATTTTTTTCTTGCTGCGCTTTCACCCCCACCCTTTCCTTTGGTGAGTTTTTTCTGCTTCTTTCTTCTCTCTCTTTTTTTTTTTTTTTGGTTGAGGTTTTTTGATCTGCACGGCTCTGTCGAGCTCTTTTGGTTTTTTTCTTTCACTTACTTCCGGGTCGACTAAAGCAACGAACGCGCCTTACTTTGACCGCCGGCGAATGTATCGCGCAGTTTGTTGACCTCTCGAAATTAGATTTGGAGGGAAATGATAGTTTGATTGGCTTCTACGCGAACTCTCGTGGTTCGGTTGACTCGAACAATTTGGCTCTTTGGCCTTTCGTCCGAGTGGATCGATGAAGGAAAGATCTTGGCTCGATTCTTCAGAACCTCGCGAAAGGGACAAGATGATCAAGTTAATTGTTAGCCAGTCACTTCGATTAAAGATCTGGGAGAATTAATAATTATTACTGTCGCAGGAGTGCTGAATGCTAGTGCTAGGTTAAGTTTGTGATCTTAAGGCGCCTGTAACAGTAATTGTGTGAGTGAGAGATAGAGAGAAAAGGTGTATGCGGAGAAGAACAACGTGAAATTTCGTAGGATCGAGTAAGCAGCGCGTAGTAGAATCTATCTAATTTTAATCCAAATTAAGTCTTAAATCAAATAAGCCTTTATAGTATAACTTTACTTCATTATCACATATACTATCACATTACAAACGAATCGTTCAATATTTTTTTTTCAAGGATCGAAAAAGTTAAGGAACTTTCGTGTAGTTCTACTTGAAACATTTCGGGGAATTTTTTTTTTGAAAAATGTTCTTACATTACAAATCTCGATGAGAATAGATAAATAAATGCTCTCTTAAAAATGAATTTCGTTTTAAACGAAACAGAACTTGTAAAGTATGAGAATAAAAATCGATCATTTGTTCATCGATATTGAAAAAGATCTCGATATCTGCAGCAAATATTGACGCTGAATGCTGTTCAATGAATAGCGAATATAAAAATGGACTTTTAATTAAATGCTCTGAAATAACTTGTTTCTTGTGAAATTTTAATTATACAGATTTGAAAATATCCCTTGAGCATGAGAATACTATTGAAAAATGTTCCTAAGCGTGTTCCTAGCTTCTCTCTTTAAAAGTTCTGCAAAAACGGAAAGAACCTGTTAATTTCGATCCCTGGTATTTTTCTAATGTATCGATGAAATACATTACAAAATTTCCAGACCACTTGTATTAATTTAGAATTTGTAATTTTTGCTTCTAAGTTTACCGTGCAACAGGACAATGATCTTAAGCATTCTTTTAGATTGAGGAGGATATTCGAAAGAGAAAGAAGATCAAAAAATTTTAATAAAAGTGAATTGATCGTCTCTGTCGCTTGATTTTACCAACTTGAGTTTTTGTGGGAACAGTTAGATGGAAAATTTTGGAAATATGCTCCAGTCTCACAGAAACATCCAATGGAGATTTTACAACACTGTTGGGATAATATGCCACGTGAAAATTGAAATAAAATTGATCGAAATGATGCCTAAACTAGTAAAAGTTGTATCAAGAAACAGAAAATGATTTTTTGGATCGAAAAGCACGTAGCATACGTTACAAATTGTTTATAAATGCTGTGTGTTTTCTCTTTTTTTTAAATTTTTGTATTTAACTGTAATGTCTAGCATCATGCAAGAAGTTTCTCAAATACGATTATTCTGAAGAAATGAAACTCTTAAACTTTTGACTGGCAGTGTACATATTGCAAATCACGCATTATGTTGCTCAAGTTGTTAAAATTCAGTTTCAGAAAACAAGAAAGTTGCTGCACATGCTTGTGTTACATTTAATGCTTATATATAACAACAAATAATAATTATTTGTGCTCGAAATTTATTTGCTTGCGAACGAACAATCAGAGAAGATTGTGCGATCTCGTTTTTAAGACGTGGCAAGCAGTAGTGAAGCAGCAGACGAACAAAATAAAAGACAGGCGCATAATTTTCAAATATACGCGACGTTATAGAACGTTATTCCCGTTTGTACCGTGTAAAATATGCGGGACATTCCCGTGAAAGACAATGAAGCGACTTGTGCAGACCGCAGTTCGTAATCGAATTCCCGATTCGTACGTCTCTTTATTACCCGGGACGAACAGTTACACCGCCGCAACAATTCGAGCCATTTTGCGTTTGTACACACAGCGCTCTGACCATAACCACGGCGAGACTCCGTAGTTATTGCCACGATAACAAACGAGGGGAAACTCGAATTCGTTTAGTCGCTTCCCAGCGAATTAAGTCGCTAGACCGGGGGAGGATAATTAATCGGTGCGCTTAGTTTTAGCCGGCTGATATAAACTGTAATTACAGACGTACGATGGAGGCTTACCAGTCGAGATATCCCGTGAAATTGGATTTTTCCGAAAACCGAGGAATTTCGTCAGTGGCCTCGAATCTAATAACCGTGGTCTCCCGAAAATTTGGCGACGTCAGCTAGTTCTTGTTGGTTATTCCGCGAGAGGAGACGACGCCCGGGCGATTTTTCTTTCGATTCGCTGGTTTGCAACGCTGGTTTGCATCGAGATGGGCTAAATGAGCCGATATTTTTGAAAGTGCGATAAGTCCACTTTTGGAAAAAATGAGTTAATAGTAATTTTAGTAAGATATAGATATCCTCTTTTTATATTTACAATCGTACATTCAATGGAGCACGATTTCTTGATAAAGTAATCAAAAGAATTTTAGCAAAAAATATTATCGCAAAAATACTTTTTTTTTGAAAGTGGAATAAGTCCATTTCTAATAATCATAGTTAAAACAACTTTCGAATTGCTTTGTCAAATTACTGTATGCGTTGGAAATTATCGTTCGTTAGGCAACACTGTCTTTGAGAATAAGCTCCAATGCGCATTGCGAGTTCGCCATCTTTTGCGCTAGATCATATTTCGAAGTAATTCACCTGATTTTGTTTAGTATTCTTTCGCAAGTCCTATTGTTTGGTTTGTGTTTCATATACCAATAAAATGCAGCGTGTGTATTATTCAAATAATATAATTGTTATTAAAGCAAATGATCAAAGTTTTAGATAAAAATAATATTTCATAGTTATATACTGCTCAAGACTATTATAATACAATAAAGAGTTGCCGAAAAAAAAGTAGGTTCATTTTGTATGAAACGAAACGAGAAGATTATGTCTCAACCAAATCTCTAGAAGAGGCAATATCAAACAGGGAAAAAAAATACGGATGGAGAAATTATAAACTCCACTTTCAAAAATAACGGCAACAAATATGTGTGTACGTACGTGTGAATATAAACTTTCGTTTCAATCACGATGGATTTTGTACTCGTTCGGAAGAATTTTACAAATTACCAGCTGCTGAAGATACGTGTAGAACAATTTCTGTTGTTTGAATGTTGGTTTCTCTTTTCTTAATTAGGTAAACGAACGTTTCGATGTATTTATGCATTCGAGGTTATATAATGTATGTAGTAAAAAATTGCTTTCATCTTAGATTTGGATGATTTAATATAAGTGTAAAATAATCGTAAAACGTGGAAATCATAATTATTTTCAAACGATGATAATTTTGGGAATTCGTCGAGTAAAATTATTCAATGAATAATACGGCAGTTATTGAAGATGAAACAGATGTACGAGCTGTCATAGCTAATCAAATAGAAAATGATATTTTAGTAAAAATCATCGTTATTAAATAATAATTATCAGTTTGATAAATAATAAAAATTGTGCATATTTTTAGTGCTGCGCCGTTGTAAATTTCTTCGAATCTGTAAAGAAATACGAACTTTGACACGTTAGTTCTATTGTTAAGGGCCAACATTACATCAATGTAACATTTGCAATTCTTTTCAACGAAGCAATGGATTCATCATAACTGGACTGTGGATTTCCATGCATTTTTTAAAATTTCAGGATCGCAATTAAAGAAACGAGAGTATCATTTTCACTTTATCATTTGCAAGCAAACGAAGTACATACAAAAAAAATTCATTCAAAAAATCCAAGTTTCTTTTCCCTGCAGCAAAAAATTCATTTTCATGAACATGTACTCTGATTTATATAAATCCACAAATATCGTGGAAAACATTTCTTCGAATTTTGTGTTACAACGGAGATATTTAAGGTGAAAAAGGTTACGATTTCTTAAATTTTCGTCGATTTAATGTTCACTAGAATGAAAGGAAAAAAATCAAACATCAAGTTTCCGAAGGTCATTGTAAAGGGCTGGTTTCGATCTTCAAATCCACGGTAGATTTCAGTAGTGAAAGAAATTTTTAAATTTTTCATTTTTACACACTACGACAGCATTTGTAGCATTTATTCTCTCATCTGTAGAATAAAACGAACTACAACGTATTTCCAAAGTAGAAGTCTCGTTACTCTTTTTTACAAAATTATATTCAGCGTCTGAATGTTAATCGGATTCGCTGTGTAATTTTCTCCCACAAATTCACAAAAATCCACACTAGACATAATATTCTAAACTAAAAAAAGTCGTACGTTCGGTCTTGGCGATCGAAAGCGATCGTGACTCTCGCTGGCCAGGAAATTTGTTCGTCAACGAGGACCGAACGCGACGAGCGGCGATAAAATCGCGGGGCGAAACTTCTCGCTGCTGATAGAACGAATTTGGCGGAAGTGTCGCGAAACGGGGGGGAGGGGGAGGGGGCACCCTTTCGTAGAAATTTTCCGGATCGCCTTTCATTGTCAGCGCGCGCGGGGAGGACAAATACGGCGACGCGAGGCCAACTCGGGACGAAAGTTTCGAGATTGCACGACGCGGAAGTTCGGCGTCGACGGAAGGACGCGTCCGAAAGAAATTGAATTAAATCGCTGATTCCTTGATTCTCCTGCGCGGGCACTCGCCCCTCCGAATCTAATTAACGGGGGCAAGCGCGGGGAAGCTGACGCGTTTAACGAGCGCTCAATATTTGTCGTCGTTCCAGCGTCACGTTTCTCTCCGTGCATACTTTCTACAATCCCTTTTTCCCCTGTTTCTTTTTTTCCTTTTTTCTCTCGACTCGCTTCTTACCGCCACAACGCCGAAAATTGGTTAAATTCATGACGGAGAGGCTGAGACGTTGAGAAACCTAATTCATAATTCTAAATATACAATTCTAATGTGTAATATTATCTGTTTAGAAATGGGCTGCCGAGTTTGTATGCGAAAATTTTCAAGCTTCTCTGAACGTGATCGAAGAAATGGAATCTAGATAGGAATTTAAATATTACAATATGCACTCTGCTTCGCATGCTTTGTGTATTTCTTTTTTTTTATATTACACGCATCGTGCGCATTTCTGCACCTTCGGAGAGCCGCAGTGTAGTTAAATATATTCGACTACTACCTACTCCTTTTAGGAGAAATAAATTTATACGCTCGACCCAGATATGAGAAGGAAGTTGACACTTCTTCTCGACGATCTCTTAGGTATAGTTCTCTAGAACCCAATGGGATTGCTAAATTGGACAATTTATACGTGTGGGATTGGGAATTCTGGGAAAGGGCCGGAATTTTCTCGAGCCCAACGACGAGACACAATGGTCGCCATCTGAAGCGAAGGCTAGATCTGGAATTATTTGTTTTAGCCGTCCAGGCCTGGAACTCAAAATATTAAGAATGTTTCTGTGCATGAATGAGTGAGAGTGACGAAGGCTTCGAGGAAGTATATCGAAAAGGAATCGGAGAGAGACTTCGTAGAGTGAAGACAGAGAGTTGTGTGTCGTCAGCGAATAGCGAGAAGTATTAATCTTCTTTTTCTTACCGCGGCATTAATACTTTTTTATTTCTGTCAATCTGTGGCATTAAAATAAACTTTTTTCCCCACCTTTATGAATAAAATATTCCTTCATTTTATTTCAACACTGTACTCTTTCTTTTCTGTACCATTTATTTTATATTACTTAGAATATTACTATATTTTTTATTATTTATTTTGTGTTACTATGTTTGGTAATACATTATTATTGTTACTATTACTATTATTATTACTATTATCCTTTAGAAATTAATGGCGCAAATGTTGAGGCAAAATATTCGATTAAAAGGACACGTAAAATATCCAAAAAAAACATTGAGATCTTTCGTGTACGGGAGATTGCAAATTGAAATTGCTAATTTCATTTGTTCAGTCGTAAACTCAAACGGATGTAATAGTATTTTATGCCTCAAGAATTTCAATTTTTTTGAGCACGAAAAGCTCGATCTTCTTGCAAGTGGGTGATAGAAGAACTCAAATTCTTAGTTGGGTTTATACATCTCACAACGAAAAATTTTATGTAGGAGTCATAATGAACCTTTAAAATCAAAATGTTTGTTGGAATGTTCTCCACGATCGAGTAACGTTCGATCTTCGATCTTCGGTCCGATTAATCTCTTGATCGCCGTGCGCGCTATTCGAAATCGCCGTGCGCGCCAATCCCTATACCCTAAATAAAAGCGAAATTAATTTCGATTTCTTAACACATATCCGTCCGGCACTATTTGCACCGCCATTGACCAAATGCCGGCATTTTTTGAAGAACTCTTTTTTACTATTTGTAGAAACGATATGTTCTATATAAAAACAACCTAACTTTTAAAAAGTCATATATTTTTTAGTGAAATTTTGGGAAATGAAACGAATTTGTATTTATATATACACCTTTATTTTTGATTTTTTTTTCTTTCTGAAGTTAAATAAAAATTAAATCCACAAAAAAAGTTGAAATGAATTACTGAAAACATACTCGTCATTTTATTAGACTAAGTAAATTATTTTCGAAACTTTAATTTTATCAATAATTAATAGTAATTAACACCCAAGTGCTTAAACTTTGAATAAACTTCTTCTATACTAATACGTTTTTAAATTAATTTTTTTTTTTGCGTTTGCACTCTTATACGACGCAACTGAAGCTGAAATCAGTTTTTTCGTAGAATTATCTCTGGTAAAAATTACGTTTTAATTTATTCGGATTTAATAAAACAACAATCAATTATTTACCGCAATATACAAATGACGAATTTTTCGTCATTTGGCTGCTGGTGAAATGACGAATTTTCGTCATGCGGACGGATATGTGTTAACAGTGACATATAGAATCATTTTATATATATTTAACTTAATATATATTGTTCCTTGATTTTGGATTTATTCGAAAAAAAGGCAAGAAACAAAATTCGTGTGCGAAAACTAAAATTCCACTCTGCCTAACTATTTACTTCGAAGCATACCACACCATAAATAAATATCAGTTTCATTGTGTATAATATATATGTGTATTTTTTTAGACTATAAACTTATAACATTTCAAATTTAACAAACGTGCATATAACTTTTTTAATATTTAGTATTTGACCTATCGTATGGCAACCCTAGTGAAAATCAAGTGTTCTTTTTGGCTCACCAATTATGTAAGTAAAAAATATTTAAATCATTCATTTATTAGTAAAAGTACATTTTTCTTAAAATTGAAAATACGCGGCGATCTGATGCGCGGTCCTTAAAAAAATGCGGCGATTAAGATGTTAAACCAATCGAAATCAAACGCAGATATACGTCTGTCTGTCTCTCTAAACGCATGTGAAATTCTCCGGTAAGCCGTATTTTTCTATCAGAGGAACTCTACTTTAATCCTTCGAATATCGTCGAAGTTTCGCCCCGCGGTAATAAAACGATCCGGCGTCCAGTCGTTCCACGGCTGATCCTCCGCTGGAGTTAATTAGAAAATGAAAAACTCGCGGAGATCGCGTCCGTGCGAGTAGCAATAGAAGAGAGTCGATAATAAGGCAGGTTACGAGCGAGGCTCTTGTAAGGAACGCACTCTCTCGCAGGTTCTGCGCGATCGAAAACGACTGTTTAATATCCTAATTGAACTCGACTTGGCGCGCGAACCAATCGGGTATATTTGATGGAACAGGAGGCGGCCAATGGAAAGAGGGGGAGGAGAAATGAATGAAAGAACGCGGGGGGTGAAGCGAGGCCAAACGAGGAAGAAAGAGGGATGGAAGAGCGAATGAGTCGGCGAAACGAGGCGAATAATCCCATCGAATCGGCCCCCGAGTTCGAGCACGGATCGGTTTGCATATTAAACAAGCGGAATTGTCGCTGCCAAGGTGAGCAAATGAGGCACGTTTTCTACATTAACTAAACACGGCGAGATCGTGAGACGACGTCGAATAAGACGGGCAGCAGGCTTCTTTAATTCAATTGCTTCCCCTTAGACGTCTCTGGCTTTCCACCTTTTCTCTCTCTCTCTCTCTCTCTCCTCTTTCTCTTTCTCGTCCTCTTTCACTCCGCGATCAACGACTTCCATGGATGTTGGCGTCGCGACACTTTCTCTCGCCTGTTTCCCCTCCTCCACAATGTTCGACAATGCTCGGCCCGTAACAGAGGAGACGCTTGCGACTTCCACGCGCAACGACTCGACGAATTAATTGTCAACCTGCTTTTATAAACGCCCCCCCCCACCCCTCCGCGATAACATCCGTCGCGTAGAAAGGCGTCGATTTAACACTAAACCTCTACCAAGCGGGGTCAAATGACCCTTTTTTTTTTTAAATTTTGTTTAGAATATCCTGCATACGATGTCATTGCATTGCCATTTAAATTCGCGACTTTTCTTATATCGTACATACGATGCATTTTTTAATATTCACTTTTTTTCTTATGTTTTTGGAAAAAAATTTGTCGTCTGCCTATCGCGAGGGATCATTCGATCCTATTTATATTCTTTGCATAAGTCGAGCTTTGTCTTCTATTTATTATCTTACTTGCTATCTAAAGGAAATTGGTTATTTGAGAGTACGTCTAGCAATTTTCTCGCTACATTATAGATATGCAACGTTATTAAAAAAAAAAAGGAAAAAAATGGGATCCAGTATTTTTTTCCAATACTACGAGCAGAAATGACTACAGGAGTTATAAGATTCGGTTTGATAACAGAAATCGACACAGCCAGCCGTTAGATAAACCGATAAATTCGTCTTGATTTCCGAAACGTTTGGCATAAATTCATTGAGAACAAGTCAAGCTGTTATAAACCAAGGTTTATATTTATTTCAATTGAGAGAAGAGCAACAGAAGGACCAGTAAAAACAATCAGATATAACTATAGATTCACGTGACGGGAAAAAATGCCAGATAAGATTTTGAAAAGGCAATAAGACGAACAAAATCTGTGTAAAATGTGAAAAATACGTATGTGATAAATGTACAATCATGAACCTTATAATTTATAAACAATGTGGCGAAACTGAATAAAATAAACATTACTTACATTTTTCAATATAAAAAAATATTTTATTCACCATCTAATTATTTATAATCTTCATTCTGTATTAAGAAATATGTTTCTTTTTTAAAGTGGTCGTATGAGCCCTGACGGTAGGAATAAGTATACATGAAGGCTCGATAGGTTTAGTGTTAAAAAGTGGAAGGCCCCTTGTTTCGTGCTATGGTTTCTCGCGTTGGCGCAAGTTTTCGTGTTGTATCTTTGGCGAAGAGTAGCTGCTTTTAATCCTCAAATACTATCGAAAAGTTATAGATAATTGTACATAGGTAATTTATGTTAGACTATCAAAATTTAGTGTATTTAATTTTAACTGCCTTCGATGGGGATTAGTAATAAAACTTTTAGGCAAGAACGAAAGTTTTAAAATATATTAAGTGATGTAAAAATTAAGGAATACAATTGTCATGACTTGCAATATCCAATTAAGGATATCAGTTATGGATTAAATTCTGTCTTATCTTTTATTCTTTCATATATCTTAATATATAAATGTATTATAACATTATTAGAATCTTAAAATATTTAAATATTTAAATAGGAATATTATTTAATCTAAGATTCTGCGATTCGATGAATACGTATATATATATAGAAACTAATCACCATCGAATAGCTGTGAAATGCTCGTGATAAATTCATTTAACCTATAATTTGTATTTTCACTTAATTTGTATTGTACGCAAAAGTCTCAGGGCAAGAGATTTATTTCAAAATTGACAGAATTTAATAGTATTCCATATAATAAGGAATCTTTAAAGCATTAACGATTTTATTATAAAATGTACGTGTAATTGAAAAATTGTATTATTTACGATACTAAAAATAAAAAGTATCCTACAATGTTTGAGCGGTAGTGTGTATTTATAAATTCTCCGGAACATGCGGATTTCTTTCTTTTCCGGTATTATAGGATATCTGTCCGTCAGGATTTAAATAAATAAACGAATAATGAAGATTTAAATAAGAGCACGCTCTACTGGGTAATTTTTGAATTCTTCTATCACAGTATGTCAAGAGAGATCCTTCCCTCAGACCAACATAAAGCATGCTCCTCCCCCCCAAAAAAAAGAAAAAAAAAGAAGAAAAAAATTGCGCTCGACATTCGAATCCACGCACGACCGAGTACACGCATTAATTATTGTCTTCCGACAGTTGGATGAACTGATTTCGCGAAACGAAACGAAAATTCGCACGCGCGTGTTCGAAACGTGAAATATGCCAAGTGAAAAAGCTGCCGGGTTTATATACATCTGTATTTTTTATGCGTCCTCGATAAAAACGAACATTTATCATAACCATCTGTCGTCGATTTGTGACGTATGGATTACCCTCGATTTTTGAACAATGGCCAGCCGGCATGTACCGGCATTGCTGCTTTTCATAATGCTTTTTCAATGTTTCCTCGATATCTGCAATTTTGTATGATTCGCGATTGAAATTGTCCGATCTCCTTTGTCCGAATTCCCCTCTTAGAACACTTTTTTTCCAGTATTCGGATAATCAAATTTTCCAGTCGCGCGTGTATTTCACGAATTTTCAGACTCTGTTCGGTATAGAAAGTTGGTAAATGCTAAAGCTTTCTACTTTTAAATAAACGTAGTAGTCGCTCTAAGGAGATGTATAATCGCAGAATACATATAGAAATTTTTTTAACACTATCTGATCATTATGCGACTCGCAATGTTCCTTTCCTAATTCAATGTCGCGTGTACCGATATGTGATATATACCGTGTTTTTTCATCCACGTATTTGACGAATTTTTACTTGAGAAAAATTACAAAATAAAATCGGTATAATCTAAAAAAATCATATTTATTTATTTCAAATTATGAAACGCTTAACAGCGAGTTTGATACACATTTGTCCCTTATGTCAATTCGATACATTTTTCTTATAAAATGTTGCATTATATCGCGGCACGTAAATACAGACACGGGAGACGAGCCCTCGTGACATTTATTTCTCTGACATATAGCATACATATTTGACATGTTTTATAACAAAATATGCCGCCAGGATGTTGCAAGTAACATTCGTTTTCAAGTCCCTTGACAGGCATTACATTGCCTTCTGATTCACATGCATTCAGTGCAGCAACATTGCAAAAACGCGCGCAGGCACCAACAATTTTGAATATGGTTGTAACAAGTGATAAATGTTAGACAAAACTGGAGATGAAATTACAATTTCATGTTGTCATTATATCTTACACGGAATTTAATAGTTTAATTTATTTGTTGTTAATGAAAGAGCTTGAAAATTTCACTATTTCATTGTGGATGTCAACTCTTGTAGGCGTGAATTTGACATCAAGGGACAAGTTAAATTCAAAAAAATGGGAAACTAGATTAACTACATCACATTTTAGTAAAATCACACTATTATGATCAAATTCGAAATCTAAAATTATACGTAGCTTAATACTGATATATGTTTCATGACCCTTTATAAGGATTATAAAAATACTAGACAATCACAATCCATTATATCAATAAATATTTAGCGGACCTGTCACTATATTATTAATATAGCTATTCGTGCTGTACACAAATGTTTGCACTAACCTCTTCGTATCTTTTACATTACATTCTTAAATTGGCTTCAAGTTTCACGAGCATAGTTATAACAATCGTTGTAATTATAACTCGTTGTCATGTTAAAGAACAACATATACGTACAAGTGACTTTCGTGATCCTGTGTACGATCCAACTCTTTCAAACTTTCAAACTTTCTTCTTCGATATTCTTCCCTCCTCGCGAGAACAACGAATTTGCAACAGAAACGAAGCGTTTTCATCCCCCGCGAGAAGATTAATTTCGGCACGGGAAAACACTACGGTTCGGCGAGATCTTGATCGAGAATGCCATTTTTTCACGATTTCTCGGAGGAATTCACGGGAATAGAAGAGGAAAAGAGCGGTGGAAAAATCCGCGGAGGTATTTTCTGTAGATTTAATTAACGCGAAGCTGCACGGTCAGAGCGCGTCCTCGCGCGACCTTTGACCGCGCGCGGTTCTCGAAGATCCTCGAATGCTCGCCGGAGTATCTGGCGTGTGCGCGCGGCGATCGATCACGCCGCGTTTCGCCCGATAAATAGCGAGATATTTTTACACGCCGACGGATCGCCAAATCTCTACATCGCCGTCGTTGAAAATTAAATTTATTAAACGAATATCGCACGAAAATTCCTGCTGGCCTGTTGGTCGTTCGTACATTTCAGCGCCGCGTCGTCGACTATATATTAACCGGTTGCGTGAATCACGCGGGACAACTTTTATGATTGAACCGCGCGTTCGCCATTTCGTTCCGATCGTGTTATACTTTGATCTCGTAACATTACTTCTCGAACGATGCGCCAGCACATTTTCACTGATATAATCGCGTAAAATCATTTCGACGAAATATTACACGCCCGGGCGAGTTCGGAATTACACGTTCGAAGAGCAGCGAGTGTGTGCTTTTGTCCATTAACGTGCTGACAAAGCGATCATTCATCATAATATGATGAATAAATTTTCGAATGGTTTTTCGAATATTTCTTTTTTCTCTTCCCTTTTCTTTTTTGAAATCTATAATTAGGTTAGGTTTAGGTTAGGTTAAGTTCGATTTTTCAATATTAGAATTAGATCATTGGAACATCAATATAATTATACGTTATTTGTATTTTGCAAATTATAAATTATCAATGGACAAATATTAGCTCCAATTTTCACTTTCAATGTTAAAATTGACTCGCATAAAGTATCAAAGCGTGTACACTTTTCCGGCCACGATTCGGATTTTTAATACTGAAATTCTCTTTCTTAGATCCAATTCTATTTCTCGATATTAAAATTGAATCATTAAAATATCAGTACAATGGCAAATTATTTATATTACGAATTACAAGTTATTAATGTACAATGTTAATTCTAAGGAATTTTCTTCCTTAGTTTTCCAATTTCATTTCTCAATATTGATTTATTAAATTGTCAATATAATTATAAATTGTACATCATAATTACATCATAATTATGAATTATTAATATTAATTCCAATTCTACTTTTCAATATTAACATCGATTGTGCCAATTTAATATTAGTTCTCGAAATAATGTAAAGTAAATTAGTTAGTAAAATTCTCTTCATCAATCTCATTTCTCAATATCGAAATTGATTTGTTAAAAAAATTAAGCGAGTCCCCTTTCCCAATTCGAATTCTATTCTTTAATTATTCTCACCGGGAAATGTAATTCTACCTGAAAATTTTTCATCGTTGTACCGTGCTACGGCCAGCATTTCGATCATCAACACAGCTTACAACTGTCTACGTAATTAATTAACTTCGAAATTTTGCCTGTTTTGTCCTCCGCGAGAAAAAAGAAAAAAGAAAAAAGAAAATTTCCGTATTGAAATGCATAAAGTTACATTTTACAGCGCGCGATATCCGACAGCGCGTTGAAAGGAAGCGCGATTCTCGTAATTACATCGTACTGCGTACCTATCTCCCGTATATATATATATATATACGGAAACTCAACATCGATAACAGAAACCAATATCGATATGAAGCGCGTTCTCACCTTCAATTAGGCGGAATGAATCGATCGATCGGCGGAACAATTTGTAACCGTCTGATATCACGAGGCTTTTCAG
Source organism: Tetragonula carbonaria (assembly GCA_032399595.1). Lineage (NCBI taxonomy): Eukaryota > Metazoa > Arthropoda > Insecta > Hymenoptera > Apidae > Tetragonula > Tetragonula carbonaria. The sequence continues at coordinate 6,935,216 of JAUCRC010000001.1, forward strand.
GCGTGGGTTTTCACTTTTCGGGGAGATGAAACCTGGCGTTCGCGCCAGCCCGGGCGCTTAATCCATCAGAATCGAATATTTACACAAAGCGCTTTGACCCGTGTCGCTCGCCGATCGCTCGCTCTGCCACCGTAACGCAATATCCGATTCGCGATTGTATTAAATTAAACAATAATTCGACTGATTAATTGTTTCCGGTCGATCGAAATAATCAAATCTGCGCCGGAGCCTGATAATAAAACCGGCGACAACTGCGATCCACGGCTAAAACACGTGATTTTCCAAAGAATTTGCCAAATGTAACGTACGTGGAACTCGATCCCTTGGCCGAGAAGAGGACGGAGAAACAAAGTACCTTTCGGTGTTATCGTCTGTAAAATGGCGAAAGCATCTGCTGCCAAATGGCCGTGAAGATCCGCGGTGGCGAAATCTGAAAAACGAAACGACTTTCTATCAAATTTTAATCCGCGACAAAATAACGAGACGCCCCTCGGATTTTTCAGTGTATCGCGAATCTGCGAAAAATATCCGTTTTCTTACGTAACGTAATCGACAAAATCGTTTAAGTCTGAGATTACAAGCATTTGCTCAGAAAATGGGCGAGACAGAATAATAAGACAAGCTCATTGAGATTATTATTATTTACATTTGAATTTTAATAATTCTTCTCGTGACTTTCAATTCTCCTTCACTTTGTAGACTTTTGCGCAAACTTTTTTATATAATTAATAATTATACAATTTTTATTTTATAATTCTTTCAGAATGTTATACAATTCCAAAACTTCCATAATCTTTTAACTGAGAAGAAGAAATTCCCAAAAACTCATCGTATAAATACGAGAAGATATAACTTTGCACTTTACGCGTTATCAAGTAATAGAGATTTCCACACACGATCTAACATACGTTGTTAAACGACAGAGATCTCAAAGTATATATTCTTCGATAAGTAAAAGTGCATTTCGAATAGAAATTAACGTGACACAGTTTAAAGTGTCGAGTAGCGTGATATCGAAAGGAAAAAGGAACAAATGATACATCAAGTTTTTGAGGATCCAATGACAAGGTAACATTGACATCTTCAGTCGAAAGATTAATAGCGATCTTTAATTATTCCAAGGAATTCAATGGTTTTCGAGCTAATTGCCTTCATATATATTTTCGATAATATTGATCTTATCATCGTAGAACTTCGATGTTGTGTCGTACAAAAATAACATTTTATCCAGGGATCGAAATTAACCGGTTCTTTTCGTTTCTGCAAGAACTCTGCTCGCACTTGTATATTTCGCGTGAAAAAATATTTGTCGTCGTGGAATTTTTACAGAAAAAAGTACATGAAAAGTTCCCCCACGGGAGCAAGTTATTTTAGTAGATTTAATTGAAAATTCATTTTTACATTCGAGTACATGTACAGTGTCAATGTTTGCTACAAGTATCGAAAAACTGTTTAATATTGATGAACAAATTATCTGTTTCTCCACTTTTGACAGAAAAATTCTTGTTTTTATAAGTTTTGTTCTGTCTGAAACTTTTCTTTTTAAAAGCATTTATTTCTCTGTTCTCGTTGTAAACGTTTCTCGAAAAAAAAGAGTTCTATCTAGATCCATGTTTCAAACAGACTCTATTTAAAAGTCCGTTAACTTTCTGGATCTCTGGATTTTATGCCTCTAACCGTTGCAGGATGAACATTTCCCTCGTTTGTAACTGTACCAATGAAAAATTGTCGATTGATACAATTTATTCACATAACGAATAAGATCCACGTGATTTCATTTTAAAGCATGGATTACTTTGTCCCTTTGGGCTGTAGATAGGTCTCGATAAAGCTCTCTCACCTGTGTCTCGATAAGATACAAGCCAGAGTGTCACCCTCCGAGGCGTAATTCTCCAAACGTCTCTGTATACTTTTCAGCGAAATTAGCCGGGGAATTTATGCGCGTTCGGTTCGGTAAATTTTCCAGAAGATGGCGAACGAACTGACGAGCGTGCTCCTCCCGGTCGGAATTCCTTTTTGTCAGCGTAAAGCGTACCTCCGTGTGTGTGTGTGTGTGTATCGATGCGACTCGAGCACTCGAGAGGTGAATTCTTTCGTTGCGAAATTTACTGCCGTCTCAATGAGAAGCGGCGGATGCTGCTGCGACCAGCGCTCGGGCAATAAATAAGCGAGTCGTCGAACCAGCCAGCGGTTTTGTCGACAGTGTGGTTAAAGTGCACGCAGAAAGATTACGCGGGAGAGGGTTGCGAGGCGGAACGAAGCTGGGCGCGCTTCCACGCGACGAACAAAGACGAATCACCCACGGATTCGTCGATAACCGCATTAACGGTTTCTCTCTCTCTGTCTTTCTCTTTGTCTCTCGGTTTCGCGTATTCCGCACGCTGAAAATGTAGAAACGAAGGGAGCAGAGCAGAGAGAAGACCTTCTCCTATCCTCCCAACCTGAGAGTCTGAGAATTTTTACTCGTCCTTTTTTCTCCGGGCGACGACGTCCTGCTTTTTTTGTAACCCCGACAGCGCAGCGGTCCTGAAAGAGGGAGGCACAATGAATGCGGACAAGTCTGTCCGTCATTCGAAGAAAGGAAGCAACGACCGGGGAACGCTCGGCCCGCTCGAGAGAGGAGGAAACTTCCCGGTGAAGAAAAAAACGAGGAGACGGTCCGCTGAGTAGAGAAAAATGGAGCGTCCCTTGCCTAACAATTTCTTCTCGGCTGTCGGCCGTTCTATTCGAGTACGAGAATTACGCTCGCGGAGGCGGCCGAGTTAGTTACTTCCTCGGTCGAACTGCTGAGCTCGGCTATTTTGTTAACGGATCGCCGGTTTGCGCGTGTTAATTGACACACCCGCGTGCCGCGCGTGAAACGTGCGTTAACCAAATCATCTCAGATTTTTTTCTTTTTTTCTTTTTCTTTTTTTTTCAACAACTGCTTGCAGGATGAACCGAGTACGTCAAAATCGAATATTGATTTCTGTTTAGATGGAAACGTAATCCGAGAGTGAGAAAGACTGCGGAGTGCCATTTTTTCAAAAGAATCATCTTCCTTTTCTCTCGAAGCGAAGTGTCCTTTTTATAGTCTTTTGCATTTCGTATGTGACATAAGATACATGTCACACGATCTGTTTCCTAAATTAGACTGAATGGTGCCACTGTGCTCCTCGTCGTTAATCGTGTGTGGCCATTCCTGGCGGTTTAAAAAAAAAATGGTCCGATGATTGAAAGACACAGTAATCGTCAAAATGATGAAAAATGAATCTTAAAACTAATCCTTTCGTTGGAACATCAATTTTATTCACTTTTATTCGACAAGTAAAATACCTTTTACTCCTCTCAACAAGTACTGCAAGTATTGGACTCTTCTTTTTATAAATACCTTGTATACGATAATAATAGTACTTTCTTTCGACGGATTTTTGAAATACTAAACCAAAAATATCGTAAAGCTACATAAAGTAGCATAGTAACGAGTAAGCTTGATGGATAAATCAAAATTACTCGCCATCAACTTTGTTTTAATCATTATCAGTTGAATTATAATAATTTTGTACGTAGAATATTTTGATATGTACGCACTGCGTCGAGGAATTAAGCATCCGTGTTTTTTGATGTGTACGGACAACACGTGTGGAAAATCCTAGCTTATATCGCGTCACGTGATTCTGCGAGCGGGATTTTTCTAGAAGCGTGAGCGTCCGAGATTTCTGACTCGACGAGGCACGCTCCTATTTTTCCCCATTTTCAAATTCAACGTTGAATTATGAAAAGTCTCGCGACACGTCGCACCAGCATCCTTTTAATCGTGACGAACTTGTTGTTGACGAACGATTAATCTAATCGAAGGATCATGCAGTCCAGAGATCAGTGGACGCGCTGTTTGTTTCGCCAGATTATGCTTTCGCGAGTTGCCCCCATTAACCCGATATCACCTTAACTGATAAGATGCGCGATCACGGTGGCTTCGACGGCGACCGAAATCACTCGGATAACTCGGCAAACATTGATCTTGGCGGAAGTTTGCTCAGCTGAGAACCGAAAGATCTCGCAACGGATCGCGCAATGTGTTCAGTTTCGAAAATTTTTTTCTCCTCATTTTTTTATTTGAGTTCGGAGGGAAATGAATATTGAAACTGAAGGCAGAGGTTGTTTCCGGGAAGGCTGAGCCTCCAGATGTTACGCGAAGGGCCGGAAGACTTGAATTTATTATATTTGTTTCTTTTTTCCTTTTTAACCGTTTTCACGTGAAATATATGAAGATAAAATACATCACGATAAAAATGTATCCTCCGTATCTGTATACGAAGAGGAATTTAGTCTATTTACCGACAAACTCTGTTCATCGTAAATATTAACTTTTTATTACAAATTTGACAAATTAACAAGTTGGAAAAATGATGGACGAACGAGTGCAAATGCAAACAGTTTTAAAGGTAAATTCGCAAAAATCCGCGTTTGCAGAGAAATATTGTACTACTTTCCGTGCTTCTCTTTTAATAACAATAACAATAACAATATCGCTTTTACACAATATTATTAACGACAATGAAATATTTGAAACTCTCGTTGCGATTACTAATTAATCCTTAGTCATCCCAGGGTTAATTAATAATTACACTCGATTAGAGAACAGAACTACCAGTCGAAAAACACCGCGCGAAGCATTCATAAAGCGTTTATGAACCTTTGTTGCAGAACCTTGGCTTATGTTAATCCAATAGGGGGTTGGAAGTTTGGCATCGGCGACCGAGTTTCGTCAGCCGGCAGTTTCATATTAAAACTTTGGATGAAACCAGTCGGAGCGTTGTCTTTGAGCAAGCGTCACTGGGTCACACAACAGAAAGAGAGAGAGAGAAGAGAGAAGAGAGAAGAGTTTCGCGTGAGGCGTTCGACACTTTGTGCCCAGACTACGTTTAAAAATGTGACAGCGCCTCTTTCTCTCTTTCTCTCTCTCTCTCGAGCATAGGCTGTCATCCCTGTGTGTTATCGAAGCCGGCCAGTCCGGCACAAAGAAGCGATATTGGAATTTTTATGTAATACAGCGCGGAGATATTGAACTTCGAGGCGGAACAAACAGACGCTTCGCCGGTGGTGGTGCAACGCGAAGTCAGCCAGAGACTACCAATCGGATGAAATTTCTTTCTCCATCCCACGAGGTTCCCCTCAGGTTTATAAACAACAGGGCAAACACCGGGAGCCGGGACAGTCACCGACGTACGGTTCCACATTCTTAAAGGTCCATCTTATTTCCGATCCTACGCAAACATGTCCTACCGACGCGGAGGATGCCCTCTTCACTCGTTGAATATAGATCGGGTTGTAAGTCGTCGAGGTCCGGGGGATGTTTCATATAGTTTCTCGGGACAGTACCAAGATAAACGCGAACGATGAAGTCTCGGGGACGACTTCGATGTTCGCAATTTCCGCCAAGACCTCTTTCTTAACTCTGGAAAGACCGAAAGGTCTTTGTTTATATCCTTCGGTCAGAAGACACGTTAAGTCTAAAGCCGCATAAACAGATAATAAATCGTTTTATGGAGGTTTTTTTTCGGGATGAAAGGAATAACTGGTATTTGCTGTGTGTTTTCTATTTGTGGTTAACTAAATTTTCATACAAGAGATGAAGAGCGCAACTGTACACATGACAATGAAAAATTGCTGAACTGACGATTTTTATTGATATAATTTCACAAAGAAAGAGGATCATACAACAATCTGATTTGGCCTCATTCTAAAGTCTGAAGCTTCTACTTTGACGAGTTTTGAGCTCGCCGTTTTCACAGATGTTTTTATTCTTTTACGTTATGTAACGAGTGACGAGATAAGGATTATTCTCGAAAATTATATAGAACTTCGAACGTCTGTAAGAACATTGAATAACTCCTTTCGTGAAGGAGTAAATTCACCATGATTTTAAGGACAAAATCTCCTTTTTACAACGACTTCTTGAAACTTGTGATACGATACCAAAATTCGAGAAATCTTGACGTCTCGTCATTCAACTTTAACGTTCCATGTTCAATAAAATTATGAAAAAGAAATTGTACAACGAATTTGGACGTTTTTCAAGACTGTAATGTGGATTATTTAGTCATTAAAGAAGTTCTTTAATGCACGCGTTTGAATCTTCACAATTTTCGACACACAATGCAAAACTGTCACGAGTATCAAAACAGAAGCTTCACGCTTTAAAATGAGATCAAGTGGATCATCATATGATCTTTCAGTTGTATATTATCGATGATATATCAGTTGTATATTGATAGTTATCAGTTATATATCTTCATAACGATAAATCGAATTTCTCAAAATCTGAGGTATAATGCATCTCCGATATTGTCAACACTGGTAGAATTAGGAACAAATTGCGCGTCGAATTTTCACCAAATCTTCTTCCATTCGCGTTCTCAAGCGAACGTTCACGCGATCGCTTTCAAAACACATTGCGATCCGACGAATTGTCGCAGGATTTTCCAAATTTTCCCGGGCCAATTTTCACGGGCTCGAGCATAATATTCGACAACACTCAGCGAGAAACACAGCGGATATTTAGAAGAAAAATATCGACGGTGGCGAGAAACTGGCGTGCTTCTTCCTCTTTTACGCTTGGTTTAACGGCGGGTCGGCGAAGTTGGCTTCCATATATGTACAATAACCGGAACAACGCTCGTCGTCGTCGAAGCTGCCGGGGATATTGCCAAGCACGTCACGTACGCGAGAATTAAGAAGCGTCCCCCCCCCCCGGTGGAATTTGCTTGGGCAAATTTCGTGTGGAACGTCGAACGGAAGGGGACGTTTCCCTCTTGCAATCCCAACTATCCTCGCCCTCTCTTCCCCCTCCAGCGCGTTGTATAATGTTTTAAAAATACAGCGACGAATAGCATCGCCGGAAGTGCATGAATAATTCAGTCGAATGCTGCGAAAAATGAGTAACCAGTGTACCGGTGGAAGGAATGGCAGGCAGAACCGGTTTAAGAGCTCTGGTCCTTGGAATATCGAGTAAAAAACGTGTTTTCGTCGGCGCTGGTCGCTTCAACGAACGGCCAACGCATTACTTAACGATAACACGGAACGTCTGGAATAATTTATCGTCTCTCCATATGTCTTGCGACTTTTCGCGGCTGTCGAGCGCCTCGGAACGTCGAGAATACGATCGATGCATGGTGTCTTTACTTTCGAAGAATTAAGTGAATATTAATCTTCATCCGTCAATCTGACACATTTCGTAACATATATTTCACACGTATAAATTGTGCGAAATAATTACGATATAAAACAATGAGCGTCTATACCCGTCTATCACCCGATGAATAATAAACAGAAATTAATAAAGCGAAATAATAGAATTTGCGAATTTAACACGTTTATCTTTTTTTTTCGTTGTGGGTATTAATTTTCTATCAATGCATTAATCCAACTTTGAGGATAATTTTCACCCCTTCAACATCGATCATCGTCGATAAAAAAAAAAAAATACGGATCAAATATTTTCTTGAAAATTACATTTATGCCAAATTTCATCAAAATCGGTGATTCAGACTCCGGTATGTTCTCTTGTTAGTGTCTCATATACCGGATTTTTTGAAGAATACCCTAAGCCGATATTAATTTCCAATTTTTAATTTAACAATCTTTTTAGTTAAACAATGTCTTTCTTTCTCACGTGTAAAACTATATACGTTTTACAGCAAAATAAAGAAAAAAACAAACAGCGAGCAGATATCTTCGTATTTTCAAGAAAAATATGGCAACTTTCATAAATATTTGTGGTCTTTGTATCTTTCAAGGTATTTCCAGAAAAAAAAACTTGTAAGACGATTAAGAGCGTTTAAAACTTAACTAAATGCAATACGAACGACGTGTACACGTTTATTGAGAGCACAGATCGTTAATTGCTAAACACACGTTACACGTGTCACGAGTATTTTAATCCACGATCATAACCGCGATTCCTATCGTGTATCAATAACTTGCGAGTGACGTTTATCCACAGAGACTGGAATCGCATTGGGATCGGTTAAAGGAACTCTGCTGGCAGACAGGCAACTGAGAGAAGACGGTTTCTGCGTTCTCGTCCTCGCAGATATATTATGCGCAAAACTATTCGGAATCCCCGAGGAAGGCAAATGGGAATTCCCTTCTTTGTCACGGCCTTTCCCGCCGGCCGTTATCTATCTTTTCCACTCGAACGCAAACACCTTCCATCCTCGAAAGTTCCGTCGTTATGAATAACGACACCTGTCCAACGGTGCGACGCGTCGCCCGTGTGTGAGCTATGTTTTCCGCGAGACAGACAAATTATAACTTTCCGGTGCCCCTCCTCGGTCCCTTCCGTCCCGATCCGTGCCCCACGCGATTTACCTCGAACTCCCGCTTTCTTTCTTTTCTCTTTTTTCTTTTTCTTTTTCTTTTTCTTTCTCTTTTTCTTTTTCTTACAACTAGCGTGCACCTTTATCCCGCTGACATATAGTATCAGAAATTCGTTTCGTTTCTGACAAGTGAGGTTCGTTTGAGGGAAGAGATTAAATGTGGCGGCCATTTTGTCTAGGCAGATAAGAAAGAAAATACTTTCGTATCGCTCTGTGAAATTATTAAAATATTTACCTCGAGGTGTAATGAATTTTGATTTTGTTATAAACACTGAAATATCGTTCATATCTTTTACACGATAAACTTCACAAAATTAATATTGAAATATTTCCTAAATCAATTGATACATTAATATATTATAGATTATAATTAATCATTGTGTGATAAGTGATCATTATAAGTATCCATATACTGTATAGGTTATAATTATACAATCATATGATACATTAGTTAGTGTTTCGACACAAATACGTTAATGCTTATTTTAGGAAATAGTCAAATAAATAAATTGATGCATTCAAAATTATATGATTCTACTTAAAAAGAAATGAAGTTCACGTTGAAATTTTCACTACGATTCCATCTACAAAAATATATATGTAATTCCTCCCACGTCGTGCCAAACAACTCTCGTTTAACAAAAATATCTTTCTGACACTTTGATTTTGCGAGATAAAAAGAAAAATATCGTATATGGATGTTCAGTGTTGGTACGGCTGGTTAGTACAATTTTTTACTACATTCAGCGTCATCTAGTAAAAAGTACTGTCATGCAGACAGATTTTCTTATGATATTGGGCGGAAATATAAAGCTGTTGTACCAGGTGGCATGAGAATTACTGCATATGTACTTCACTTAATATATTTATCTTTATTTCCGCATACATTTTGACTACATTCATTCTCTAGACAAAAAATTCGCTATTAATATTTAGATAAGTGTACTGATATTAACACTGAACGTTACCTATTCTTATATAATCGATCAAACAACCGACTATGAAATAAAGATCTTTTCGCGAAAGAAGTACAAATGATCAACCAACAATACACGGAATAACTTTTAGATAACAGAAGACGAAAAATTTATATATTTTAAAAATTCTTCAATCCAACAGTCGCTCGACCAGACGCTAGTGCGTTTAATATTTAAAAAAATCTATGCATATCTTTCGACGCCCAAAGTTTCGGCCAGTAATGTATCACTGGTTACCTAGACTTTTATAGAGCGTGCTACGTTTACGTCTGCATAAATCCTCCCGAGACACGAATCCCCGCGCACGAGGCAGACATTCGCGGTAACAATTGTTTCGTGTGTTCTACGAATAATTCACGTGGCGCACGTAAGAAAAGCCGGCTGCTAAGGCGGTGAGATTACGCCTGGAATGCACGCGCGGCGTGTTCACTGGCCTCCGGCTGGATTCCCGACGATGAAAATTACCGCCAGATTTCTTCTCGATTCGTCGAACGTTAACGCGAGGTCGCGTCGTTTGGCCAACTCTGGGCTCGTCGAATTGCAAACAATCGCGGTTGACGAAACGCTTTCACACACAGCGACGAATGAAATCTGATATGGAAGGGCGCGTAGTCGCGAAGATTTACTCTCTTCCCCGTCGGCAGATCCTGTGAAACCTGTCCGACCAGTAACTTTGAATAACATCTCCATTAAGACACTCGAGACTATTGAAATCCAGCTCTGTGTGTATGTTGAAAAGGGGTGAGGAGCTTTGTAGATGCGACTACTGAGATGTCGTCTGGCGAACGTTCCCGCGTGAATCACAGGAACGAGGTGGTCGTAATGAGCGCGAGGCTTCGATCGACGGAGGACGAGGAGTCCGTTCGCGCTGAAACCACGCTGAATTTTTCATGCGCGAACCAACTCGAGAAAGAGAGAGAGAGAGAGAGAGAGACGTCGTATATTTGTCCGTCGCCGGAAGAGGAGCAACGTGGAAATTACAATTTATGGGATCGAAAAAAATTTCGCCGTTGCTGGAAATGCCGCGAGCATTTTCTCGCGCGTCGGTGTCTCCTTTTCTTCCTTCCAGACTTCCAGGAAAGTGTTCAGACTCGGCGTGAGTAACGACACCTGTCCAAACGTGTAAACTACCCCCGGCAAATGGATGAGAGGAGCCTGCCGGTTCATCTCTTCAGCCAGTTCTGAAACATTGCATCGGTGCGCTCTATCCAGATTGAATTATGCGCTTTATCATTTACACGGCCCCCTCTCTGCCGGTGTTTCTTCGCGGCTTGTTTTTAGCGATTCAATCTGCCCGCGAATATTTCACGAGGACAAACAGGGTGAAATATCCTTCGGCTGCCTCGCTCGATGCGACAATTTTTCCAGCCCATTGACGGACGCGCGAGTGTATTTGTCGGTGAACGAATAAATAAAAGACGATGTTCGTTAACCAATCATTGATGGGAAAATACAGTTTTACAAATCTTACACGCAACAGCGTCGCGGTGTGAGGTTATTCGAACAAGTGTTCGATGTTCGTTAATCGATTACCCACTGTATATTTGTGGAGTAAGGAAATCTTGGAAATTATTCGAAATAATCTTTTTCCTATGCCTAAAGATCTCCACACATGTTGAAACATGCAGTGATACATACACCGATTTCTAGGTATCATGGTGCATGTTGCAGTGTATGTATAGCTTAGTATCGGTGAATCGGCAAGTAAACTAACTCTAATGTAGGTTTCACAAAACTTAGAAGTCGATGTCACAGCGAGAATCAGGCTTGGGATGCCTGAATTTTAAGATTGAAAATATGAGAGTATGGTTGTATGTGTGTGTGTGTGTGTGTGTGTGTGTGTGAGTATGCGAAGACGAACGTTTTGAAGTGAGAGAATCGAGAGAAGCGAGTAGCGAGTTGTGATAGCATAATATCTTTTCGTCATCGTCGTGTTCGTACTTTTTCAATATTCTTCAATTCCTAAATTAATAAACTTTATGTTCGTATTTATTTTAAATCACTTGGTAAAAATAAATATCGTGTTGCTTTTACCTACATAATTCCGAGAGATTGTAAAACTCGCGGAACGACGAAAATAGTTATCTAATTGTCCAAAACGAGGTGAATTTCCTCCCCTGACCAGTTGACAGTCCCTCAGTCGATTGGTGAGCGCCGGTCTCCGATACTTTCGAATTCAGCGAAAGACAGTCCGGAGTTTTCGTTTTTCTCTCCTCTGGATTTTTATATCTCGGCTGTTTGACTTCTCTCGGGGTCCTAACGTTTCATTCCCGCGCAGTTTCATTTCTGCACGTTCGACCTCTCTCATCGCGAATCAACCGGCTCAAGTTTCCGCGTCTCTATCGCGGGCTCTCGTTCCACTCTTTTGGCTCCCTCGTTACCAATTGCCTCCGTATACCGAGTTTTTCCCCCGCCGATTGTTTTCGTTTTAGTCGAGCAACCCGACAAATCGTTCTCTCTCTCTCTCTCTCTCTCTCTCTTTCGTGCACGCACGGCTGCGGTTCTTCAATTTTTATTTTCTCTGCCGTTTCATGCCTCCAATCATTCCAATCAGAAGCGTTTCTCCCCTTATTCCTTTTTTGTTTTATTCGCGCGACCCAGTGTACGCGCGTCAGGTTCGATACGTTCGCCGAGATGATTTCGTTAACTTGCCCGCCGCGCTGTGTTCGCTGACTCTTTGCTCTTTCTTTCGATCGGGGAACGACGCGACCTCGACTCTCGCTCTTTGAGAATTTGTTCCCAAATTTTATTCGTGATGGTTCTGCTCGTGGAATTTCGCCGTCCGCGGTTTCATTTTCGGTCAAGTAGATCAGTCTTAGAAACGCGGCGGAATTTTACGCGACTTTGAAATGTGCTGCTATATTTTCGCTGTATTACTCGTGTATCTGTTCGTGCTCGTTGGGGATGAGAGTTCGTTGTTCGAAGATGGTTTCAATGTTGGTGCGAGAACATGTAAATTTATTAACGAACGAATACTATACCCCATATTATATTATACTACAGAAAATGCTTCATTTAAAAACAATGAGACCTTTTGTACTTTTATTTAGTTTAGCAATGTGCACTTTAATGTTTGAAATCAAACGTTAAAAACAATTTTCTACAGTCTTAGAGACTGAAATTTTCTGTTAAAACTCGCTGTGCGATTTTCTTTCACTATTCTATTGAATTATGAGTGGTAGAGCTAGATGACGAGATATTAGGATTTCTCGAATTTTAATTCCAATATTCAACGTTCGATGAAGTAGCAAAGAAAGATCGTGCAAGTTTTGAAAACGATGGTAAGTCCAGTTGAAAAAGAAAATTTCCTAACACTAGTACAATTTTCACGAGGAAAATATATCCTCTACATATCGTAGAATCATTTTTAAAGGAATGAACTTATGTCTGTCAAAGTAGAAGCTTGAGATCATGTTCCTTTTCACCGATTTAAATCATCAACAATGTCATTTATACAGTAATATACTATATATACTATATATAAAATAAATAACTAAAGTAATTAAACAATAAAGTGAAATATAATTATTAAACAAACTGTAATGATTAAATATAATAAATTAAAGTATATGTTTGGTTGCTGTCATCAAATCGATTCTCCTGCGTCGTTGTTCTTCCTCAAAAGCAACATAGTGCAACATAGTCAAAGAGAATATTTATCATTCGATTTCAAACGCAATGTTTAGCGAGGAATTTTTAATACACGTCGTATGGTCGTAAGCCATAACACGCTGCGACACAATCTGCCCAATCTGTGCACATAATATGAATACTATCGGAGTTTATAATGGATTTGCGGCTCGATTATGGTCCGATTTGGGTTTTCGCGCGGTTAAAATGCGAAATTAGAGAACGGCCCATTTCGAACGAGAGGATGGTTCGTTGGGGGAAGTAATTGGTTGGTTACAACGACCTCTGACCGTTCGGCCATTGCTTAGAGGAGCGGTCTCGATCAATCGTTCACGCGGTTCACATCTCTCGCGCTAACATCGATCAATTACGCGTTGTGAATAATGCGTGAAACGAGGCCACTCTTCCGATTTCGCTCGAATGCCTCGAGAAAGAATGCCAGATTCATTTTGTTCTCAACGAGTTTCAAGGAGCTATCGTTTTATTCAAAGTATTTATTCACAATCGATGAAAACGGAAATCATGTATCGTGTGTGATGCACGAGTCGTTCGGTACGCACGTATGTACAATCAACACGTTGAATCGGATTTATTTATTAGTACAGATTTGAAAAATTATATTAATCTACAGTTTCGAAGAAAAACCGTGTTGATAAAATAAAAAGAAGAAAAGAAGCAACGTAATATTATAGTTTTAGAAATAAGACACACTGGATTACGGCTGTGTATGCACTATTATAGTCAGTCGCTCACTTCGATCGTTTCCGACAGAAAATCGCCGATTTTTTCGTTCTACAAGTCTAGAATCCTCACTCTAAAAATTTCTATTTAACCCCTTGCGCTGGCAACTGGTTCACGGACCATAACGAGTGACCAAAACCGTATACAATAATTCGTCGTTTTCTTTTTTAACTCCTCGATATTCTATCACTGAATAGAAATTATTACGAAGTAATAAATTTATTATTTGTTTTGCCTTTTGGGTTATATTTGAATATACTTAAAACTGAAGAAAATATGGCAATTTCGGAGCAAAAAATTCTCGACATGCGTGGCACGTCATTCCAGCCTCCACAAGAGATTAAAACTGAGCGCGAAGTTTAGAAGATAATCGCCTCGGTATCGTTAATCCTATCGATAGCAGTGCGCTCGACAGGCCGAGGTCTGAATAAAATTGCAACTTTCGCAAGCGTAGCCTTCTTGCTCGACATTGTTCGAAAGAAACACGCCGAGCGGGCGTAAAAATTGGGGATGGCGACGACGACCTGTGACGAAAAGGAGGAACGGTTGCTAGCGGCCAATATGGCGGCTCTGGAACGCTGACGTGCACACGCATTCACGGATAATCGATTCGTTAATACGTTGTGTGCGTCGTAGGAGGTACATAGCTCGATCCTAAAGGGAAACTTTTCAACTCTCCCTCCCTTACCCCCCGGTTCGGTGCGGTTGCTCGTGCACGTACGCAGCTTAGCGCACGGTTGCACTTACGTGCAAGATGCATGTTGAGAAGTACCTTTCGAGTCTGGCTACACGCGCGTGTAACTAGGTGGCGCGCGAAACGCGAGGCGGTCCGTGTAAGAGGACCCCGGTCCCAACGCGGTTGTAAATGCGGCTGCTTGCATTATTAATTCCCCCGAGATGCCGCGCGTTCGCCCTGTTATTGCGGTTACATCATAATTCGCAGCGACGTTGCACTTGGATGCGCAAACTAAGGCGCAGAGTCTCGTCTCCGCGACGCGTTTCCCTCCCCCCTTTTTCCGAGGTGCACTTCCGCTCAGTGCACACGCCGCTTGCTTCGACGATTCGCGCGACAAAGTCGACCCACCCTCACCCCCGCCGTCGCCGGTCGATTAATCTTTCAAGCGAGAAGGGAAAGTCACGGGAGACTCTTTTTCCCAATCTCTTTCGTCGGCACTTTTTTCCCCTTTCTGGATTATTCAAAATATTTGCGCTGACGAATGTTCGAATGTTTGCTGCAAAGTCTGCTTTGTTTGGCTTTTTTTTGGACGAAGTACATATTCGGAGGACAATATTGTTTCAGTATTTTGAAGTGGTTTCTACCGTCGCAGATAAACGCGTCTTCCCTTTCGAAACTTGAACGTGGCCAGAATTTTTCAGGATGCGGTGCACGCACGAGAATTTCGGAGAGTATTGCAATTACGACGACCTTCGAATGTTTGTATTTGAATTTTACGCTCGACTTCGCAAACGAAAGGAATTGATGATATTTTCAGAAGATGTTGAACATGAAAATTAATAGAGGTATCACGTGTGTTATTGATATATGTATATATGTATATATATATATATATATATTATTAATAAGAATATATGTATTACTAATCAGAATTATTAATAAGAATATATATATTGTTAATGAGAATTTCTTCGAACTTGAGATGTTTTTTAAGTTTAAAGAAATGTAAGTAGGACGAAAATGACTGAAAGAAATTGTAACGCATAATTGTCCTGCAATTATTTATATTTAAAAACGAAAGTCATCGTCATGATTTCCTTTAGAAAAGTATATATACATGAAAAGAAAATTTCATCAAACCCCCCCAAAAAAAAAAAAAAAAATAAAGATATTCGAGAATTTTCAAGCTCGAGCGTATACATTAAATTTCGCATCATTTTTTAATTCTTCGAATTGTAATTTTTTTTTTCTTTTTTTTCGATTAATTCCTAGGAAATTTCATTCTGAAAGTCAGAGATGATCAAGATCTACGATTATCGCGCTGCTACTCGTCCTCGTAATTCCGCTCCTTCAGACACTCGACGCACACAACTTCAACAACTACTTAGTTCCTCTTACACGTTAGCTACCTTCGTTTAATTGAAACCGTATATTATACGACGTTAAGGTGTTCACCGTCGCGATCATGAATATTCAATAAATATTTTCCAAATTGCTGCTATACGTCAGACAGTTTTCCGAAACAATTTTACTCCGATAATGGCTCGGGTCAACGGTGTTGAAGGATTCAAACAACAAAGCTTCTGCAGCAAAGTAGAATCGAATTAATCTATGCACACACACACACACAGAATTTTGTCTCGATACAATCGCGTTCCACGCATTGATAAGCGTGTCAATCGCGTTCATTCGAAACTCTAGGCTAGCATCGTTGACGCTAGCTAGGGTTTACACGACTTAGGTGTGCTCAGTGCGGTCGCTCGCATTATTAATTCACTGCGGCGTGTACAATTAAGCGGGCATTGTAGCTAGACGTCTCTTCTTCGGGCGACACGGCTCATTTTGCACGGCATCGTCGATTTGTCTAACTTGCCAGGCGACGCACAATCGCGAGTTTATGCCGGCGGCGAAGTTTCCTCCGTGCATGGAAAACTTTGCCCGCGCGAGAGCTATCACGCGGGGGAATAAATTAAGCGAATTTTGGGCCGCGGTGGCTTTCACCTGGCCGGGAATTATCTCGAGACACAGAAACTTCGAAAGATCAAAGCGCAATCATTCGGACTAGAAAGAAGCTTCAATCGTTCAACCGTTTTCTTCTTTCTTTTCTTTTCTTTTTTTTTTTTACTGCAAGTAGTCAGACTGTAAAGCATGTATTATTTGACTAGAATGTAAAATCGATGTTGTCACGGAATAATCCCGCGTTTGAACAAGCAAGCTTGATTTTTCTTTAAATTGTTCGGTTACTTGACCGTAAAATGAAATAATTTTTCATTTCAGTTCGTATTTCGTTCGAGATGTTTCTTCAAATAATTCATCAAATAGTCTTTGTTGCATGAACTCCGTGAACTTCTACTGAGACCATTCATTGATATTGTGTTTCAATGAAACTGGATTCAAGAATGATCCGTTATTTCAAACTGTGTTGCTTTGAAACGAAATTCACCCAACACTGCTGTAAAATGAATAATTCTAGCAATCATTTAAGCTATAGAGAAGCTAGAAAATTTTCTCTTTTACTTTCTCCTTTTCTGCTTGGCTGCCAGTGGAAATATTTTCTACCACGTCGGAATTCAAACTGTAATAATAGGAAAAATTCAGATTACAGAAGAAGCTGGAAAATTTTCTTATTTCTTTATTCCCTTTCGGATGCAAGTGAAAATATTTTCCAGCATGAATAGCTGATTCAAACTGCAAAATAATTGTAACAAAAATTCGGATTACAAAAGAAGCGAGAAAAATTTTTCCTTTCCTCTTTGCTGCAGGTAGAAATATTTTTAATTACTTCGGTAACCGCAAGTAGGGATATTTTCTTTCTATATTGAAATTCAAACTGTAAAGCAATAATTCGCGTGACTTGGCAGACAAGTTAGAAAATTTCCTTCGTTATGTATCTTTTTCGTTGCTGTGCAAATATTTCCAAGGATAGAGAGAAAAAATACTGTCAAAAAATACGGCGAAGACGGCGTATTAACGAAATCGGCTTGTTATTAACAAGATGACGTCCGTGATGTGGCACGGAAAACCGCGAAGAAAGAAGAAGATTACACGAGCGATCGACTTTCACGAGATTTCCTGGAAATTCGGTCGGTTGTTAATTATACCTATTAGCGAGAAATAATATTGCAAGGAGGAGGGGGTGGTCGTTAAGGCTCGTCGCAGAGAAGTTTCTCGAGTTACGTTTCTCCTCGCGACACGCTCCCTCGAAAGCAGATAAAATTATTATTATTTATCCCCTGGGGTAGAGGGAGGAGTGAAAAGTGTCTGTTCAACGTAAACACGCGATACGTTCGAATAGTAAATTCTACCCGTGGATTCTAACCGGCGGTGGAACCGAATTATCATCGAAATTCCAGCGTGATATCCTTGCCGTAGGAATTTTGATCAGCGTAATGCTCATTAGAGAAGATCCCCGACGGCACGAAGTTCCGTACACTTTGCCTTTGTCTTTACTCTCGCTGAGATACGCGAAAGGCCTTATAACGCGTTAAAGGATTTCGGCTTTAGCTTATCGAAGGGCGCAGCGTCGCTGCATCTTCTCTTCGGGCTTTAGCCTGCAAGAAGCCGTAATGCTGCATCAACTAGGCGAGTAACTTTTCTAAAATGGAGGACGCTTATACTCGTCGGCCATCGACTTGGGGCAAGTCGAGCTTTACATCGATCCATCGAGAAACATCTCGCGATCGCGTGATAATAAAAGAGACTTCTGAATTTTCAATTTGAAGTACAGGACGGAGAGAAAAGTTTGCCCGTCGCTATCACAGATGAATTCTACACCTTCGATTTCGATGGAAAATACATGTAAAGAACCTAGCACGAAATTGATTTTGATTTTGACCTTGAAGGTCAAAATTTCAAGGTCGAAAATTTTTTTCTCTTTCTTTTGACGTTGAATACTCTGTTCATCGCTAAGGTGAAACTTTTCCAAAGAAGATGATAGTTCTTCCGAAAAGTGGCAAAAAAGTTTTTTAATCATTTATAATTATAATACACCGCGGACGCGTGAGTATTATTTTCGTATCAAGTTTCACTAGCATTTGATTTATAGTTGTAGCATCAGCGTGAATCTAAATAATCAAATAACAAAATTAACTGTTAACATTATTCGATATACAATATATAAACATTACATCCACGCCTCCAAAATTGTGAAGCTGTTAGAACGCACGCGTTCGCGGTGTTAAATGATGATATCGGCACTTAGATCTCACGATACATGTTACAATGTATCATACATAGTTTAGTATCAGTGAATCGATGTAAGAAGCAATTGATGCAAAAGTTCCATCTTAGTAGAGCCCGTTTCTTCAATTCTCTAAGTAAAGTAAACCTTCATTATTTCCAGTGGATAATGAAAAGCAAATTCATCTACACGCTGATTTCTCTAATCATTAGGTCTTCAGCTCTATGAATAACACGAGATTAAGAGATGCGTTACTTTCGATTAGTCTTCTTTTTAGTCATTAATTAATTAACATTACCTCCTAATAACGGTAAAAATGTGAAAATAGCTCGACATTTTAACCCTTTGCAGAATTTCAAATTTAGCGATTTCGATGGAGAGTTTCTAATTTCAATAATTCAGTGAATAAAACATCGCGCAACTTTCGCGATCAACGTGAACGCGTTCATACGATTTTACAATTGAAATTGAAACCTTTGATGAATATTGATACGCTCCAAAAGGTTTCGGTCACACGTCACAAGAAGGAGAATCGACAACGTGCAGGTGAATTGAAACTAACAAGCAAATTTCAACCAAATTGTCGATGCGTGCGTCGTAACGCGTTTCGAGCGAACTATCGCGCGATTTCTCCATTCGAGTAGCGCCTTATTAACTTCGACGAGACGAAACGACGACGACGACGACGACGAACAGGAACGACGACGTGCTGGAATTCGCAAGAATTCTCAGAATTCGCGGACGAGACCGTTTTATCGCTTCAAGTTGCACGACGAAAGGGGATCAGCACGCGTAATGATACGAGCAGGCAAGACCGAGTCGGTGAAAATTAGAAGTGCGTTCCGGTGTACGCGCTTCCTCCCTTCGCGGAAGTCAGCAGGCAGCAAGAGAGGCGATGGCGGAGGAAAAGTTACGAAGAAGGTTCTTGGTAATTCGCATTCAGCTTTTTCAAGCATCATCGTGCTGGGCCGCGAAGCTGCCTCTTTTACCGGCGCACCGCGCCGTGTTCGTGTGTTTTATTAAGCGGCAACAACAAAAGAAGAAAAAAAAGAAAAAAAGAAAGGAAGAGAAAGCGAAAGAAAGGAAGAAAAGCGTTCTTCTTGGCGTTTGCAACTGCCAGCTAGAAGCTGGTTGGACGTCATCTTTCCTCTTCTCTGCGAACGGGATCAAGACCAATGTGCACTTGCTTACCGAGTCCGAGTTAAATTTCGTACCAAAATATACAGGGTGAATGGAAAGAAAAGGTTCATAATTTATAGCAGAGTAGATGATATTCGCAAAATATGAAAAGAAATTCCTAATAAGCATGGATTGAAAAATTAATAGTTACAATCGACTGCCTCCCTTGAAACAGGGTAAGTTTCACTCGAAACACGTTTTCTTGCAGCTTAAAAGACAAATCCTACGTTATGCAATTCGATCAATGAATAATAAACGCAACAATTTTTTTTTTTTAATTATGGCACCTCCTCGTATGTATTCATCGCTTCAAATCATAGATATTTATGAAATTCAGAACTTTCACAAGTGGGTGAATGATAAACGAAACGTCTGGCTGTGTTACAAATCTTCGTAAGACGTTTTAAATACAACGAGAGTACGAGGGCGGAGTTTTCTTCCGCCAGACGTTTCAGAATTTCCATTTGTTTCGTAACGGGTACTCTCGTTTTACTTTTACTCGCCGCTTCATCATCCAAACAAATTTCTTCTCCGCGGAGAGAAGCAACGTTGGATCGCGAGGGATCGTCGAAGCGTTCACGAGCCGCGTCGGAAATTTCCCCCCCGAAACCGAAATAAACAAGTACATTATGTACCTCGCCGTTGCGCGAGCAGCGGATAAACCGTGCGAATTTAAAGAAAGACTGTTGTTGCAGCCCTCGCGGCGAGTAGAACCGGGATACCGCGCGGTGGAAACTGCGTTTGAGATTCTTGCGAAACTAGTTGCTCAAACTTATGCGGCCCCTTCATGAATGCGTAATTCCGCCAAGATTTTGTGCGTTTTGTCACCGTCACCGCCGCTGTTTCAGAGATATCATTTCGGAAGACGGACTTTTCGTTCGGCGAGCACCACGAGTGCTCGGACGATCGTATAATTGCGTGTATAACGCGACGACATTAACAGGCTCGTGCATCGCGAAACGGAGACAAGAGAAGCAACTTTCCCGGAAGGAAAAGTTTCATCGTGCAAAGTTTCGGTCAACCGTATCCAGCAAAACTCGTAACTCGAAATCCAACTCGAAGACGGCGAAGGAAATCGGAAATCGGTTCGCCGCGACGAACGAGGATCGAACGAGATCGTACGTGGAAAGTGGAGAAGGAAGATTTTATTAATACGAGGGAGATTCTTCCCTTTCGAAGACCGTTGGCTCTTCGATTCCAAGGTAATCAAGGAAGGGTTCAAAAGATCGGGTCAGAGCCGGCGAAAGTTTACCGATTGTTCTCTCGATTTTCGCGATCGAGAGGAACTGCAAATGGCAGCGACAGACAGTGTCTCTTACTTCGCGCGACCTGCCTTTCCACAGGCAGATGGATAGTCTGCGAGGGATAATTATTATTCGGCGATGTCGCGAGAAAGGTGAAGAGAGAAATGGCGGTCGTTTCTTCAAACGACGACGCGAAGAGATCTTTCTTCAAAGAAGGTTTGGAAGATTGCGCGAGCTCGGCTTAATAATCAAAGACATTCTTAAACGTCTTATCCCGGGCTAATCTCGAAATTTTTCTCGTCCGAGGGTGTTCGAGACCGAAGAAGGAGGATTCTCGTCCGAGGTGATGATCCGGTGTAATTCTTCCGCCGAGAGAGAGGAAAACGCCAACCGCTGAAAAAGGCTCGCTGATATTACGCTCTCGATCCGGAGAGTCCTCCGGAATCGAGCAAGATCTCGCACCACGCGAGGTCGTCGCTCTTCTCTTTCTCTCTTTCTCTCTTGGTAAAATTCGGTAGCGTGGTTGAAGGCGGTTGAAGGCGGTTGAAGGCGGTTGAAAGCGGAGCGAACGCTGAAACGGGCGAGATTTCGCGTGTGTTTCGAGCGCGTACGAATGAAAAAAAAACACGAGCCGCGAAGAGGGTAAAAGGTTGCGAAAGCTGAAATATACACGCGTCCATTCATCCGGATGAAAAGGTTCGTTATAGAGGCAATTACTGCGGTGGAACAGTGCGCTGACCTCTGGCAACGAACTGCCGGGGGCCGCGCACCCTCTCCTCTCCCTCTCCTCTCGCGCTGCTCTGCGCTGCACCTTGCCCCGGCGCGCCTTACGGTTCTCTGCATTTTAGATTAGTTTAAAGTCGGCCGGTGCCAGCGAAAGCAGCCGCTCGTTCCTCGATAAGAGGATTAACTGATAGGGTAATAAGGAGAGAGGCCACGCGAACCACTGGCCGCCGCCTTCCAAACCCTTATTTCCTTCTGCTCTAGTCTTCTTCTCCTTGGTGCACCATTTTTCTCTTTCTCTCTTCGGGTCTTGCTCTTCTTCTTTATTTTCTTTATTTTCTTTTTTTTCTTCGAATGCTCCGTCAATTCCATTTTAGCGAGCTGGGATTTTCAGACGCACGGGATTTATACCGATACAACGAAGAAGTGCAACACACTGTTTCCGTTTTTTTTCTGTGTAACAATTTTCAAATAACAATGTTGGGGCTTTTAGAGCGAGCAAGATATTTCTCGATTATACAGTGAAGAGCATAACTAAATATTTCTTGTAAATAATTTTTTATTGTCATTTGCAACGAAGTAATCAAAAAATACATATTAAAATGTTTTCTTTTTCTTTTTGTTATAGATAAACAAGAGAACGTTCGCGGCTTAAGAAAATTGTTTCTGCTTTTTTGTTTACTTTGTTGCAGATGACGATAAAAAATTATTTACAAGAAAAATTTAGTTGTTGATACAGTTATGCTCTTCGCTGTATAATGAGATCATGGAACAAACATGCGTGGATCATTAAATTTTTGATACGCGCCGTTATTTAGTGCAACGCTTTAAATATTTAAAGTTACCAAAAGTCTAAAAGTTTAATTAGAAGCATATAAGAAATTAAGAATACATTTTACTTTAAACTTTTGACATATTCAATTCATCGTAAGATCTGTTATATTTTTTGAATTTCTTCACACAGCGAAAAGCATATGTGTACCAATGACAATGAAAAATTATTTAAGTTGATGTGACTTTGTAAAAAAATATCACACAACGATCTACTTGATTTTATTTGAAAGTATGAAGCGTGAAGTGTCTGCTTTGACAGTCGTGACTTTTTTCTTTTCTCGTTTGAAGACGATTTTACGTTAAATGTAATGAGGATAATTTCTTCTCAAATTTTTTTGGGAAAGGAAGAAAATTCTTTTCAAAAAATGTAAAAACATTGAAAAATTTTTCTCAAATTCTTTTGAAGATTAAAATTTAAACTCCTCTTTACAAGAAGCTGTTAAAATTTACTGTATGATTTTTTCTTTTTAACAATTTTACTGAACATTAAAATTGAATGACGAAACATTAGGATTTCTTGAATTTTATATATTCGATAAAATGGTAAAAAAGATTCCATTACAAGGTTTGAAAGGTCGTAGTGAAGGAGAGACTTCAATCTTCAAAATGATGGTAAATCTAGTTACGAGAAAAAATTTCTCAACGTTTGTACACACGCTTGAATTTGTGCAATTTTCGAGAAAGAAAAAAAATCACCTCGCTTTTCCACCCGCTGCACGGACAGTAAAGCTATCTTTGAAAGGAACGAACTCAAAGTTCGTTCAAAGAACGAAATCAAAGTCAAAGCAGGAGCTTCATGTTTCAAAACGGAACCAAGTGGATCGCCATTTTACAAAGTCAATATCAATTTAAATCATCGACAATTTTCCATTGCCATTGTCACACAGTTACCATGTTCGCTGCAAAAGTAAATCATTATTGATTATAAGATTGGTTGACACGGATCGAGTATCCTGATACGGATTAATCAACAACCACAACCAGTTAGAACGAAACCTAACGGCTGGATATCGCAAGAACCTGCTCGAGAATCGACGCGACACGATCCAGCGGGTGCTCGATTTAATTAAGCTGGTCGGTCGCGATCGAGGCACAGAGAGACAGAGAAAGAGAGAGAGAGAGAGAGAGAGAGAGAAAGAACTGTCGCTCGTCGCGTTGCTCGTTAGAGTTTCAACTTTTTCAATCGCGCTAAAATGTTTGTTCGTGGCCCGGGTTTGCTACGCGGCTCACCGGGGAAACTTTGTGTTCGTCGCGAGCGTGCTCGTTTGCGCGCGAGATGCACGCACCCCACGAGGCGAGGAGGAGGAATGAAAAAAAGGAGGCAGCTTCCCGGTGTTGACTCGTCCCGGTTGTTTTAATGACGTCGAACGCCGGACGACGTCGTTACGATGCCGGAACAACGACGAGCTTCCGAGGTTATCGAGGGCCGAAAAACGAGCTGCGCGCATTAAGCCGACTCCGCGGTGTGTTCCGGGCGCCGAAGCCCCCCCTCCCCCTCTTCCTTTTCTCGTTTGTTCGTCGTGCTCATCGTTTCCATCGCTTCTTTTTTTCTTTTTTTTTTTTTTTCTATCGCAATGGATGTTTCGCATAAGTGCGAAAGCGCTAGAGCTAATACATTTATCCGGGTACCATGCGAGATACTCGGAGATCGAAAAGGGATAGAAGAAAGTTACCAATTTCACGAGATAATTGAGGTTAGAGTTATTACTCTAGCCGAACACTCGATACTTCGAGTAATTTTGTGTTTCTGCGACGAATAGTGAGTAGCAAGTTGTAATTTATGTCCACTGTGGAAAAATATTTAAGAAATTATACGAAAAATATATATTATATATTATGTTATAAAAAATATACAAAATATATTTTAAAAAATTGGTGAAACTTGATAAAAAGTATTCGTGTATACCACATCTGTTAGCTCTGGAGGGGTATTTCTCGCAACTGGAAATATTATTAGCTCAATTTTTGTAAAAGATTGATGAAAAAAAAGGTAAGTACTTTGTTGGTTTATTATTTATCGCTGAAACATAAATTACATTGCAGACATCCGATTAATACTAGTAGAAACAATAGATGTGTAGTCTCAACTATCTTATGAAATGCAAGCTGAATCTCATGATGATTAAATTATCTCTCATTTCTTACGAGATAATTAAAGTCATTCGTCGTAAAGTCATTTTGATACTCGATATAATTTTGTTCGATACTTTTGTGACAAATAATAGGACAAATTCATGATGGAGAATGGGAGAAAAATATATATCCACGATTGGTGAAACTTGTTAAAAAATATTTATGTATTGCAACAATGTCAGCCAGCTCTGGAAAAGTATTCTCTACAACTGGAAATATTGTTAGTCTAAATATGTCTAAAACGGACGAGTTCTATTACTAACCCAGACTTGTTAATATTTTTTTTTAAATTAATATCTACCAAACTGGTTTGTACAAATATAAAGACGTCCAATTTAAAATAATTATATTTCACTGTTTTATTATTTATCAAGATTGCATTGTGGAATAATACGAGTAGAAATACTAAATATGCAGTCTCACGAGATACACGAGATACTCGATCAGCTAATTGAGAAACTACGTATTTGTTACTTCTATTAGTATTACTCGGATGTCTACGATACAAGACATCTCATAAGTAATAGTTGGAGACACGCGGGATCCGTTTCCACGACGAACACGCTCGTCGGAGATACATAGTATTTAGGTCAAGGAACGATGGTAGAACGATGATAGAACGAGGCAACTATCGGAGGTGGAGCGTGGTGTATCGACCTATATAATAATGGCGCTTAATAGCGGTATTAATGGCGAACGAGTTACCGGGTTAAGCTGTTTCACGGCGGCTGTTTTAATTGCCGCGTCTTCGTTAGAAGGGTTAGATGAAAGAGGTGGCAGGCTGCTGAAACGGGTGTAAAACTGGTTATTACCAGTTATCGCTCTTAATAATTACTCTCCGCGGAGAGGCAGCTAATTTATCTGTATACAGAATCTTTAATGTAATTAACACGTTGCCTCGTACTGACACGCTTTCTCGGCCCTGCTTTCATCGCCGTTTCCCTCTCCCCCTCCTCCTCGGGGTGGTCTTCGCGTCTTTACGGGGAAACTTTGACGCGATTAATCCGCTCCGAGGTTAGAAAGAAATTCTAAACAGCGGCCCTCCCTGCGTCGCCCGCGTAATTCATACGAATTATTCGTTCGTTCTAGAAATCCTGTCGCGCGGCGCCACCCTCGAAAATTGACAATCTAATTTTTCTTCCTCGAGTGAAAGTTTCCTCGTTAGCCTTTATTATACACGATATTTCCTCGTCTACCAAGCGAGACGCGCAGCTTGTAGCAATTCACGTTCTCCGGAGAAATTCTCGCTTTAAAAATCGCACGTTCAATTGCACAGCCGAGGCGGCGCCGCTGGGATAAGCGAGACCCGCGTCGCAAAAGTCGTGTTTGCATAATGCACGGCCACCGTTCGTTTCAGACACCCTCGAATCGAAGATTCTCCCGGGGTCTCACTCTCTCTCTCTCTCTCTCTCTCTCGTGCTGCCCTAAACTCTCTCCGCTGAGTGTCGCCGAGGTCCGACCCGAGGTTACGAGAATGCGACCGTTCGCAGGGAATCCACGATTTCCGGAGTCAAACATCTCCGAATCGTCGAACGTCGGCGAATAAAACATTCCGCGATCGAACGTTCCCCCAAATTGAATGTTCCTGAGTCAACGTTTCCGAATCGAACCCCGTCCCGAAAAGCAACGCTGAATAGAAAAATGGGTTGGTAAACAGAGTGAGAGAGGAAGGGCAGAGATAGAGATAGATAGATAGATAGATAGATAGATAGAGAGGGAAAAGTGTCTATTTATTTTGCTCGACAAAAAGTTCCTCCCGTCGGCAATTGTCGATTCTGACGGCCGGAAAGCACACGCTGAAACATCGATCGATCCGAGAGTCAATTTCTCTCGAGAATCTCTCCTCTTCGTCTCTCTCTCTCTCTCTCTCTCTTATCTTCTCCCTGTCTTTCTCTATCTCACTCTGTTTCCCTGGCCAGCGATACATATTAATCGTCATTAAGAGAGAACTCGCGTTTTGTCTCGGTAAACCGAGGGCTGAGGTCGCGTTACGTTACGTTACGTTACGTTACGTTACGCGAAAGGAAGTAGGTTACACGGTTGCTCTCCACGGAAATGGAGTTTCGCGCTTGTTGCAGCAGGCCGCCACTCCGCTCCACACCGCTCCACTCCGCGCCGCGCCGGGGGTGACTTGGTCGGGTAAAGCTATCGATTTGCCTGCAACCGGAGAAAAATGAGGACCGGCCCCTGTCAGATATCCCCGGAGATTGATTCGAAATTGCGCGCCCCTATCGTCGACCCAGTCCCGGTTGTACAACCGGTTAGTCCCACGGCTAATATGATGGATTCATCGCTGTCTAGTTAGCCTTAATTACTTTTTATAGCCGCGGCCGAACCAACTCGCCCGCCTGGAAAATTCCATTTTACGCGTTATCGATGACAGCGTCGCGATCGATCTATTTTTCCATTTTTTTCCTTTTCTTCTTTTTTTTTTTTTTTTTAGTCGCTAGCACGCTAGCACGTAGCTTCTTACGATCTTTCCGTTTCGGCGACAGCACGGATCATCACTGGCCATTCGAAAAACTAATTCGTTTCGTTTGCTTTTTTTCTTTTCTTTCTTTCCTTTTTTTTTTTATTTTATTCTGCAATCAATTTTTTTAATTTCATTCGCCAGTCTATAAATACCAAGTGATCATATTTCAAGCGAGAACTCGTCGAAACTGTCGACACGAGTTGAATCGTTCGATAGCTCATCACCGAAATACACGGCCGATTAAAAAGCGACCGAGTCGAATTAAACAAACGCCGATAATTAGACACTCCGTCAATCGTCGGTAATTTTTGTATTTAATTTGCATCGGCTTATCGTTCCAGAGAGCCATCGAACTAGGACGGCCCCGGGATTCGACGCTCCGTTTCGAATGATTAAATGTATTAACAATTACAGCGGCGATTGGATTATTTTACAGCTGGGCGTAATAATGCCGAACATATAATATATAACGCGATAACCACTTCGATAATGCTTCTTCCATTTAATAATTATCGAATTAATTAATTTCAGCGAGCCAATGCTAGTGAAACGCGTTGCAAATTATGCAAAATTGGAAATGCAGCTTTGTTTCTCTGCCTGGATTTGTTTCTACGTCTCCGACCGTCGATGGAGAGGTTGTTCCTCGAGTTACTTAGCAAAGGGGGACGGCGATCTGGAGCGTAAAGCGAGCGAAGATCGAGAAAGACGCGATCCCCTGTAAACGTTGTCTCAACGATTGCGCGTCACTGTGTGTACATCAGTCCGACATTTATTTTTCATTCCTACGATTCCTCTGAATTTCTCTTAACGGAAGTTTCATTGCAGTTGTCGTTTGATCTTTCGTTCCGTCTTCTACTTCATTAAAGTCGTTTTCAACGTGTGCTGCAACTCGACGAGAAAGACGGTCTATTGAAAACCAATTGAAAACGTATCTTTTCATTCAGGGAATCTTCAAATATTTTCAGAGATTTTGTTAACTTGACTTGAAGTATGTTTTGTTTTGTTTTTTTCTTTTCAAGCAACGTTCACCTATCATCTTCGAAAATTGTTTCAAACGTGCACTGCAATTTAATCTGGCAATCAGTGAAGAAGGCAATACTTGAGAAACAGTCGATAGTACGTTTTCTCAGTTCGAGAAAATAATCCCCGAATTACAGATGAGTGCTTTCTAATCTGACTGAGAGTAACGTGTTGCTGATTTTCAAGTATTACGTTCTCCTTCGTTAAATCAATCAGATTAAATTATAGTGCACCGAGTACAGTTGAATTTTAGCAACACGGAACATGCTTCGTCCAATGAAAAAAATCATCCATCTGTAACGTTCGGTGAGCTAAAAGAGATTTTTCAATATTGTCTTTTTCTATTAATCACCGGATTAAATTACATTTGCAACGATTTGCAGTAACACGCGGAACATGTTTCATCCCATCGAAGATTGAAAACCATCCATTCGTAACTTTCGAAGATTTTCATTGAACTAGAAAATACACACACATTGTCAATATCGTATTTTCTATTTATCATCAGATCAAGTCGTGCGTATTTGTACCATTTGTTAGTAACATGAAACATATTTCATCCAATGATTAAGAACTAACCATCTGTAACGTAAAGATTCTCTGAACCTGAAAAGATACATTGTCAATCGAATTTCAGTATAGCTCTCTGCTTCATTAATCGTCAGATTAAATTGTAGTACACGTTTGAACCGATTTTAGCAAAATGGAAATACGCTTCGTTCGATCAAAGTCTAAAAATAATCCACCTGTAACATTCGCAGACACGTACTGACAATCGTTTTTCAATATTATCTTTTTTATTAATCATCAGATTAAATTATATAGTGTTATATACATTTGGACCGTTTTTTTAGTAACACGGAATATGTTTCGTCCAATTAAAAATCGAAAATCGTCCGTTCGTGATACTCGGAGATTCTCCGAAACTGACAGACACACTGCCAATCGTTTTTCAGCACTGTCTGTTTTATTAATCGTCAGATTAAGTTGTAATACACGTTTGAACCGATTTTACTAAAATGAAATACCGCGCTTCGAGTTCGATCAAAGTAAACCTAGAAGTAAACCATCTGCAACTAAAAGGCTTATATTGTCGATCGTTTTTCGATACCATCTTCTTTAATAAATTACCAGATTATTGAGTTGTTGCGCGTATCTTTACGCAATTTTGTCAACACAGTTTCGTCCAATCGGGAACTAAAAATTCTTCTCTCTCAAGAGGGAATCTCTCAGCTGAAACAACGAACGTACGTACGTTCGTGACGATCGTTCTTCAGTAGCCTTTTCTCATTAATCAGTCAGTCAGTCAAGTTCGTCAGTCAAGATAGACGAGAGCAAACAACAGACAGTTAAAAAAAGAAAAAAAAAAGAAGAAGAACGAAGACACAACGCTGTACCGACGAACAGGACGACCGGGAATCGATCGCCGCTATTGTCGCAAGGAAATTTACGTTCGAAATTCTCGCCCGGGATTTTCGCGAATCGCCGACTGGATATCGTTGCATTACCGATACAAACGAAAACGCTTCGTAAGCTCCTTTTCGCGCGCGCGCGCGCCCCTTTACACGGGTTTTCGTTTAATCGGTCAAACACCGATCTGTCTCTCCCGCGCGCCCGAGTTTGTTTGCGGACCATTTCACACCTCTTGTCCCGGCCTCGTCCCCCTCCCCCACATCTCTAGCCCTCTCCCTCTCCGTCCGCTGCCGATCGCTTGTGCAGCTCCGCGAGAGATTCCATCGGATGAAACTTCCTGCGGCCATGGCTTCTCTCACTCTTGCAAATTCTTGCAAATGTCCACCAGGCGTCAAGTCAGCCATCTTGTGTGAACGAATTTTCACGGCTCTTGAAACACTTGCATCCCGATTCGAGACAGTTTCTTTTCGCAGATGATTGATAGATAAATCTAGAATGTTTAGAATAATAGACGCGTTTATAATCGATGCTCGATGTGATATTGATGTGTTACATAATGCGTTTGATTCGCAATTTTTGTTAATCTGTTCCCATATCGTCGAGTCTTTTCTTTATTGTTACGTGTTGTTTTTATTTTATTTAATTATTATAGGTATATATTTGTTTCATTATAGCTATGTTTATTTTACATTGTTAACCCCATATTTTTATTTTATGACGTATCTTACTTCTGTCATTTCTTTTTCCTTTTATTTAATTCGTACATGTCACGGACACATATTTGTTTTATTATATGTTTATCGGCGTTTTTCGCTTCCTACATTTTTATTTCATCACGTATCCTTTTTGTCGTTGTTTGTTTCGTTTTGCGAAACTTTCAAAAGATCGAAGCGTTTATAAATTATTGGCCCTGAATGGGTTATCGAGTATTTAACGCTACAACTGCCAACAACTAAAGCATGAAATTTCCATCAGAGACATTAAAGTAAAAGAAACAGAAAATCTTTATAATGCACAAGCTTTTATTTATCTACTTTACGAGGAATTTAAGTCTCTAAAAGTGCACTGTTTTTGCATTCATAAAATATCTAACAAAAATTATCACTTTGACCATTTTGGTCGTTCTAGTGTTAACAAATAAATGTGTCGGTGTAGCTCTATGAACACGTCCATCTTTTGTTTCTTTCTGTTCGCCGAGCCAAACTGACGACCACTCAGAAACACATTCTACTGCAACATACAACGTCAACGCGAAATTTTAAAACACAACTACCAGGGAATCTTATCGCGTAACTTCCCACAAGATATATAGCGCGAGTACGTCGGAGTAACACAAACGGCTGAAGATATATATCAGCGAGTTCTACAGCCGCGGCTGTAACTAACCACTCGTAGACGCTGTTAACGCAAAGATAACGACGAGACGAAGAGAAAATCGTGCGACGTTTCGCTTGGTGTCGTTCTCGCTAGTCTTATCAGCCCCGACGTAGCGCGATAAACTGGTGAAAAAGTCGGAGCTGCGAACCGACTTCTTCGTTAATGGCCACCATAAGCGACGCGTACGTTCCGACTATCACCTATTTTCACTCAACGTTTCGAAATGGAAGAGAAAGGGGATGACGAAGGGGGGACAACCGGGGGTCACCGGACGAAATAAAATTATAAAAAGCTAACTGTCGACGCATTAAGAACTGTCTAAGAGAAAATAGGTTTAGAAAATAGGGTACATTTTGTTCAAAATAGAAAATAAAATAGAAGGCAGTTTGAAGTAATGAAGTACAGTGAAGAAAGTATTGGCGTACTTTGTTTTTTTTTTAGCGACATATAATTATGAAGAGAAATGATACATTGATAAACTCTGTTTTCATAAATAGTTCACTATATATGCGTGAATAATTTCCAATTATGAGTTGCACAATAATAATACAAGTAATGTAAAAAATTCGAGAGTCAGAAAAGTAATTCATGTGCTTAGTCTGCATTTAATGGAATGCATTTATAAAAATCAGAATATCATTAAGAAGAGATGCTTGTTTTTAAGTTATTAAAATAATACATTTTATATATTTTTACCATTAAAAATTATGTATTTTTATATTAAAAATACGCAAGATGACATTTTGTGTGTCAATACCTCTATGATTCTCGAATTTCTATATTACTCGTAATATTATCGTACAAAATAATATTTGAACATTAGCTTTTTATATAGTAACTTATTTATGGGGGCAGATATTTATTTTCACAAAAGTATTGCAAGGAAACTAGCTGTGCTGATATCTTCTTTGATTCACTAACATATCTACATCAACTAATAATTATTTCAAATAACATCCAGTTGAATAAAATAATATACTATAAGTTCATTTTTTAAATGTAAAAATAATCGTTTGTATTAATCATCTGAAATTTCGTTGCTAAATATAATAATGATTGATGCAAACGTTACTCAATGTCTCGAAACGAAAGAGAATGGACTTACGTCGCTTTCAAAAAGTCCATGTGTTATTCAATACGCTGACAATATATTATTCAAAATTCGACATAATGAATTGTATCAGCTAAAATTATTCCAAATAACATTCATAATGACAAGCTAAACAAGCCAACGCATTATGCGATATCTGTTTATTCAACGGATTATTCAAAATTTGTAATAATGAATTATATCAACCGTAATAGTTGTTTCAAATAGAAATATTGTTATTGAACTCCTAGCCAAGTATTCTATGCTAAACTCGATATAACGTGTCACGTCAACTAACAGCGTTGTTTCGAGCATCATCTACCAAAAACGAGAATAATCCATCGTTCGTCATTTTTGAAATGCGTTACTCGATCAAGCTCGAGAAAGCACATCTTGAGAATTCTTTGCCATCGCAATGGATCGTTCAAAGATCCGTGGGGAATTCAAGGATTTTTCATAAAAATCCGACGATTGGAAAATAACAGCGTCTCGTTCCAGCGACGGAAGGAGGACTTTTGACGCGGAACTGTGACAGTCACCGAGGCTTCGCGTCTGATTTTAATTCCCCCATCCCGGTGAACGCGCTTGTCGCGCCTCGAATTAATCCCCTTCCGGCGTAATATACCGTCCTCAACGCTGAGAAGCGACGATCTGGCTCGCTCTCGCTGGGGGAAAAAAACTGTACAATTTCCAAAGGACAGGGAAACGGAACTAGCCTCCGGCAGAGAAGAAGAATCCCCGCGCGAGAAAGGCAAACTGCATAAATTCAGTCGCGCGCCGTTATCAGGTCTTAAGGAGCCGGGCACGCCATTCTTCCAGCGGCAATAAAGAGCCAGCCGGAACAGGTAATCAAAGAACGATCGTGCCGGGGGAATTATTCGCGAAACCAAAGAGGCGAATCGAGCGGATTAAACGCTCGGGGAAAAATCGCGCTCGAACGAACGAACGGTGACAAAAAGGAAGAGAGAGAAGATAAAGAAAGAGGAAGAGAAACGAACGGGGCCCGCAGCGCGGCAGCAGCCGAGGGCAAGACGTTAATGGCCCCATGTTGAAATATTCCCGCGCGTTAGGGGCATCCCGGTTTCGGTGCACGGCTAATGTTATTGCTCTGTCGAGATAGGGGCTTATCTGGCTGCGGGTATACGGCCACCGACACGCACGTGCCCGAACAGTATAACCGGCAGGCCGCCGCCTTTGCTCTCGGTCTGCTGCTGCACAATGAACACGCAACGCTGACCCACGCAATTATCCGCCCCCGCCGATCTCGATTTAACGCCACCAGCGAAAAACTACCTGCTCTAGCTGAAACACGAGGCCGCTTCGCGAGCTGGAAAATTGACAGCGAGGTCTCTGGAAACCGGGTTACTTCTCGGACATGAAGCCAAGAAAGAGAGAGAGAGAGAGAGAAAGAATCGGTGGTTTTGTTTTTGTCTTAAAAGAGAGACTACGACGTTAGGAGAGTCGCGGAACGCTTCGTTTAATCTGGAATATTGGAAGCTCGTGTCTCTGATTAAATACGCTTGGGTGCTGGAAAAATGGAACGTTCTACTTTTCTTTTGCTTCGTTTTCTTTCTTTTTTTTCGTCTTCCTCTTCTTATTCTTCTTCTTCTCCTTCTTCTTCTTCTTCTTCTCGCGCGCGAGGAGGAACGATCTCGAGGAGCCCCCTGATATAAAAATCGTATTTAACGTACGAACGCGAACGTGAAAATCGCGTGTGTTTCAGCGAGAATTATTAACACGCGAAATTTCTGTTTGGAATATTTGATTTTTATAGAATGTTACAGTAAACAGTAAAACGTAACGATAACGAAGCGCGTTATTTCATGATACCGTTTAATCGTTTGACGTTATTGACGTTATTCACGCTATTTTTGATACTTTTCGAATATTTCTTGATACTTTTTAGAGAATATTTCGCGTATCTTATTTACGGAGTATTAAGGTGAATGTCAACAATAAAATGCGAGCGATTAATAGGACGAAACTTTGTATTTACGCAGGACAAAAACAATCTGCACTAATCAATATTTGTAAAGGATGCAAAAAAAAAAAAAGAAAAATAAAGTCAAAATTATAGAACACTCTCTGCAACTGATATCTTTTACTATGTGCTGAATAATTTATGGAGGTGGCTTGTTGCAAAATAACGTAAATTGTCAATTTTTACAGGAAATTTTAAAGT
Source organism: Tetragonula carbonaria (assembly GCA_032399595.1). Lineage (NCBI taxonomy): Eukaryota > Metazoa > Arthropoda > Insecta > Hymenoptera > Apidae > Tetragonula > Tetragonula carbonaria. The sequence continues at coordinate 6,969,448 of JAUCRC010000001.1, forward strand.
TTACAATGTATAAAACAATGCACAATGTACACCGCATGACATAATCAATAAAACACATACAGCACAGCGTTCTCTATAACATCTGATGCGTAAAATAATTTTCTACCGAAATTTTATCTTTTTCATTATGTTCTCAAAAATGCTAAATCTCGCACTTTATAAGAAAAGCGTGTCGATTTGACGCGAAAAATTAATTGATCCCTCTCGAAACATTTTTTTCTATGACGAACAGTTTGGGAAATGCTAGTGTGGGACGTTTTAAGTAGGACACTAATTATTACCATGTTAATCAATTAGAAATAAGGATAAAACACTATCGAGATGTGCTTCGACTCGTCGTTTGTATTACGTTAGCCAAAAAGTAATTGCGTTTTTCTCTAACATGATGGACATGCATGTAGCAAACTTCATTTTAAATCGAAAATTCATTTGAATTTGCTAATTGTTCACGCTTGTCCTAGAAAAAGAAGATGCACGATCTCGTTAACAATCGTTTGTTTGGCGTTTATTTCAAAATGGAAAATCAAAAAGAAACATTTTCCTCATGTTTCGCTACAGTACTTTCAAAAAGGAAAAAAAAACGCTGTACGAGCTCGTAAAAAACCACCTAACGCGAGAAAGCCTTCGAATTACGACAGTGTCGAAATTTGCTGAACTTTAGCTTTACGAGGATATCAAATTGTTCTTCGAACCTTTTCTTCGTCGAAAAAAATATGAGAATTTCTTCGAACGCGGATTCATAAAAGATGGCGAAACGTAGTGGAAAATGGTCAATATACTGTCTGAGAAAAATTTTTATTCCTCATGAAAAATTCGCACACACGCGCAAAAGAAGAATGCAGTTACTTTTAACTAACCTAACCCAATGTAAAATCGGAGTTCCAAAGAAAACGCGGAAGAAGAAGACAGTTTCCCAACGAGGGGAAACTGTCTTTCCCCCGGGCCAGTCGAAATTCTGAAAAGTTGCGCGGCGACTTTTCGGCGGGGGGAAGAGGGAGTAACATTACGAGCGCGTAACATCCTCCTTAGTGGAAGCGATTCTCGACGCAAGCAACGGCCGACAACGGGCAACAGTGAGTGGGCGGGTCGCAGCAACGGCTTATCTACTAAGTAGTTATGCCGCGCGATATGCACGCGTCAGACCGGCAAACTCCTCCAAGGCTCTATTGTGCCGCGGCGACGCGCATACATTTCGCGCGACTAACCGATTCCTATCTGCCTGCGAATTTATGTCTCATTTATAGCTCCGTGACTCCCGTCGTCCCGGCGTTCAACGTCGCGCAATTACGGCCCACGTGATCGCATTCCGACTTTTCACTCGTCCTACGGGCCACAGGGACCCGCCGTGTCTGATTATTATCGCGATTGTTCTCTCGTTTCGCACGAGAGCCCGGTCCTTTGTGCGGCAAACCGGTCTGCAGATTGCAAGTTGAACGCGGTGGTAGATCGCGCTCTGACACGGCGCTTTTGTTCGCCGCCGAGTGTTCGATCAAATTTACAATCGCGATCGAACTCTTAGACACGTTCGAGAACGAATTTTGGAAGCAACTGTTTGCGACAGTCGACGACATTTTTTTTACCTACAGTCGAGTCGACGGGAACTTACACCTAAACGCGCGTTAAGGTCTTCATCGTGTTATGTTACTGCAGCTTAACCCTTTCGCTGTTTTAGTCCGTACGATGTACGAGCAGAGCGAGAAGTGGCCTCTCTGTTATTTCTGTATAATAGTTCATTTTGTGATCGTTTTTCGTCATTTTATTGGACAGTGAAAGTGGTAATGATACAGATAATGTTTATCGTTTGTTCGAACACACAAAGGGACGAGACCGTTCGGATAATAGAGGTTTCGTTTCGAGGTTAGCTTTCGTCACTCTACGTCTTACTTTTAATTTATTAAATAATAAAAAGCAAATAATAAATAAGGGTAAAAGAGGTTGATTAATTATGATTTCCTATATCTGAAGCTCAACATTAACTGATTCGTATAAAAATTAGATTTGGATAAAAAAATTCTACTGTACAAAACTTATATATATATATATATATATATATATATAAAGTTATATATAATGTTATATAATGTTATATATTATAGTTATATATTATGAAGTTGTACAGTAGAATTTTTTTATCCGAATTTGATTTTTATACTAACCATCATTATACACACACACACACACATATATATATGGATGCCCAACCAAATCAACATCTGTCGTCATTTAAAATTGTAAAAATTATTATCGAACCTATCAAATTATTTACTTCTATTAATGAGAGAACGAGACGATGTGTTTGTGCAACGATGTGTGTGTGCATGTGTGTGTATGTGTGTGAATAGCGGACAATCGAGGAAGAGTCGCGAATGAATAAAAGAAAAGATGGTACACGCGAAAGAACGCGTCGGTCGAAGCACTGAGTAACAAGCCACTGCAAGAGAACAAGTATTTTCTTTTTATTTGCTATTCTCTCCCTTTTTTTTTCTTGCATTATTCATAAACTGTAATATTCTTATCCCTCTCCAAAGATCTCCATCCTATCCTACATTAATGTAATTTAAACCTATGGAAATTATCGAGAAGTATTATCAAATAATCAACTGAGATATTATTCCTAAAAGGGATAACATGATTTTGTTAATCATCGAGTGTACAAAATCATTTTTCCATCATATGGTTGGTTGACGAATATGTGACTTTTTATACAAATGTGTAAAATGTGAAAGTGAAGCGACTCAATATAATTCATTTTTCATTAAAAATTACTTGTTCCACACAGACATATGTTTCTCGTGAAAACTTTCAGCCGATGGAAATGTCGTAATGAAATTATATTATAGCAATCGTACTGTAACAGCTGAACCGTTCCATCGATCGGTGGTTTTAAATACGAAAGTATTATATTTTGCTTTTAATGAGAAGTGACTTAAGTGACTTACATTAATTAGTCTCTGAACTGATTGGTCTTCATAAAATGATCCTCATAAATTCCCATTTAGAAATCTTAATCAAATAAACATGCATTTTTAATAATCCTTCATTTATAACCGTAGGATTTGGAAATTCTTTGATTTCAATAATATCTGGATCTCCTGATATAGCTTCTCCTCGAATAAGTAATATTGGATTTTCATTATTGCTTCCAACGTTAATTTTATTATTATTGGCAAGTGTATTTTATCCAAATTATAGGATTTATTCACTGTTATCTTCATATTTATATCGTTTATCACCTTCCATCTATAATTTGGATAAAATCAGCTATATCAGGAGATCCAGATTTACTTATAACTGGAGTTTCGTCAGTTATCGGATGTTTAAATTTTTATTGTTGTTATTTTAATAATGAAAAATTGCTTGTTATCATGATATATATATAAATCGTGATCAAGTCTATTTGATACTGTAGTATTGTTTATTTTATCTTGACTAGCCTCGGCTCGAGCAATTATTGTATTATATTGTATCATATAATTTGATCAAACTTTGATCCTGTTGTTCAAGTCATTCGTTAATGTCAATCTAGTTGCGTCTTTTACCAAATATAGATATCAATATAAATGAAACGCGATCCTCGCAGACTAGACGCATCAGATTCCTGTTAGTCGTCCATTATGAAATATTTAACCGCTCGATTCGGCTGCACATCGACCGAACTGTTTGAGAACAGCGAACTCGTTACATTCGTGTCACATCCGCGGCGACGCGAGCCAGAGTTCGAGGTCGATTGAACTCGCAAAATGAAATATTAAAATCAAATAAAAAGTATCAACCCGCCGATATGGGGAAGCTGGATATTTTTTTTTCTTTTTTTGAAAAACAACAACAACAGAAAAAAGAAAATATATTTATCCAGTCGATACCTTGTCCCCTTTTGAAATCGATGAAATTTACGCGGCGTCAATGACTCGAAAATTTACGCGTCGCGGAATCCCATTTTTCAATCGTGAGTCCTTTGAAAATCGCGCGCAGCCTGCCCATATCGCATCGCAACGCACGAGCCAAGCTCCCCCTCGAATCTCAATCAGCTTTCAACAAAGATAATACAACTCGGCGTTTTATTTCGTTAATCGCGCGAAGCTAATCTCCTCGCTCGTTTTGCAAATACAATAGTTCTCACTTAAGCGTCCACAGTCGATACCGAACGCTTAAATGGGGAATTGTATTTTTGCGAAATGTCGGTATTCACGCGATCTTTGGCAGGTCGCACGATGAGATAGTCTCAATCCCCAAGAATTGATGAGAAATGAAAGCGACGGACGCTTAAATGGGGAAAAGTACGAACGCTTAAGTGAGGGCTCCTGTACAGAATGGAAAAGAAAAGTTTGTCTGTGGTAATTATAAATGAATTCTACACCTTCTGATTTGATGGGAATACACGTAAAGAACCTGTGACAAAATTGATTTTGAATTTCAAGGTCAAAAAAAATTTTTTTTCTTCCATTGTATTCTACTCGTCATGAAGGTAAAACTTTTTCAAGGAATCATAGATCGCAATCTAATAGTTCTTTTGAAAAGTGGCAAGAAATTTTCTCAATCACTTAACAGCGACTTTATGGATGTCTATTTTACGCAATTTCCATATTAGGTTTCATTAACATTTGATTTATCATAGTTGTGTCAGTGTGAGTTTAAATCACATGATAAAACTAACTGTTAACATTATTCAAAATATAAACATTACACGCGTCCAGTATCATAAAGTCGCTGTTAGAACGTACGCATGCAATGTTAAATTAAGAAACTTTTGCGATTTTTCAAAAGAACCATTAGATTGCGACGTTGGAAAAGTTTTTTTAGTAGAATATAATGGAAGGAAAGAAAATGTTTGAACCTTGAAATTCAAGATCAAGATCAATTTTGCGACGAGGTTGTTTACTTTTCTTTTTGTTCATTCATGATAGAACAGCATAGCCACGGACAAACTTTTCTTTCCACCCTGTACATATTTCTCTCCCCGTCATCGGATTTTCAGAGCGAATCGCGAGTCTCGAATTCTAGCTGCTGCACCGATCATTGATTTAAGCGGATATTTTCCGACGGTTTATACATTCCCGTGTAACATTCCAACGCGCTCAGCGGCGTTGTTATAGGAAAAGGTTGCTTGTGCTCGCAAAACGTTCTAATACAATCGACGTTTCAGCAGAGAAATAACGCTACGTAAAAGAGAGAGAGAGAAAGAGAGAGTTAACACTGGAACTGTTGAAGATTAATGTAGAGAAGTTGCATCGAGGAAATGAAAACGTAAGAAACAGAGAGAAGTTTGTAATTCAATGAAGAGTACAATGTTTATTTATTACGTTTATTTTGTAGTCTTTGTCATACTAGCGGCAAAGTAATCCGTTTTAAAGTGTACTTCATATTTATTCATTGCATTCTGTATTTGATTATAGCAGAATACTCGTTTGTGCGAACTAGTTGATGCTGAATCTCAATTAGTCAATTTCCGTTATTCATATTGTTTCCTTGCGACGAAAGTGACACAACTCGAAAAAGTATGTTGTCTTTTCAAAACAAATTGAAATCCTGGTTTTAAATTAAATTAAATTAAATTAAATTTCGTTAAATTGAAGAAAAACAACACCATTCCAAACGTCAATATGCATTTGTTTACGATGATAATCGAGAGAAAATTCATCATAAAAGATGTACAGTGAAGAGTGAATGAAAAATGAAATGGCCATTGAAAAATTGTTCATAATTTAAACTGATACTTAAACTTCGTTAGAAACACTTTTTCTACAAACGTGAAGCCTCTACTACTACTACGAAGTAACATCAAGTTAAATTATCGACAATTCTTCATTGTCATTGGTACAGTTGTGCTCTTCGTTGCTGCATCAGAATGCAGCACAATGTCACGTGAATCGGAAGGAGCAACACAATTCCATTTTACCCGGCAAATTATGAAGATCAATGAGTAAAATTTTCCACAAACGACGAAGGATACTCTGTAACATTTTTTTTCTTTTTCTTTCGAAAATCGCATTTCTTGAGTTGTCTTATTTCCATCTACTCAATCTCGTCTCCTCTTCTTATTGAAAATAAATAAAATTAGAAGTGATTCTGCTAGTGAGTTTAGATAAACAAATATTCTATTATCCGTCACTAAAATTTTCATGAATATTTTACGAAGAATCGTTAAAAAGAAAATACGCCACTTGCCAAGTAAAAAGATGAAAAATTCGTCGTTTCGATCGTCCTTTGATAGCCCCAATGGCGGAAACAGCGCCACACCGCGCAATTTCTACGCCATTCGCATCGGTTAAATATTCCGTAGTTTGTCGATTTCCAACAGCTATCTTTAGAATTTAGCTCGTTCCCGATAATCGAGCCGATTTCAAATTGGACAACGATATAGGGCACAGTCGCGATAACTCGAAGCCCCGATATACCGGGTTTCAATTAATGCGGCGGCATAGCATCGAATCTGTGTAAACGCGGCGATTATTAATTAACCACATACGCGTGTATTAGCGGTTAGTCGAGTTACACTTGATTAAGCGGACGATTCCGTGTCTGTTCGTCCGCACGGAAACTTTTTCCTCTGCCCCCTCTCCCTCAACCCACCATTGAGATCGATCAATGCGATCAAATTAATTTGCCGGCTGTAGCGTTTTTCTTTTTTTCTTTTTTTTTTTCTTTTTTCTCTTGGTCGATTTTAAATTAAGTTTTCAATTCGCGCACGAATTCTGTTCGCAAGTGATGAAACGGTGTAAAAAAGAGAGAGAGAGAGAAATAAAATAAAACAGAGGGGCCGGGAGGAAAGGATAGGAATTGAAAAGCTGCAGTCGGGCAATTTTTTTCGGAAATATGAGCAAAAAGCAAAGTTGGGAATTGGATCGAAATTCGCCGGTGATGGTTGTTGTGTTTCTAAACGTATGTAAAAACAATATGACAAGAATACAGTGGATAAAAGTGTCGACGATAGTGTTTGTCCTTTCCGCGCAAAATAGATACCGCATTATTTTGGCGTTCCATCGTACAGTATTAGGTCAATCACGTTAACGAATGTTAATGTTCGCTAATAGCTAAGTTAATTATTTGTTCTGATCGTACACTATTTTTTCTTTTTTTTCGAAAGTAACTTTCAGCAGGGACTGGCAAGTTCTATTGAGAATTTACAGAATTCTGTGATTTTTGTCGTTGCGTAGAGAAATGATCGATTGAAATTTTTCCTTTGACACGAGGAATTAGCTTTTTTCTCTAAATGTTGAAAATCATTAACGTCAAACTGATAAGTTTAAATATATATGTAACGTACATATTTAAATTTATCACATATATATTTAAACTTATTAAACCTAACCTAAAATAATTTTTGACTAGTCACCAACCTAAAATTTCAAGATGCCACAACAGCGTCAGCGATTTTTTGTATAACATTAATCAGAAGTTTCTCTGTCGAGACACGAAGAATTTCAATTAGCTTTTTTTCAACGATCACTAAGCGTTGAAAATCACATGACGCTACACGAACGTCGCCTGTAATTACAACGTTAAGCTATTTCGTACAAACTGTAAGGCATAAAGAAGACACACCGCAATTTTTAGTGTTACAAGCTCGGTTTAAGGGACACTAAAACTCCTTCAGCCACGAGGCAAGTAGATAAGTAAAACGATAAAAATCTCTAATCTTTTCTTCTTTTGTCTCTCCACCAGTCCATTTTATTCGCTGGGTTCTCTTTCTCTTCTTCTCCTTCTCTTCTTTTCCGCTATCGTACATCCCCCCCGTACCTGTGTTCCTTTCCAGAAGATCGTAAGATAAATTGGCGCGGGACTCGCCGCTCGAAAGTTTCGCGATATTTCTAACGTTAGTTAAAATTAGTGGAGTTCGCGGACGAAAGTCCGATAACGGGTATCTCCGTTTCCGTCCGACTCATTCCCGATCGAGCGATAACATTAGTCCCCGATTCCGTGTCCGGAGTCGACTCTCTACTTTCCGACGTCTTTCGATTCGTTGTGCTTTCTAACCATTATCCCATTCGTCCACGAATTTTTTTCAACCTGTTCGTCCAAGTGTTTGATTTCAATTTAATTTAACTTATCAGACGTAGCGAAGTCCTTTTCAACGCGTGTAATATTAGAATTGGAATGTCGTTCTACTGCAAGTGAGTGCGAGATAAAATGTAACGCAGAGTGACTTGATTAATGAAACTTTGTTGATAAAAATTATTTAATTTAGAGAGTAACATAGCATGACAGCAATAGGATTTTTGTAGCTGGAGAAATTAAGTTTAAGATATTGGAAATTTTTTATCGAAAAAAATTGTACGTGTTAACGTTACCTTTCGTGGGGTACGTGGAAATGTTACGATACCTTGGGTACGTGAAAATCTTACGATACCTTGGGGTACGTGGAACTGTTACGATACCTTGGGGTACTTCTCTCCTCTCCTCTGCTCTTCCAAAGGATTACAAATTACAAATTACAAATGGTTAAGGAACGTCACATGTAAACATGAATAAAGTCAGGAATTAATCGATTAATTACTTTTTTTAGTAATTCTGATTGTTATTGTACTTTGATTATTGATCCAGGGTTAGAATCAGCAACTGTAATGATATTATAACGTTAATATTTCATACATGTTCTCCCAATTGTCAATTAATAAAACAAAAAAAAGAACAGAGAAAACTCGTTCAAAGTCGAGCCATTTGGCGAACGAAATGAGATGGGTGATGAAACGTTATGCTAACGTCACGGAGATTCTCTTTTGTCTCGAGCAAGATAATCACTTCACCGTCTCCCGTTATGCAAATTGAAATTTTGTAAGCGTGCGCGTAATTACCAGGTCGCGGCTCGTGTTACGGGTTTCGCGGGTTGCTCGACTTTTCGCTCGGCGTGAAATGGAGAAGAAGAAATGAGGAATTCACACCGATCTGTTTTATTACTTCCGCGTCGAATCGAATTAAACCGCGCTTCTTCTTGCGCGTGCGCCGGATAGGCCCGCTTACATCCATATGCATTTTGCATAGACGCTTTTTCTAGCGGTAATGGTTGCCTCACAGCCCGGCCCGGACCCACTAAACTAAGTGAAACTCGAAATTTCACACGGAGAAATACAATGGCTCGCAATTTATTAGAACGGAATTGCTGCACATTTCTGCCTCGAGATGACTTAAAACAGAAACAGACTTCGCTTCATCTATGAGGAATATCAGAAGCGTTTTCTTCAGAAGATATCTTAGAGTTTGAAGTTTAATTTTAAATTTCTTGGAGTTCAAATTTGGTACTTGACACCAAAAATACCAAAAATGATCAAAACGAGATCAATTCGTAGTTTTTGTATCAAAGTTTTGTATACACGGTGTATTTTTTAGAGATTTTAATGATTTTTCGTACAATGAATACTTTTTCGTACAATGAGTACTTTTTGAATATTTTGAAACTTTTGAAAAAGTTTTATATACACGGTGTATTTTTTAGAGATTTGAATGATTTTTCGTACAATGAGTACTTTTTGTACTCTGTTTTATTATCAAGATTTTTTTCTTTTCCCTTCAGTATCTCTGATGGAAATTTTATGTCGTGGTAGTTAGCGTAAAGTTTCTGAAATTTTTCCAGAACACTTGAAACAACGATTTAGAAGGTTTAAGGATAATTCTAATATGGAATAACATCGACCTGGATTAAAATGACAATTTCCACATTAGAAATAGAATTATCGTTGCAACTTGAATTTGCAACTCTTCGTTAAATTAAACTGGTTCTTTGATAATAATCTCGTAGTTTAAATTTCACTTCAAAACCTTACTTGATTAATCCCATATAATATAGTAGTACTTTGTAGTAATTGTGCATGAGCCGTAAAGAATGATCATATAAATACTTTCTGTAGCTACTGACGAGTAACGTTGCACATTTTTAAAAAGAATTTCTCTAATTATAAGTGCTCAAACACTTTGGTGAGTGACTGTGTATACCTACAGAGTAAACTACATAACTTGATTACCTTGAATGTCTCCGTGTTTTGTTAACTTTATTAATGAAAATTGTTTAGTACAAAGAAGGCCATAATATGACAGATTCATTCTCGTTTCAAAGTCACCTCTCCTTTTTTTTAAATGAAATGACATACTTTTTGCTCCATTGATCGATGCAGTTCGACATTTTCTACAGAAAAATTATTTTTCTATAAAAAAAATATTTAGGAAATATTTTAATTCTTAATTCTGTAAATTTAAAATTCAGGGATGGCATAAAAATCCTTGCCTTTGATGCATAGATTTTCTAAAATTAAAGTTTGTAGACTCTGAATCTCTTAACAGTTTTTAAATGTATATTTTGAACTATCCTTTTTTTTATAGAAAATATTGAACTGCATGAATTAGTAAATAAAACAATATGTCATTTCACTTAAAAAAGTTGAGATGACTTTGAAATTTCCAAAATCCCTCTACTAAGAGAAAAATATTTATTTCCATGTTACGGTCGCTTTTGTACTAAACAATTTTTGTTAACGAAATTTTTCACGTCTTCAAAAACAACGAAGATATTCAAGATGATCAAGCCACCTTGTACATAATTTTGAAACATACTAAATCGTAGTGACTCGTTTACTGCATGATAGAGTGAGAACGTAGCCAATTAATCAATAGACAGCGAATTTTTATACATTCATGTATAAAAAATATAAAATGGAAAATATAATTCATGGAAATATATGAAATTTATGAAAAATTTGAAATTGCAAAAATATACAAAATACGTACGATATATATATATATAAAGAAAAAGTAGAAATACATTCCGGTTTCCGAACATGTGAATTTTCGGCTGAAAATTGCCGATATTTGAATTATTTTCGTGAAAAAAAAATCAAAGCAATCAACCTGGTCTCATTTTAAAGCGTGACGTGTCTATTTTTAGAACATTTCATTACTTTTTTTCAATAATGCTACTATAGCGAATGGAAAGCGAAGATGACGTTTTTTTTTGAAAATATTTCAAGTTCAAAACACCTGTACGCGGACTGGTGGAAGATTTTTTTTCATAACTGAATCTAAAGATTGAACTTCCTCTTTTAAAGCAACCCTTCAAAACTTGTACTCTATTGAACTTCGAAAAGTGTGTAGTAAATCCAATATTTACTTGCTACACTGCGAGGAGGTTGCATGGCCGAACTTTGAGTTCGTAAATTTTCGGCAAATTCAAACTCGGTAATAACGCAATTATTTCTTAATGAAATTGTAATGTTTATTATCATGGAAGATTTGGTCATATATATAGCAAACAAGATTCTCACTACTGAACGTTATAAAATATCTGAATATTGGCTTCGCCGATATATCATCCATCCCGTTTCGTGAGCCAAATAATCTCGAATTACAATTAATTCTCCAATTCACAGTTACAACACAGTCACAATCACAATTACAATAATTACAATCACGTTCGCAAAAATTTCAATCCGCAGTCTCTCGATCAGGTTTATCAATCGAGGCTGTCGATACTATTGTTCGTAACATTGCGGAACAAAAGTTCGTTAACAACACTAATTAACACGCGTAGTCATGATAATTGCGTGCCAAAGAATTATCATTTCTTGCATGCAGAAAATCCTAAATAATGTTAAATTCTCTCTCTCTCTCTAAAAGATCGCAGAGGATATGATGTGTCAATCACCGATTCTAATGAAATTTGATATAAATATAATTTTCGAAAAAATATTTCGACGCGCATTTGTTTCTTTTTTTTTTGACAATCGTGTTCAAGGGGTGAAAACTACGCAAAACTGACACGTTAAAATTAGGGGTGCGGAACATGTTCTATCAAATATCTCGGAAACTATCGAAGATACAGTTTTCGTAGAAATCGACGAAAATTAGTGCCTTTTAACGACGAATTTAATGGTGTATGCCATTTTGCGAAAAAAAACTATTTGTTTAATCAATACGTTTAAAAAGCAATATGTTAATACACATTGATAGTTAATACCAGCGTTCCTCGAGCTATTGCGCAACGCAGAGGGGAAATCAAAACGTGGATTAGAGCGAAATCCGCGATCTGCTTTAACGAACTGCTTTAAATCGCGCATGCGCGCGCGTGAATTCTTCGAACGCATAGAAATCCGGGGAAAACGGCCGCCGCGGCACGCTCATCAGCTGTAATTACATAGCAGTTGAAAAAAAAATCCCGGCGAACGCGACGAGGTTTAAAAGATTAACGAACACAAACGTCTGTTTTGCATTTTGCGCGCGCGGCGTACAGTTCAGCCGCTTCCCGCTGCTGGTAGCCAAACGAACGACAGCCGAGAATTAACGTAATTAGCGACGCTACCGTCCTCTGATTATGCCCGTTTAAAAAAAAAAAAAAAAAAAAAAAGGGCCGCGCGCGCGTGTTCCCGCCTGCCGGAAATTCTCCATTCCCGCGCTGCGAGAGTTGAAACTGTTCGCGATCGTCATCGCCCGCCAATTCCGAAATAGATCGAGATCTTTGGCCGTTTCTCCGTTCGACGAGATCGTTCGAATCGAACGGATTACGCTGCTGTGCAAAATCGGTTTAAATGTAAAGCAATACTACGCGAGTTACGTGAAGAACAATTGGAACGATAGGACAAAATTTTTCGATCTGGAGATCGGGAAAAATCGAGATTTAAAGATTTATCAGGTAGACTGGAAATTAATTAATTTCAGACGTAGAATAGAGAGTAAGTAAGAAATAGAAGGTGGAATAAACGCATTTTTTTGTGTGTCAGATGCTTCGTTTTCGAGGAAATCGAGTTTGAAGTTAGTTAATTCTAGAAACGATAGAACAGAATTAACAGGAGGTTGTTTCACGCGCGGAAGTAAGTGAAAAAAACGGAAAGTAAAATTTTGGTGCTGGATACTTCGTTTTCGAGAGAATCGAGCTTGAAAATTTAAAAATCACGTACACGTCGTATCAAGGCAATTTTTAACGGAACATATTCAAAGTCTATTTTTTTTTTTTCTTTTAGTGAAGCTTTAGATGAGAACATTTTATTCTACATTTTTGTCTTATCTCTGCACGTAGGATAACCTTCTGTTAATTATTCTTTTCCGTCACGTTTGAAATCAGCTAAATTCAAGTACACTTGAGAAAGTCGATTTTCTCGAAAACGAAGCCTCGAATTTCGAAAAAATTTTATTCCATAATTTTGTCTTTTCTTTTTTTTTTTTGTGAGAAATTATTTAGTGTTCAAAAATCCGGATTAGACATTCTTGTGCATTTGTTATATCTTTCGACCAATAAAAAAGTGTTAACTCCGATTCTTAGAACAAAGAAAAGTCGACAAAATAGATTCAACACTTCAAGTTTCGAGAGTCTCGAGATCCTGCTTTCGAGGATTGAAAATTAGTTTCGAACCTATCCCTCTGGTTTTAATAAATATCTTTTTCAACGCGATATCAGCGAACGCGCCATTTAACTGGCACATCGAAAAAATCTTGATTGAAAAACCATCGTCCGACGAAATAGAGAGAGAGAGAGAGAGAGAGAGAGAGAAAGTTACATGCTCTCTAGCTAATTAACCATAACGTAACACGCGTGCCTTCTTTGTAATATACAAACGCGCTGGCGTTCTTTTTTTTTTCAAACCAGGGAAAATAGAATCTTTGATGAAAATTTCGCGAAAATAATTAGAACATTTCCAAAACAGTTGGAAATTCAATATCGGGCGAGAGAAAGAGAGTATCCCGTTACCTCTATTAAATTTTCGAAACATGCCAGGCGGGTTGGCACATATTACTCCGTCTTCGCTCGAGAAATGCCTTCTGGGATAATAAACTCCCTCGGTTTTTATAAAGAACCTCGACCGATCGACAATCTCCGAGTGTATTCGAAGCTCGGCCACATTTTCTCTCGCGTAGAAATTGAATTTCCCCCTCCCCCCCCCCGTTCGAGCAAGCCGGGCTTCGATAATAAAAAATAAATACCGCAAAGGGAGCCAATCAACGAGGGTGGCTGGCTCGCCCCCGTGACAATACTTCGGCGAGAGAGGCTTCCGGGCACGGACCTGGGGAATCCAGGTCGAAAAACTGCGTTCATTTCGGAAACTCATCTTCCGCAATGACGCCGCGACGAAAAGCAAAACCCATTCGGCACTGTTCGTTAGAGAAAGCCCTCGAGTTTTTCCTTTTTTCTCTTTTTTTTCCCCCGCCGATCGGAAGGACGCGATACACCCACCCCCCTGCCCCCCGCGCCGGCTCCATCCATGTCGTTCGTGTCCCAGTTTCCTCTGCAGTTTACGCTCGAGAGAGGCTACGAGAGCAGGGGAGAGCCCGGTGACCGAGGCCGATACGGCCTCTCTCTCGTTCGCTCGTGCGTTCGATCTTTGATCTGTGCCAATACTTCGTTACCTTTCCCGACACGATTCTCGCATCTGCGACTACGATAACGATCGCGCCGCGACCTAATCGAAGCTTTTCATCGGGCTTACTGTGACATTTTCGTTACGTTCGACGCGTTATTAACCCTCGAACGGGGACGTATGGTATTTTGTGTTTGCGGGCAAGACGAGATGGCCGGGTCAGATTTGACTCGGCGATACAAGTAACGATACACGACGCAACAATAACATGTGGGTCGGTTATGAAATTTCGGATTTCTCTGTAAAAAGGGATTGTGTTGAATGTTTTTTTGGAATCTTCGATTTTAATCTTAAAATACGCATCGACGCGATTCTTTCAACGAGATTCTAGCAAAAAAAAAAAAAATAGTCTTTTCGAAATGGTAAATATTCTCACCGAAGAGGCTCTGTCTCTGAATATATATTTTATTTTCCACGACGCAAGAATGATGCCAAACTTCTAGAAAGGTGAAATTCGTTGGAAAGACATTTGGAGATTAGAGAGGGTGCATTATGACCTAATTTGAATTCATACAGGGGAATTCGTTGGGCAGCGAACACATTGAATGGAGGTTCGTTTATGCAAAATAAAATTCAACATTTACTCAGAAAGCAGCTTCTCTGAATATTCCAGAATATAATAAGCTTTTCACTCAACAGCAATTAATCTTCAGTCAAAGAATAGCATCCGAATAAACCGACGCTCGAATGTCGAATGAATGCAAATCCGACATTTCACGTGACACGACCTAATACTTGTAGACAAAACGATTGCCGAGCTAGATTTGCCTCAATGATATGTAATAATAGTTGATGATATACTGATAATATATAGAATAATGGTCGATAATGTATTGAACAAATAACGATAAAAGATTTACTTTGATTTTCCTCAGTTCGCTTTTTTGGGGGAAAATGAAGGTATTTTCTTCTTGATAATTATCAAAATTCAAAGTTTATCTTGTTTCTGAAAACATCGAAGAATTTTTCTCACAACTGGATCCATCACAATCTTGAAGACTAAAGTCCCTACTTTACAATGATTTCTTAAAACTTCCTATATGATTTCTTTTTACCATTCTACTGAACTTTGAACATTAGGAGGAATTCCTTGAATTTTTTGTCGTCTAATTTAAACGTTTCGAGTTCAATAAAATGGCGAGAGAAAGTCGTGTAACAGATAATTCGAAGATTTGTAATTGTAAAGGGGAAATTTCAATCTGTAGGACCATGGCGGATCTAAAAATGAAAAAAAAAAATTCTTTTAACATTGACATATACACGTTTCTCGATGCACGCGTGCAATCAATGTTGAATGAACTTTACTTAAAAAATATTTCAACTATCTGTAGTTTATATTGTACTTATATTATATTACTAGCTATAGTCGTGACTGAACATAATTTAAAAAAAAACATCACACTTATCCATTGCAAATTACAAAACGTTCAAGGCCTGGACAACGAACGTGTCAAAACGCTTTAAATTTTACATCAGAATTTTTACAATCGCTACCGAGAAAACGAGATTCGAAGAATAATTAAAGAGCTGGCGATCGGCGGGGAATCGTTTCGAAATATCGTTCGTAAAATTACGGCCGTATTTCCGGCGAAATTTCGTTAGTTATTGCATTGCGGTTCGTTTCGAGAGAGAATCGACGGCGTGTTCGCGAAGCGCGCGCCATGTTTCTAATGAACAGGAGCCGACCCGCATTAAAAGCACGTTAAGGAACTCGGCGGCCCATCGATTTTCGATTACAGAAATTGCCGGAGAAAATATCGTTTCGTTGCAAGAAATATTGACCCGACGAGTACCGACAAACCAGTCGGCGAGCTTTCCTTCGATAAACAACGCTGTCGATGCATTCGCCCCCACGCGGAATCATGCCAGTTTCCGTCATCCGACGTGTCTCACGATTATAAACCGAAGTTGAAATCATTTCTATGGGAACGTTCGACGCTTTACAATTGGAATTTTATTATTTACTTGCAAGGGAAAAATATTGTCAGTTAATTGTACCTCGATTAAAGATCTGGCGATTAATAATTATTTTAAATAAGTCAAATGGTATTTTTGTGACATTGAGAATCGTTGGATACTCAAAGGGTTGAAGAGTTTCCAATTTTATCCCTCAAGTAGCTTTGAATCCATTTTAAATTAATAATTGCTGTAACTAAGTCATATGATATTTTTGTAATAGCATATTGATGAAATATAATAGCGGAGCAATACTTTCAAAATATGGATATTTGGATTGAAAAGTTTTCAACTTTTAAGTGGTCCTTAGTCTTTCAGTGATCCATTGGAGTTCGTTTTAAATTAATAATTGTTGTAAATAAGTCATTTGATATTTTTGTAATAGTACACTGACGAAGAATGAGTATAGTGTAAAGCAACACTTTCAAAATGTAGATACTTGGGTATTTAAAAGATTAAAGAGTTTTTCCACTTTAGTTTTTTAACTGGTCTATATTAAATTAATAATTGCTGTTTAAATTGATAAGTCATTTGATATTTTTGTAACATTTAGTATTGATGAAATATAATATTGAAGCAATAGTTCTAAAATATGGACAGTTTGATATTTAGAGAGTTGAAAAGTTTCCAGTTTTAACCCTCAAGTGGATCATTGGGGACCATTTTAAATTAATAATTATACCACGTGATTGATCATTTTAAGATTTACGTAATCTTCTATTACTTTTTAATAATACTACCATTTATTGCCACTTAGCGCAATAAATTCGAGCTATCAAACTAAAATGAAAAATCCACTCGAGGATTAGCTATGTCAACATTTCCAGAATCTGAACATTCACGCAAGAAAGTTCTTCCCTCTCGCGAAATTTTTTCCGAAACGTTTCCAATCAAACGCGACTGTTTCGAAACCAGTCGAAAAACATCGAATAGTTTTTAGTTGAAATCACTAATTTTATTTTCCCACGTGTGACAAACAAATACACAATAGCATTTTATACCTCAGGGGTCCCAATATTTTCGAATATTTGCGTTCGAAACGAAACATTTCTCGCCAAAGGCGGTATCTCTATCGATTTTTCTGCACTCTTCTCGAATTTCTCTATCTCTCTTTCTCTCTTCTTTCTTTTTCTCTGTTTTCTCTTTCCTTTTTTTTTTCATTAAAAGATGATTAATGTAAATTTCGCAATCGCGTCAGGCAAAACCGGGGAAAACCCAGCGATATCGAATTTCGCGGCCCGATTCCCCGCTGCTCGCGGATTTAACCAACAAATGTTTTTCACCGATTCGCACGAATATTCGCTCCTCGCCGCGATCGCGCGTTAGCCAATTTTCATTTTAATCGTCTGCTAGAGTAACGCACCGCGGCGCTAAACAATTACCGGCAGTCGCGACTCAGCGCGCGCCTCGATTAAATTCTTGGATATTGCTCATTAATTGGCGGCCGCAGATTCCCATTTAATTTCCCGTGATTTCAGATGCAGTGGATTGATATGTATTTAGAGCGGAGCAGGGGGAATATCGCCGTTTGGAATATTAGTTCGAACTTTTACGACGAGCAGTAAATGCTCTCCGAGATGTACGATAGATCTTCGAAATTAGAAAGAGATCCTTGCGAATTTCGCTAACGAGTTGACGACTGGTAGAGAGCCAAAATACGAAATTGGAAAGCACCCGTGACCAAACAGGATGTTTCGATCGAAACGCGAATATTCTGAGCTGAGGAGAAACAGCGAAACGTCGGAGTAAAATATTATTCAAGAATATTAAATAGCCACGAAATAAGATATTCTCGTATGCATTCGTTTAATCCATTGAGTCGATTTGTCCCTTGGTGTCAAATTGATACAATGGTGGAAAATTTATTATTATTTACAACGGAGAAACAAACTCTTTTCACGAAAGCAAATAAACTAAATTACTGTACTCGATTACATATTTGTATAATAATGAACATTCTATATTGAATATCGTCTATGTTCAATTGTGCACAAATTAATGATCCCTTATGTATAAATCGCTCACAACATTTTACAAGGACTTTATATCATCAAAAGGAAAAGCATCATCATCTTGAATAAATAAATACAAATCATCACCGTGAATAATATAAATATAAAATTCCCGTGTAAAAATTTGCCTTGACGTCGAAATCTCTACTGTTACTTTAAGACAAAAAATATAGTCAAATAATTCGTACCCAGAAATTTCTGTTCGACGACGAAGAATATTTATTCGACATCACGAACGCCTTTGGACAGATATATTCCATTCAATACAAACAAACTGTCCAAAATCGGAGACGGTTTAGGATTTTAATTTTTAATTAAAATTTCGAACATCCTCGAGTGCCCTTGCGTTTGATCTTCTCGCCTTCGGGGGTGTACACAGGAGGAGGTGTACGTTGTCTCTACCTCGCTGTTAATTTGTTTAATTGAATGGCAGACGCGAGTATACCGAAGCAAGTGCCCTTGCAGGATGATCACTCAGACGGCAAACGGCATGCAAGTGTAATGTAATGTCAAGTTTCGCAGCAATTATCTTAATTGTCCCAATTGTCGCAAACGCGATTCGAAGGGGAACGGAGAGTAATTGCGATCGCGATCGCGCGCGCGAATCGACAAAGAATTTCGATTTGATTTTGAATCGAAAAATTCAAGAGAACGATGTTTCTCATTCAACGAAAAAAAAAGAAAGAGAGAAATAACATTAATCTCTAAATTTCCAAAAGAAGGATCTCGCAAGTTGTCCGAGATGTTCGCAAGATCGCGAAACGAGGGAAGACACGCGAGACAGACAGACAGAGACAGACAGACAGAAAGAGAGAGAGAGAGAGAGGAAAGAAAAATCGAAACGAAGAGAAGGTACGCGGTGAGGAAAAAGAAAGGAGGTCGAGGAAGGTTGGAAACAAAGGGTGAGACAGAGCGACGTGTCTGGATGGTGTACGTCCGCAGGTAAGCTGGAATACAAATTTCGCGACGGTTCGTTAGAGACAAGAAAAGGGACCGTGTCCCGTGTACCTTGAGAGCAGCGGGCCACGCTTCGTTACTCATCAGTCGAGTGGTCCTGAAACAAAAACGGCAACGGATGCAATTAGACACAATGCGATCTCGTCCACTCACTTCTACACACACACACACACACTAGCAGGTGTGTGTGTATGTGTTACGCGTGATCATGGCTGACACGAGTCGCGGCAGCAAAAGAACAAGGAAAGGAGACGAAAGTCGGAGGATCCAAGTCGAATTTCCCATTGAATTTAGCCGAGTTCGCGAGAGATTCGTAATATTATATCGCGGTCTACCCTCATTTACGCACCCTCGAGGAATCCATTTTCGACTTTTCTCCGCCGCGCCGCTCTGGGGCCCACCAGCCCTATTGTGCAACAGACGAGACCTCGTTTGTCACGGCTTGTTGGGCACCGTCGTTTCCTAATTCGTGCATTATCTACGTCTCCTGCGGGGAAACCGCGATCAGAGGATCTCTTTAACGACACGGTTACGCGTGCGCCTCTCTCCACTCTCCCCTTCTCTCCCGATATCTTTACAGTCGTGAAGACAACACGGACTTTCGAAAAATGTCCCTAGTTTGTAGGGCAAATTCGTGCTGCCGCGTGTGCGCGAGATTTTCCTCGGGGAAGAGAGCGAGCGCCGCGGATTTCAAGCACGAGCTTTGACAATGATCCAGAAAAGGGGCGGCCATCTCTCTCCGCCGTGTCGGCGATGAACGCTCCACTCCAGGTGGAACGTTCCCGTTCTAAAAGGGGCGAAGTTCTCTCGACAAAAAAGTTCGCTCGCGACAGGATCTCCAAGCTGAGAGAAACACGTCCCTTTTGAGCGTTCTGTGTTCCGCGTGTTCGCTCTCGCGTCGCCTTTTTCACGCTTCCAAATCAATTTTACGCCCCGGTTCACCGGTTTCTCCTCGATTCTCCGGAGACTGCCGGAGTTAATTGTTACAAAAATTGCTGCCAAGACGAACTTGCCGGGTCTGCCTGACTCCCGTGGGATCCCGCGCTTTAAGATCTCCGGGCGCTCTTAACGAGCGCGTTCTCTCCTCTTTTCGCGTCTCCTCTTTCAAACTCGTTGCCCGTGCTATACATATACACCGTATTCACTGTGAACGTGAATTTTATCCACGATTCCCTGCACGACCTTTCTGCATTCGAATCTTTCAACTCGGCACGCTCCGAGGACTCGGAGATCCACTTTGCAGAAACAACGGCGACAAAGAACTTAAAACTTGGGAATAGAGCCACGCGGATCGATCGAGATGACTTTTCGCGAGTCTACCATGGCTCCTGTCCAGAGAACGTACCATAATGCATCGCGGTATGTGTGTGTGTGTGTGTGTGTGTGTGTGTGCACCGGTTCGGCCCCGAGGAGGACTATCGACCGATATTACCCAACTTCGAGGCTAAACAGAAACGTTATTATCTCATAAGTCGGGTGAAATCAAGTTCTCGTTCTTATATTTCTTATTTTTCCGCGTTCCATTTTGCTGGAATTGCTCGAAACGTAAACCCGGCCGATCGATGAAGAAAAGGAAATTGTGAAACGCGACTGAGAACGCAAGGTTTTGGTGCTGACAATCTGCAGACAATCTTACAAACGGGCGATCTTCCATTCTTAATTGGGCTAAATATGTTTCGTGTTACTAAAAAATAGTTGAAATTTCTGATGATTAATAAAGAAGACAATATTGTAAAACAATTAATCACAATTCTTTTAGTTCAGGGAATTTTCGAAATGTTTCGGATGGGCCATTTTCAGTCTTCGATTGAACAAAGCATGTTCTAGCTTTTGCTAAATGTGCACTACAATTGATAAAGACGATATTAAAAAACGATTGACGATACGTCTTTGAGTTCAAAGAAATTTCGGTGGACGATTTTTATTCTTGTGGAGCATGTTCCATTTTCGGATGTTACAAGAGAGCGATTTTTAATTTTTAATTACACAAAACACGTTCGTTAATTTACTTAATTTGATGAGCAATAAAAAAGACGATATAATAAAAAACAACTGATGACTTCTTTCAGTTCAGACAATTCTGGAACGTTTCAGGTGGACCATTTGTAGTCTGTAATTAAACGAGGCATGTTCCGTATTATTAAAATCGCTTAAAATGTGCACTATAATTAATAATGACAATATTGAAAAACGATTTCCTCTAATTCAGAAAATTTTTCAACGTTTAACGGGTTAACGATTTTTACGCTTCGATTGAATGAAATATGTTCCATTTTATTAAAACTCGGTGCAAATGTGCGCAACAGCTTAACGTGACGACGATAATAAAGAAGACAATATTAAAAAATGGCTGATAATGTATTCAGAGAATCCTCAAACAATTTTTTAGTATGGTATGCAACATATCGGCTGAAAATAGTTTCATCCTTTAAAAAATATGTAAGGTGTTTTCTAATTTTGTCCATTGATGTACACCGAAGTTATCTCTTCTGTTTCTTTTTAATCGTTTATAAATCTCGAAGATATTGCTATAATAAATATACTAAAATTGACCAAAAATCACGGAGACAATTCTACACTCGTTTCGTTCTGCTTTTAATTGTTCCCTATACGGTGTTATTTGCGTGCAGTCGTCTTTGCCCGACTCGATCGGCACGAAAGGAACGAAAATCGCCGGAAGAGCGTGAAGTAGTTGACCGGTCGACGGTCCTTGGAGGGAATCGATACGCGCGCGAACGGACCACCAATGGTTTAATACATTACAACGTAATCCCTTGAGCGAAAAACGAGTAAAATATCGGCAAAGAACAAGTGGTTAATTCTATTAGAAAACCGCGGTCGGAGGATCCGGCGCGAGAAAAACGGCAGAGGCGGGCGAAAAAGAGGCTAGCAAGAATAAGAGCTCGAAGGGGTGGATAGGAGGAGGTTAAAATTTGCTAAATTTAATTCGGTCATTAAAGTTGCGGCAAAGTTTCGCGGTTATTACGAACAAAATGCGATTTACGACCGGGAAAGAGTTAACCACCGATATTAAATACGCTCGCCAACTGGTAAAAGAAACTGCTTGGCCACGTGCGCGGCAAAAGAATAAAAAAAAAAAATATATATATATATATACATATATATCCCAGAAATGAAAAAGTTCGCGTTTTTACGCGGACGATATCATATCTGGAACATGTTTCGGGCTTTCGTGATTTGTTTTTTCTCTGTACTTCGCTCGGCTCGCGTCTCTTCGAGAATGCAAATTTTATCTGGGAGTCAAGGGAAAGAAATTGAGTTCACGGTTGAGGGGATTTATATTTGAAAAAATATAAATCGTTCGGCTGGCGATGCTGGAGAAGTTCTACTCGCGTCGAACGATTTGAGATCAAAGACGTCGCGATAATAATAATCTCTCGTTGTGAAGAATCGTGGACTCAAGAAGTCTGTTTCATAGAAATATCAATCGACCGAGGAGTCGGTAAATTTTCGTACGGATTTTCGACGAAACGGAAATAATAAATATATAAATAAAGTCCATAAAAGGGCGAAATCGCCACATTCCTAAATTTTTTTCAATACAGCAGGTTTTTCACGATCTGTATCCTTCAGATTCTCATTTTTAATCATCAGTCTATACTCAAGACTAGTAATCGTGCATCGAAATTATGAGTATTTGAAGGATCAAATATCAAAAGATCAAATATAATATAATTTGTTAATTTATTTTAATAAATTATAAATTTATAATAAATATATTTATATAAATTTTTATAATTTATTGGTGATTGTATACACCTTTGTCTGAACACTATTTTCTGTCTCACAGTTGTTTGATTATGATAACATTAACTAGTTTTGTACTGTTTGACTGAATGAATTTGTTGTCTAGCTTGTTTGTTTTTTCCCGCAGAGAATCGTTTAGAGAGTCAGTTAGATGATCATTTACAGAATTAAAGTGAACCCATAAGTTTTATATAAGTTGGCTAGCCGGCTCTAGCTAATCGTTTTCAAGTATTCGAAAGCTAATTGACCCCAGACTGTTGAATTAATTGACTGAAGGATCAAATGTCGATCGTCTCTTAACATTTTGATAGCCACATATTTTTCTCATCGCTTTTAGTTTGCCGCCGGTACATATCGCGCAGATTTTACTGTTTGTAGGTTAATTAGTAATTATACTATATTTATTGATAAAAATTATTATTATATATTTATTAATTATATTATTAATTATATATTTATCAATTTATTAAAATATATATTTTATTTTTTATTTTTTTTATTTTTATTTTATTTTATTTTTTATATAATATATATAATATATATAATATATATAATTCATTATTGATAAAAATTGTCAAATTGCAGATTTTCACATCTTCCATATCCCTCACGTAGACAATTTAGAGAATTTGCAACCAGGTCCCCCATAATCTCAGTTAATTTCAGGTTTCTTTCCAAAAAATAACAATTGCCATAAACCAAGTAAGTAGTACCTTGCAACACAACGAAATAGTTTTCAAAAAATGAAATATGTATTAGAACATGAGTATCGAATTCGAGGTCTAAAATCATTTCTGTACTCCTTTCGAGAGTAGTGATGCAAAAGTCACATTTTCGTGATGCCGGTCGATAACCGCTTGCGAAAACATGTCACATGTACGTGATAGTGGCCAACGATGTGTTAAAAACAACGATCAAAACAGTCTCACTTTTTTTTGATGTTCGATTTTGACAACAAGCACATGGCTAACATTACGAATAAGAAAAAGAAAAGTGGATGAAGCCAATCAATCTAACCGAAGCAATAAACATTTTACTTTTTAAATCGTCCATGGCCGAATAATCTAGAGAATGTTTAGCCTGAAATTGAGTTTGAAACGATCGCCTGATGCGTCTCGAGGTTCTTCTTCTCGATCGATACGGGATCAGCGACCGGCCGATTTCCCTCGACAGGAAGTGCGGGCGGTTTGATCTCCGGATAGCAGGTCGATCGATCGTCGAATTTTCGCGGAGGATCGAGCTGAGCGAGACTCGCGCCGGATAAAGAATAGAGGAGAACTCGCATGGACGCACCGGTTGGTCCCAATTGGATGCAGCCGTACGTCGACTGGCTTCATTAAAAGCTTCTCGCTGGCGCGCGGCGAACATTTTTTCCCGTCTCTTTTCTTTTCTCGTCTCTTTTCAGTTTCGTCGACTGCGACCGCACTGCCGGCAACTCGACGCGAGAACGAGCGACATTGTTAATTAGAAGCGCGCTCGCGCGCGAAGAAGGGCGAACGGCGGCCGGTGACGAGCGAGAAAATGCCGAGGACCGGAAGCAAATGCCGTGGCGCGCGAGCTTTTCAAAAGGTCGCGCTTCAACGCACGCGCGATGAAGCACGACGGATCAGCGTGAATCGTGCGCGAGGTATCGCGAGAGTGCATACAGCAGAGAGAGTCGAAGCTCCTCCGTCGACCAATACGATAGAAAATGGTTTCCAGACTACCAAAAGTGCGAAATCGCGTAGCTTCTCTCTGTCAAACTCTACGCTCAATTCGAAACGCTATTTGGGGGCACTAGGTTGTTGAGGAAACAAACCCTGTATCGCGTGTGTGAAGAACATGCAATTACATTAGGTTGTCCGACAAGTAAATTTCGTTTTGTAGTTGTATTTTTGTACCCAGCCAACCTCATTCTAAACCATATTGGCATTATATATTTCGACGGCTAACATTTCAAGGTTTATTTTTGAAAAAAAATTTTTTTTTTCATTCTGTGCAGTTGTTTCTCTTTTTTGTCATTGTATCAACAAACCTCGAAAATATTAGCTGTCAAAATATATGATGTACACTGCGATTTAGAAAGAAGATGATCGGTCAAGAATATACAACTAATGAAAATTCGTCGAGGAAAGAACGAAATTATTTTCCAAACAACCCAATGCAATGCGACGTTTATTCAAAAGCGATGCGGTTCGTCCGACTCGTTCGATAGCTCGCATCGAATCGAATTGACTTCCGTCTTTATTTCCCCGAGTGTCGTTTATAATCTTCAGATAGAACCCTTATTCCTTCCAGGGATCTCGCAGTTCCTAGAAAGATCCGACTATCCTCTGTGTTTATGTTTACGTTTTTCATTCAATGTGAATTTTATCGATTTTTTTTTATGTGTGTTATCTCACGTTGTAATATGCCTTTATTGTTTGCGAGTTGACCGAACTAAGATGTCTCGACTACAGTAGGTAATCGATTAACGAACATAATCTATAGTTCAAAGACGATATTCGCTACCCGAATTGTTCGCTAACCGATCATCGATGACAGTAAAATACAGTTCTACAAACTGTACACACAGCATCATGGTGTGAAGTATTCGTTGTCTGAACATAAAAATCTTTCGCGAAAATGTTCGTCGTCCGATTTGTTCGCAGTCTGAAACTGTTCGATCAATCACCCACTGTGATCACCCATTGTGTCGAATAAGGTCAACTCTTTGTGCCATTCTCGATCGCGTCATTAGGAGGGTAAATCTTTTTTCGGCAAAATTACACCTAAGTTGTAACTTTCGGAATTACTTTGCTTTGGTATTGCAACCCTCGTCTTACGTTTACAAATTACGGCATATTTAAGTGCTGCATAATATTACATTTTTATAAATTTTGCATTTTGTATACGTAACTTATTCAAGGTGATCAAGTTGTGCGGATCGCCAATGATTAATAACGTTCAGGTATTAAAAAGAAATCGTACAATAATAAATTTGGTTTCACCTTCAACATCGAAGAGTCTACTCTTTCGAAATTCATTCTTCTCATTTTACTTCAAAATGCATTCACGCCACGTAGCGGGTGAGCAAATGAAGACACTTTCCTCCACGAAACTGTCGTAAACTGTCGTTGGAAAATTTTTTCCACGATTGAATCTGCAATGAATTCGGAGCCTGGTGCCACTGCTTTCACAATCGAAGCGCTGACGTCTTCAAATTTTTAATTAAAGGCCGCGTGATATTCCGTCAGGATTCGAGTTATCCGGCTGGTCGATCTGTCGCCGAATGTTTCACGAGCATATCCTCGCTGCCTTCTTCCACCATCTCTCTGTTTTACAGTCGACGATACCACACGCGCCGAGAGTCTTCTGAACGAAATCGTATCGCGCGACGTTACAAAGAGGATTTCCGTGGATGATATCTGCGGATGGAAATCCTCTCCCTGCCGGGGAGATTTTCATCCCGCAGTCGGCCGCATTTACGAGGATTTCAATGCCCGGCGATAGCCCGGGAACGTGGTTGGTAAAAGCTGTGCCGCGCGCAAATGATTTCGGGTATTAATATTATTAGGAATGCCGGGGTCTCTCCGGTGGTTGCGGGCCGCAGCCCCTCTCCCCCCTCTCCCACCCCCTCATCCCTGGTTCTTCCATATGCCGCTCGGTTGGAATGCCAACGATATCGCGGGGGCGGTAGCAGCCGCATCGGCGATTGCGATCTCCGCGGACAATTTTGGTTATTGGGCTTGCGCTAGTGGCATTTAGATTCCTCCCCGCTCGCCCCCGTACCCGCGACAGGAATTTGAATGCTAACGACAGCGACCCGCTCCATCTCCGACATTAAAATCGTTAACCTCCATATCTCCAATCGTGTCCTCTCTATCGTTCCCGTGCATACTCTATCTCTCGTCTCTCCGTGCACGCTGGTTGTATGAATAATCCGGGGAGCGCGCATGCTTGCCAAAAAGAAAAAAAAAAAAAAAAGAAGAAGAAGAAAAACCGCGTCTTTCGATCGTTGCCGTACGTAGCCGATCTCCGGAGAGCTTGCTGATTCGCCGGGAATTCTCCGCCAATGCATTTATTTATGAACTTCACGCGTGAGAGAGCGTTGCTCGAGCGAGCATCAATGTGCCACTCTCGTCGTGGAAGAACTATTGTCTCGCGCCGCGCCCTTCGAGACCGGCGGCGTGCACGAGGCCTGCAGCCAGAATTTAGAATTTCCTGCGAGTGTCGCTCCGCTGCAATGCTCCGAGAATGCACGTTATCGATAACGGTGATTTATTTGCAAAGTACTACCGCTCCGCGGCTTTCTTGTTCGCGGAACAATTAAATCGGTATCACGTTACTATATTCACTTTTCTAAAAACGATTTTTATTAAACGAGTAATGCACGATGGTGCATCAATTTATCGATGTATTTAAATTCTACAGTAGTTTTTTTATTTGGTTGATGCAATTAAAACAATGTAACATTCCTGTAAAAACTCCTGCAAGAATTTGTATAATATATTCTATTTCGTGTAACTTGAAAGTTGCATGTTTATATTATCACACTGATGTACTTCATGTACGTTAAATGAATGTTTATTTTCCACGACGATTATTTTTAATAAACGATCAAATTTTCAATTGGATGAATGATTATCTTTTAATAACATTCAAATTTTCAATTAATTCCGTGTAACTAAAATTCCGTTTATATACAGGGGAAAATCTTCTTTAAAATTAAAAATCGTTTACCAGTAATATTTCAGCAATATCCTAGATTAAAGGACGCACGTTAGAAACGTGTATAATATAAAATAAATACGTATGATATAATGTGATATAAAATATACATAAAGAACAAGAATCAACTGACGGTCAGATTTTCAATTGAAGTAGATAGTTATAATTATCTGTATAAGCAGAATCTCATTTACTTGCAGAAATAATCCCTGTTGTATTAAAAGTCATTCATCTGTAATATTCGGAAATATTCTGATCTAAAGGACTATATACTAATACGTATTTTATACATGTACGTATATAATATAAAATAAATAAATATATACAATATAATAATATTCATTTATAGTATTCATTTATAGTATACAAATATAATATATAAAAAAAATAAAAATGTGCATCAAGAACGGGGATTCATAATTTCTTAATACACTATTCGAAACCAATCTCTGGTTTGCATGATTCTCGCGTGGATCAGTTCCGCCCGGATCGTTGAAAGAAATTGCAACTTCAAGCTTCAGACAGACTCTTCTTATCGTTTTCCTTTTTCCATCTACTTTTCGTCTTATTTTCTCCTCGACTTGTATCACAGGAGTGAATTACTCATAAATAAATAAATTTCATCGCTTTTCCCAGGGGTGACTTTCATCCCCTCCCCCCTATTCCTTTAAAATTAGCGGGACAAGATATCGCGGAGAGCAACAGCATGTTCACTCGATATCCGTATCAAAGACGGACCGTAGAGCGCACACTGCGATCTCGCTTCAGAAGCAATCAGCAGTGTTCTTCCGACACACACACACACACACACACACACACACACACAAAAGCCATCCCTCTGGTTCTTGCCACTGCTTGCCGCCGCTTGTCAGATCCAGACTCGCATTAATCGCTCATTCGGCCCGAGCCAGTGGAGAAACGAACTCGCCTGCTGCCCGTCTCAAAACGCGGTGCGTTTTCGATGCGCGAAATTCTTACTGCGAAAAGATTCTCGCTCGAAAAGAAGGGCTTTGCAGTGTCGAGAGATTGGTCTTTTTCCGGGGTGACGGGGGAGGGGAGGATGGCACTCGGTAACGAGACGGTGCGACGCATCGGATGATAAAGAACCCTCTCGTTCGCTGTTCGCTGATCGGTCGACGATCGAGAACAAAAGGGGAACACCGCCGCGTGCGGTTCTGTCGCGGTGGTGGCGCAGCGAAACGCGAGGGAGAAGAAAAAAGAACCGGGCCGTGAATCTCCGTCGCTTTCGGCTCGCAATTATTTTCTGCCGTGGTGTGGTATGAAAGGGGTGGTCGCGGGAGATCGAACGCGCGCGAGGGAGGAAAGGGTGACTCAAAGGGCGCGCAGGGGGCAAGGAGGGAGGGAGGGAGAGGGAAAGTGGAACAAAAGGAATCGGCGCCGAGGGATCAGTGCTCTTTATTTCCGGGGACGGCGAGGTCGGCGCGTTATTATCAGATGGCGGCAGCGGGCGTAGACGCGGATCGACTGGGCGCTCAGCGAGAGCCACAAGCGGAGGGGAAAAGCAAGGGTTTAACCGAGTGAGAAGGGAATTAGGGACACGGCAGAGCTCGGTGAAAAACTAGAAAGAGCTACCGCCGAGGACGAGACAAAGTAACGGAGGAGAGGCTCGATTAAATAACAGAAAGCGTAACAAACGAAGAAGAAGAAGAAAGAAGAGGCCGGGAAAGGGTGATTAGGGGGGGTGTGAAAGGGTGAGGGGGAGAATCAAGAAAAGGCAGGTGGAAATATAGGAGGGAGCAAATGGAATGACGAGGAATGGAAGAGGGGGAAAGAGTGGAAAGAGACGATGAGAAAGGAAAGACGTACCGAAAAGGTGATATAATAAAATCGGGGTCAGGTCGGTAGCGGAGGAAATGAAATTACAGGAACGACGGGGAAAATGGCAGCTTCTCAGCGTGTGTACACGCCACGCGCCACGCGGTTTGCGATAATTCGCCGCTGCGTTCTGGAGAAACGTAGATTTGTGAGCGATTGAAGCGGTTCGTACGAAACGTTTGTACCAAACGACGACAGAGTTGTAGAAAATTGAGGTCAATCTGAAAATTGCTATCTTATTTTTTTCTATTAGTCTTGTCTACTATCGTAGTTACCGTATTCATTTATTTTCTATATTCTTCCATATTCTTATCCTTCGTTCTATCATTTATATTCTTCGTTACTTTCATCTGTTACTATATTCGTCTATTACTATCTTCAATCTATCGTTTATCTTACTAATAATTATATTTATCTATCAGCATCTTCACTTTATTTATCTCTACATTCTTTTTCTTTTTTTATATCGGCTTGGCCAAAAACTGCTTTTTCTCCTAATAGATGGACATACATGTACATGTTAAGATGTAACTAACTTCATTTTTAAACCACAAATTCATAGTTCAAGCTTGTTTTAGAAAAGGAAAAGCTCGTTTGGCGTCGATTTCAAAATGGAATATCAAAAAGGAATATTCTCGTCATATTTGTCACGATGCTGTGCAAACTCATGAAAAATTATTCAATGTATGAAGAAACCTTCGAACTTGATTTGCTAAATTTCACTACTGAGATCGTTCTAGAAACTGTTTTTTTCTTTTCTTTCCTTTTTTCTTTTTGAATCGGAATCACGTAATTGCCAGAAAGATTGCAAACGATAATCGAACAAAATGGCCAATATATTAATAAAGTGTTTCATTTGCATACAAAAAAGTCGCAGTTACTTTTTGGCCAACCTAATATAAAAATTTAACCTAACCTAAACCTAACCTAAACGTAAACCTAACCTAAACTTAAACCTAACCTAAACCTAAACCTAATCTAAACCTTGATATTTACTGCTGCTACATTCTCTTCTTGATAATCTTCTCATAAGAAGGGATTGACTAAATAAACAAATTAATCAAGTTAGTATCAAGACGTTAGAAAATATATCGAGTGTAATGAATTTCCAGTTGAAATTCTGACACCGGTCAGAAATCGCATTATCGTAGTTACTCGTCGGACGTCAAACGTGGAAGTTCAGAAGCTTCTAAGGCTAATACCTTATTTGCAACTCGATCGGGGACGATCCAATTATCTCGTCGAAATTTCTTCTTCGACTTTAATTACCACCTTTCTCCGAGTAATTGTATTTCCTCCAACGAGTCAGGATCTTACGCCTGGCACGCGAAATTAAACTTCGGCCCGTTGTCGACGAAAGTTTTACATCGGCACGGGCACATCACGCATCGTCTTTCAGCGAGCGGCTGAAACGACTCGAATGAAAGCCTCGGTCCACGCTTCGTCCGCTTGCGAACTTCCGCGATTTCGCTGACCGCGCGCGTTTCCTGTTGCACAATTTCGCATGGGTGTTACGACTTGATCGACTGGCATGGTAACCAGACTATGCTTCTATCGTATATCGTATATTGGTTATCATTGACACATTGCTCTTAAATCGAAATATCTAAGAATTTGCGTTTTAACTTGCCTATCAGTTTGTTACTTAAACTTCCACAAAATCTCGGTGGTCTTCGAAAACATTGCACTGCAAATTGTTTCAAAATAAAAAGATCTCGAAGAGAATTGTAATAAATTTAATCACTAATTTGATTTTTTTCTAAATAAACAGAACTTTCAAAAAAATAAACGGCTCATATCTCGTCTATAGAATCATCTTGTGAACGATTTTGCGACGCGAGATATCTCGTCAACAACAAAGGGGTTTTAAAAGCTTTTACTCGACAAACAAGGAAGGAGCTTGCTGTATTACTTTGTTATTCTCGCTCATTTTTTCATGCTTGTTACACACATTACAGTCTCTTGGACGAAGAAATCGTTAGGGTGCAGTTCTTTCTTCTATACGTTTTGCATCTTTTGTGGATATTCACAAAAGATTTTTAAAAGTGAAAAATTATGTCAAATAACTTGCACGTGTACAGAATACAACGATTGTATTAAAACACAGTGCTTCCTACGATAAAACAATTTTCTACAGGGATTCTATCCTTTTAATCATATTTTCAAAAAAATATGGATCTGCATGAAAAGTCCGCGGTCAGAGAACTCTGAATCGAATTTTTTTTTTTTGGATTGTCGCTGACCGGGTCGCAAGTGTAGTCGCGGATTTTATTGCGAGAGAAAAAAGACCTACCCTTCACGCACCAAAACAAATTGTTTTGAACATTTACTATTTCCAAAAATCAGACGGGGATTGTCCTTCGAATCCTCGAAGCTTACCATGCGGTCAACCTACTTCCAATTAATATTTCTATTTTTATTTTTTTTTTTTTCACTACGAGTCACGAATCCCTCGCCAATTAAAATTAAGACGCTCGTAGCTCGTAGAGAAGGACAAGGGAACGCGAGCTAGAATTTAATCAGAATTTTTGTTCGACCATCGAGCTTGATCAGCGGCTCGGTTTCGAAGACAATGGCGACGTGTCGATGTATCGCGATGTATAGCGTGTTCCTCGAGCGACGAAAAGGTCTCGTCGGATGAACGTTTATAGAGAGAGGGCCCCGGCGGTACCGCGGCGAATGAATGGCGGAGTTTTATTCCCGCGTCACGGCCGCGTCTGACCAAGCTGCGACGTAACTACTGCCGAGACAGAGAACCGCCTGGGAGGGCTATTTTAAAGGAGAGCCAACCAACTAAAGGCAAGACGGAAGAGAAAAAGGAAGGAGAAAGGGGGGGGAAGAGGAACGACCTGCTGGAGGGAAAAGATAAATATCGCGATAAAGACAAAGAAAATACGAGCTTCCTGCGGTGTTTCCGTGTTCATATAACGCCGGAGAGCGAAACGTTGATATTCATGGCCGTGGAAAAGAATATCACGCCTACCCTTCTCCCCGTTCGTAATTTCTCGGAGCAACCAGCAAATTCGGCCAAAATGCCGAAATATTAATAATGTTATAGCGGCTGTTATTTCTTGAAGTTATTTCTTAATGTAAATGTGTGTATTAATTGAAAGATTTGTTATTACAACAGAGACGTGCTATTAAAGAATACGATTGCTATCGTTGAATAATATAATATAAACGTTTAACGATAATTGTTTCTTAATAAAATGTGTACTAGTTGAAAGAATCTGTCATTGCGAAAGACACGTAGTATTAAAAAAATAAAATTGTTATCATTAAGTAAAGAGAAACGTTTGAATTAATATATCTGCTATGAAGTGCAACTGACTGAACCAATTGCGGCATTTTTTCACAGTTCGTTGAAAATCGTCCCAACTTTTCTGTAATTGTTCTCGTAGGTCTTTTTCGAATTTTGGACAATTAATTTTAGTTTTGTGATTTAATTCTGATTTAATTAAGGGGAGATTCGCGTAATTTCAATGTTGTCATTATTTTTTCTTTCCCTTAGACATTTGCACTACATTTAGAATCATTCAATCGACAATAAACGGCACGATAACAGTATCAATTTTGTCGAAAAATAATTACTATCAAATCCTGAATCTGAATGATCAATTTGATAATTTTTGTTAGAAATTTAAGCGACTTTCAGACATTTAAGCGATATTTCGTAAAACGTACAAATAGAAGCTCGCGTACTCCATTGTATTATAAAATTCTTCTACTTCTTGTTTTTTTAATTCAATTTAATCTCCACGATGGAAAATTTTATATTTTAATCGTCGATAGTTCTAGATAAGATAGTGTTAAATATTACCATATAATTGCCAAAGGGAAAAATAGTACGCTGCCGCGGTGCTTCAAAATGGTCGCTTAAATCTCAAATTAATTAATAACCGAGAACCTTGGACGCGTCCATGTGCGTCCGTTTGAACTTCGAAACGTTTATCCGAGCGAAGTTAAAAAAGTTAATTAAAGCGAGATACTAATTAAACACCTGGTTCGACGTGTTTCTCTTAATAAAGGGGTCTCTGGGAAGTCGCTCTCGACGTTATTGGAAATTACGTCGGTTGAACGCCGGACGAGATGGTGATGGTGATGGTTCGCCACCCGCGCGACACCCGCTTCCTCCCCCTCGCGAGAAACTTCCAGCGCGGGAGAAACGCCGGGACTTTATTCGTGACCTATCGAAACTTCGCGTGCACGAAATTTACAAACTCAGTCGCGTTCATCATTGGTTGCCAGAACGTCGAACAATGCCGGCGCGTACCCGGCCGGAGAGATTATTCGAATACAGGGTAGCACAATGCCCCAATCCAAGGGGTGGCGACAAAGAATTGAAACGAGAAAATTGAACGAGAAATTAAAACAAAGGTTTCCCTCCCGACAGCCACGCTCAGATTCACTTCTCCAGGTTTAATATTTGCTCCGTCGCGTACGATAGCTGCGCGTGATTCGTACATCGGACACGTCACAGAGGAGAAACCGAGACGAAGCGACGAAACTAGGCGATAATTAGGCGAAAAATTACCGATACTTCGAAATACCGTTTGAAAGTACGTCGAACTAAATCGTACAAAAGTCTAGTTGGCAAAAGTCTCTGTATTTTAGAGCGTGAAACGACTCTACTTCATTTGAATTCTTCTCCTTTTCAAAAATTTTTTTGACATAACGCAACAGATGAAAAATAGAGGATTTTGTTGTCGAAAATTTCAAAACTTTAAATACCTCCAAAATTACTGAACAGTTATTTTCGTAACAAGATCTACCATTATCTGTTTGGTGTAAAGGGAAGATTGAAGTCTTTAAAACATGCTTCACCAACTTTGAATACTTCTTTTCCAAAAAATTTTTTTTACATAATACAGCAAATGGGAAAGAAAAGATGTCTTTGTTGCTGAAAACTGTAAAACTTTAAACGCTGTAAAACTTCAAAATCACTGAACAAAATTTTTTTCATGGCTAAATTTACCATAATCTTGAAGATTGAAGTATTTTCTTTACATCAATCCATTAAAACATTCTGTACGATTTTCTGTTGCCATTTTATAACATTGAACGTCAGAGTTAAAACTTCAAGAAATGCTAGAATTTTTCCTGGAACTTAACTATATAATGTTTAAAGTTCAATAAAATGGCGCGAGAAAAGTACAGCAAGAGATCGATATAAACAGAAGATCTCTATCTTCAAAATCATGATAAACTTAGCCATGAAAAGAATTTTTTGATGTTTTCGGAAGTTATACGAATTTTTACAATTTTCGAGAACAAAAGTGTCCTTGTTTTCCCACTTGCTTCATCATATAAAAGCGTATCTGAAAATAAACCAACGTAGCATTGTCAAAATGGAAGCTTCACACTTTAAAATGAGACAAAGTAAATTGTTATACGACTTCTTTCTATAAATTTATAACAATTTAAAATACGTGAAATAATGAAAAAAATCATGTTTAAACTTAAATTTTAACTAATAAAATTTAAAACGTTAAATTTAAAATGAAGAAAATTAATTTTTTCCTGTATTTTGATGTTTTATTGAAAATAAATAGGTGGGAAGAAACTTTTGGCCCACCCTATATATTGATCGAAAGTGGTTAATTATAATAATAACAATGGTGAACCAATGATGATTGTGACAAGCGACGATTATTACTGTGATTTTTATGAAGTACATAATAATAAATAACTGAATGAGTAATAATAACAACACGTTCATTTTTTATTTAAACGAAAAAGGTCTTCAAACAGAACGATTTTATATTTGACAGAAACATTTGTGGACGATAATAACAAAATATGAAGATTATGATTGTAATATTTGCGTATTACAAAATAACAAATAATTAAATGAATAATAATAAACATTTATCTTTCGTTGAAAACCAAAAAGAATTTTAAACAAAAAACGAACGATTTTATAAATGACATCGATGATCATATCAATTGATGATAATGAAAATTCAGATACAAAACTGTCACACAACCAAAAAACCGGAAATTATTGATTTCAGGTGGCTCGAAGCCAGAGATAATTGATTGCTCCATAAATAATTTTTGTTCTGACGACAATGAATAAAAATAATAATAATAATTACAATAACAATAATAATAACCGGTCAGTAGAAGATATTCAACCGAAATTGGAAAACTTTGAGGACAAATGGCCTGTTAACCCCAAATAATGTTTGGGAATGATTTATTTGTAATATATTTTCGTCTATATATACTCACATTAATTTATACATATCTATATATACTCACATTTATTTGTAATATATTTTCGTCTATATATACTCACATTAACATATATTCAAACACTAAATATTGAAACTGCTATAATTCTGTAACAACGAAAAATCGTATAAAATAACAAATTTGGTCATTTTTTAAATTTTGAAGCCTCTACATTTTCAAAATGTATCATTCATTTTATTCTAGAATGCGTTTGCATCTCGCAGACACAAGCGAAGTGACACTCTTCTTCCTGATAATGCTGTAAACTCTCGCAATATGTTCTAAAAACAATTGAACAATTTCTTTTCATGACTGAATCTTTAATGGATTCGAAGACTAAAGCCACCCCTTTACAACGATCCTCAGAAAACTTGATGTACGATTTCTTTTCGCTATTTCATCGTACTTTGAATATTAGCCTCGGACGACGAGAATTCAAGAATTACGTTTCAAGTCCATAATGGATTGACCAACAAAAATCGTACAGTAAATTTCGAGGAGGTTGGAAGGAAAAAAGGGACTCTCACTCTTCAAATTCGTTGTAGATACAGTTCACGAGGAAAAATTTCCAATATTTTCGCGTACCATTCATGTGCCAATTTATAGCATTCTCGCGAAAGAAAGTATCTGCACAGTGTGAAAACACTTTAGTAGAAAATGAATGATTCGTTTCGAGAGTTCAAGGAGAGTTGAAGTTCTCGAAACAAAACCTGAATTCATCATTTTGTGATACCTTTTGAAATTCCTCCGGTTATTCTTCTAAATTATTATACAACAGTCTATAGTTTATAAGCACGAACTGCTCGGTCCGCAACGTGTCAGTAGCCGAAGTAAGAAGTCTTTAGCCTTCAAGTGCGCCGACAAATACATCCGGTGAGGATCCGAGTCCTCCTCTGGCGAACTCCATCGCGAAAGGTGATTAATTCCGGCAATAAACAATTAATTAACGTCGGAATTATAGTATCGCCTCCCCTGTTTCTTCGACCTGCCACCCCGACCTACGCAAACATATTTTCAGGCGAAGTATCGCAGGCTCCTTTTGCCAGGACGATAATTAAACACGCTGCTAGGCGGATTAACGGTGAATTACGCGCGCGGGGGGAGGGGGGCCGGCTTTTAATTGACGCTGCTCGAATAT
Source organism: Tetragonula carbonaria (assembly GCA_032399595.1). Classification (NCBI taxonomy): domain Eukaryota; kingdom Metazoa; phylum Arthropoda; class Insecta; order Hymenoptera; family Apidae; genus Tetragonula; species Tetragonula carbonaria. The sequence continues at coordinate 7,006,374 of JAUCRC010000001.1, forward strand.
TAAGTAAGTTGTTAGGGTGGAAGAAGCCCAGAAGTGGCAAAACCAAGGTAATACCGTATTTCGGAGAGAGATTGCCTCGCCCCGAGTGATTTAACGCCATATAATCTGCAACGTGTTTCCTTTTCGTGTTTCTCTTTTTTCTTCTTCTCCTTCTTCTTCTCCTCTATTCCCGCTTCTTTTTAAAATTGGGGCGGTACGCTGGACGCGTTTGAGTTATTAACTGAGCCTCTTCGCTCTTCAATCTTCTTCCTATTTTTCATTTTCTTTTTTTCTTCTTTTTTATTTATTTAAATATTTCTCTTTTTCACCCCCCTCTCTCTCTCTCTCTCTTTCTCTGTTTTTTTTCTTTTTTCTTTAAATCGAATCTATCCCTTTCTCGTCAAATGTCCAGCGCTGGAAACACGCGAGCGTTTCAACGATCCGCTCCGCGGAAGGCGAAGCTGACGAAACGAGCGGCACGCTTAATAAAGTAGATTTGAAAGTGGCGTTAAAACAGTTTCACACTGGATTTTCGCGTTTATAAAGAAATCTGGGCAACGAACACCGCGGCGCGCAATGTTACGAAATATATACTGCAACAGCATCAGCAACAAAACCCAAAAGCGCGATCCGAATTGCCGAAAAGAAAGGAAAAAGTAAGTTCCTTTGTGTACGTTTCCGCGTTGCGCGATGAGAACGACGTGAAAACTCCACAGTGAGAAAGTGAGAAAAAAAAGAGGCAAGGAGAGACAGAGAGACAGACAGAGAAGAACTCCCCGAACGCGACGAACCGCGAGACCATAATTTATTTACCCGTTTGCCAAACTTCCGGGACGCGTCGACGCGTTTTCAACACAAAATGTCGAACAACAAAAGCTTAATGAAACGTCTGGCCACGTCAGAGCCGGAATTACGAGCTCGGAGCCCCGGTCCGCTGTTATTTCGACGAGAAACCCCGGTGAAAAGACTCTGAAACGATTACCAGTTTAATACCGAGAGTTAGAAAAAAAAAAAAAAAAGAAAAAGAAAAACACGGCACGTGGATCTCCAAGACGCCAAATTCACGTCGAGTTGGGTATCGTCGTTAATCCTTTCGCTACGGCAGACTTTGATGTGTACCGCACGTAGCATACGGTAGAAGTTCAATCGCGAGAATCACTGCGCTGAGAACGACGAAAATTTTTCGTCAGCGTACATTTCGCCAGGAAGTATATTGAAATAATCAAAACACTGGATTGTATTACATTAAACCAATATGATTTATTTATTCGTATACCGTATTATATTGTTAGTGTAAAAAAAAATACCAAAAATTTAACAGTAACTTCAAACTTTCGTAATAATCTAGTATAATTCGAAACATGGATCGATACATAATTCTACATCATATTTCTTGCATCTCTCTGTTATGTATATCTTCTATACAAGTTTGCGTCTTTTCGTGATTACCAATTTTATTACCACGACTTTTTATTACCATGGTTTTCATTAAGTGAAATCTCATAAATAAAATAACTAAAATAATCAAGTTTAAATAATAAAACACGACGAAAGATGTAATTGTTAAATTAGAGTTCACTTACGTCTGATCCAATATTTTTCTTTTCTTTCTTTTTTGCAATTATTGTCAATAACATTTACATGAAATAATTGTAAACTTTGGACATTGCGGTTCAGATGAAATTTAGAAATTTTTAAATTCTCGTCGTTTAACCCCAACCATTCTCAATGTTCAATAAAATAATTTAAAAAAGAAAAGAATGTCGTACCACAAATTTTAAGAGGAGGCGTTGAAAACGATGGCGGATCTAACGACGAAACGAGAAAATTTTTCAACGTTTCAATGTTTCTAACATTTTTCGTCGAAGACGAATTTTATATTCAACTTACGATTAGGATATTCAACGACGGAAAGGAAAGTGCATAAAAATTCGCAGTCTGTTCGTTACTTACTACGGATAATTGAAATCGATTTCTGTTATCTGTACCGTTTCGTGCGCGATACGACGACGGTATGTTAAAGCTGTTAATCAAATCATCAACGACGCTGAGAGAATTCATCGACGATACCATCCGAACTAGCAACAACCTGGCCGCTACAAACCTAATCGTATCCGTGTGCTCGTGATTGGTATATCTTGCCACGTCAATAGACTGCCAGAGACAGATGCTACATATCGATCTTATTAGACGGCAGGAACAATGGCAAACAAATCACGATCGCGTCAATGTCTATATGTACAATGACGCAAACGGAAACGTTTATCCACGTGATCATTTATGGTTACACGTTCACTCGATCCCGTGAACTTTCCCATCCAGCATTCTTGTCGCCGCGAACACGCGATGTTTTGATCTTTTTTCTTAATGTATACAGAGTGTCATTTTAGATTAAAATAGATGTTTTATCTGTGTGTGTGTGTGTGTGTGTGTGTGTGTGTGTGTGTGTGTGTGTGTGTGTGTGTGTGTGTAATATCTCCGAAACTATCCGTCATTTAAAAAATATTCTCGAATTTTTTTCCGTTTTTGTAATTTGGTACACTTAGTTTGTCTCTAGATAGAAGGTCATTCACTATTTTTTCAAGTATAATTATGTAATTTTTTTACCAGCTACACAATACAATAAAAAAATATATATAGTTACATGAAAAAAAACATCGACGAAATTGAAAAAAAATATTCTTACCTTTCGATACCATTTCGTGTTAAACAATAAATATTTTTTGCATCATTACAATTCGAAAAGAATATTTGATGGCCTCACTTAAATCGACCACCCTGTGTGTGTGTGTGTGTGTGTGTGTGTGTGTGTGTGTGTGTGTGTGTGTGTGTGTGTGTTTTGTAGACAACCAAAGGATGAATCAACGTGCAAAAATGAGTAATGAGAAAGGAAAGAGTAAATTGTTTTTATTCAAGGCTCCGTTTTCGAGAAAGCTTGAAAATTTGACAACTATGTTTGAATTCAACTGATTTTGAACGAGTAATAAACGGGGGAGGGGGAGGGTTATTCTACCTGCGAAAACAAGTTAAAAATATAGAATGCAATTTTTTTCTCATACGTCATTCTCGAGGATATTGAATTTGAAAATTTACTGGGTAAAGTAATTTTTAACTCGATACGTTCAAACTCTATTTTCTTGAAATCACGTGAAACCACAAACGGAGAAGTTGTGCTCTGTGTTTCTTATTTATTTTTATTTCAGAATATTGTTGCAACAACTTTCTACCATTTATTCACTCTAAATCAAGCCGGAACTAGCAAAATCCTCAGTGCTTGATAAATATTCAAACTCGACTTCCTCGAGAGTTTCTGTTGAACGAGCAAATTTCATTCTCTCTGTTCGACTTTTGCATGTAGGTTGCCCATACGTCAACACAAAACACATTCAAACTCTACATTTTTGAAACGTCAAGCCGAATCGGAGAAACTGTATTCCGCATTTTACGTTTTATTATATTTTCATTAAAATACTGATGGAATGATATCCAATTATTCACTGTAAACCAAGCCAGGACTAGCAAAATTCAAGCATGCTTGATAAATATTCAAACGCGACTTTCTCGAAAGCGTTGAACGAGCAAATTTCATTCTCTCTCTTTTGCACGTAGAATCGATTGATTGCCCATACGTCAACACAAAACACATTCAAACTCTATTCTTTTTGAACATGAAACCACAAAACGAAAAAGTCGTATTCGTATATTTTTTTTCTATTTATTCTATTTTTATTAAAATATTGATGGAACCACTTCCCACCAGAACTAATCAAATTCAAGTATACTCGATAAATATTCAAACTCGACTTCCTTGAAAGCGCCAGAAACGAGCAAGAAAACAAGAAACTTCCCCCAGTCAGCTGAACCCAGTTTGCAGGACACCTTGTAAATAATCAGCCAAGTTTCGTTTCGTAAATTATTGTCACGACAATACAAAACACATTTAAATTCTATTTTCTCGAATACGAAGCCACAAATGGAAAAATTGTATTCCACGTTCTTCATTTGTTACAGTTTCATTGGAATATTGATAGAAGGATTTCCTACCAATTATTATTACGCTCAAGACAAAGCCAGAATTAATCACATTCAAGTACGCTTGACAAATATTCGAATTCGACTTTCTCGAGGAAATTTCATTCTCTCTCTTTTACATGATTGCTCATCTATTGTCAACAGAAAACACATTCAAACTCAAATTTCCTTGAACGTGAAACCAGAGAAAGGAAAAAACTGTATTCCACATTCTTCATTTACTATAGTTTCATTCGAATATTGATAGAATGATTTCCTACCAATTATTATTACGCTCAAGAGCAAGCCAGAAGTAATCAAATTTAAATACGCTTGACAAGTATTCAAATTCGACTTTCTCGAGGAAATTTCATTCTCTCTCTTTTACATGATTGCTCATCGATTGTCAACAGAAAACACATTCAAACTCAAATTTCTTTGAACGTGAAACCAGAGAAAGGAAAAAACTGTATTCCACATTCTTCATTTACTATAGTTTCATTCGAATATTGATAGAACGATTTCTTACGAATTATTCACTCCAGATCGAGCCAGAACTCAAGTACGCTTGACAAATATTCGAATTCGACTTCCTCGAAGAAATTTCATTCTCTCTCTCTCTCTCTCTCTCTCTCTCTCACACATGATTGTCCATCGATTGCCAACACAATCAAACCCAAATTTTCTCGAACGTGAAACCGCAAATAGGAAAACTGCATTCCACATTTTGCATCACTTTTTATGAAAATATTGATGGAATGGAAAATATTGGTGGTTTCCCACCAAGCCGGGACTAACCAAATTCAACAATAATTTCTCGATAAATATTGAAACTCGACTCCCTCGGAGACGAGTCAAACGAACAGAAATTTTCGTTCTCTGTTTTCGCGCGCGATATGGATGATCGGTTGCTCGCAATTTCTCCCAAGAGTCTTCGTGTACCAAGTATTTCGCGAATCGTTGTCCGACGACTTGGCGAATCGCGCCAAACATGACGTTGTCCGGGCAAATTACTTTGACTGCGCGCGAAGCCGCAACGGCGGATCGGTAAAGTGCATCTGACGGCTTAACGACTTTTCGTCGAGCGTGCAGAAAAGCGGGGCAGCAAAAAATAGGCCAACTTTCGAGTCTCTCGAAGTTTTCTTGCTTTTCTCCTGCCCTGGATAGCCGCTTACAACGGCGGAACTTTGTATTTGGCGGTGACGTTGCAACGGGCGGTCATTATGTTCGATAAATGAGCAGGCGGACGAGCGGACAACGCGAGCAACGACGATTTCACGTGGCACTCACGAAGCGGCTATCATTCTTCCGCTGCCTCGCAGAGACTCGCCTATCCCGACCTGCGTACGTTCTCTCCTCCCCGCTCTCTTCCACCCCCCTTAAATAACATTCTCCGCGAATTTAAATTAAAATTACGCGCCGCGCTCTCCCCTCCCACCCCCTCCCCTCCCACGCCAAATTAGCTGGCGGTCGCTGCGGTTTTAACTAACTTTTAAACGTAAATAATGAACCCATAAATTCACTGGACTCTCTCCATCCCCGGTGCATAACCGGCCGCTCGCAATTGCTGCCCCTCTCCATCGCAGGAATCATCCGCAGGAAATTGATTTCGAGCTTTAAATACGGAACGAAGTTGTTCATTTTCTAATTTAGCGGGTTGCTTTAAAAGAAAAAAAAAAAAAAGAAAAAAGAAAAAAGAAAAAGAAGGAACGGATTCTCGTCGTCAAAGGCAACGCAGTGTTCATTACGGCGACGTATGTATTTCAGAGACGTGCACGTATGTACTAATAATGTGATCTGTCTGTTCAAAGGATGAGAAAAGAAATGTGGACTTAACGTGGTTAGAGGGAAGGAGAGGAATGGAAATTCTGATATAACTTCGTGTTAGTGCGTTTGTTTCTCGCGGGAGAGAGAAAAAAGTGGACAACGTAATGGAATAATGCTGGCGCGTCGCTTATTGGCAGAATACGCTGAATCAAGAAAACGAGGTGACGAAAGGGGGGAAAGGAAAGGAAGGTGGACCCGACGACCCTGTTGCCCGATACCGTGTGCCGACGAACGCTGAAACAACAGCTCGTTGTATTATCAATACCGATGGCTGACTTTACGACCACGAGCCAGGAGGATCTATTTATTTTCCAGATATATACCAGGGACTACTCTGGCTACTTTGGCCAGATACCGAACGTCTGGAACCTCTATCCTTGCCCATACGTTTTCTGATCTCGCCAGAGCCATCGATAGCAACGACACATCGCTAGGAATCCTTTTTCCATTATTAGTCAGCATCCTGTTCCAAATACCTTGCTCTTTTTTTTTCTTTCTTTTTTTTGCGAAGAAAAGGATATGTGTAAGGTTTTACGATCTGCGAGGCTTTCCTCCTTTCTCTCGGCGAGTGGCCTTAGATTTTGAACGTCTTTTCTAAACCTTTATTCAATCCTTTTAGAGAACCCCCCTTTTTTTTTAAGACGAAGACACGAACTTTTAATACCAGTGTTAAGTTAATAGTACTTGACAATTTTGTAAACGACAGAAATTTTAAAGTAACCTTGAAAAATTAATCACCCAGGTGAGCGTGCGTTAAAACCAGCACGAATCCTCGAACTTGACGAATTTGTTTCTCGTTTACTATACAGTATACGATTGATTGATGCAATGAAGTTGAAACTTACTATACATCAATGTCAATACTGTCCCTATATAAACATTGACTGACAGAGATGTATCTACTTTGAAAGAAAAGTTTCGAAAACGGGTGTAACTTATTGATTGATCTACGTAAATTCAACCGTTTGCAAGTAATTGAAAAGTTATTAGTAGTCGTCGCGTATTTTATACGAGAAACATGCCGAGGTGTTTGCACTTTTATTATATTTGACACCGTATGCAGCGTTAAGGGAATAACAATGACAATGAAAAATTATCGATAATTCAAATATACTGTTTGTATAACTTTGTGAAAAAAAAGATCATATAACAATCTATTCGGTCTCATTCTTTAAAGTATAAAAATATCGCTTTGACAATCGTCGGTTCGTTTTATTTCGAAGACGATTTTGCATCACATAGCAAATGTAAAAGTGAGAATATTTTTTTCTCAAATATTCAAATAAAATTTTCGTTTTCTTCATCTACTGTGAGGAAATTTTCTTGATCTTAAAGACTGAAATTTTCCCTTTACAAGAAGCCTTTAAAACTCGTTTTAAAAATCGCACGATTATTTTCTTCAATCATTTTATTGAACTTGGAACATCGAGATGACGAAACGTTAGAAGTTTTTTTTTTTGAATTTTCGTCGATTAAATGGTTAAAATAATCGTGCCACAAATTTTAAGGACTCGTTGTAGAGGGAAGACTTCAATATTTATGATGATGGTGGATCTAGTGACAAAAATAATTTTTTAACGTTTTAACGTTTTCTTCGTCGAAGATGAATTTTACATCACGTAGCGGGTGCGAAAGTAAAGATACTTTTTATCGCAAAAATAGTAAAAAATTCGAAACACGTATAAAGACATTGAAAAAAATTTTTTTATAATTAAATCCACTACGGTCTTGTAAAATGAAATTCCCTGAGAATTTGCCGTACGATTTCTTTTTTCACCACTCTGTTGAATCCGGCTTGAACGACAAAAATTCGAGAAATCCTAATCCTATTTCATTAAAGTTTGATAAAACGACGAAGAAAAATCATGTAGCGTGTTTTAATGAGGGTCGTCGCAAAGAAGATCTTCAAACTTCAATCTGCAAAAGAACAATTAGTGACAAAAAGAAGTTTTCCAATATTTTTACACGCGTCTGAATTTTTACAATTGTATTTTCTTTTTTGTATAAATTCTCACCTGTTAATGTTATCTTTGAAAAAGAAACGAGCTTTCACCCACAAATGGATCGTTATACGATCTTTTTCTATCAAGTTGTATTAATTGAAATAATTTTTCGTTGTCGTTGGTACAGTTACGCTTGTAACGAGTAATGCAGCTCGATGAAAGAGGCAACCGCGATGGCAACAACGATATTAATGTCTGCCTAAAACTCGAGATAAAGAAACAAAGAGGAAAGAGTACAATTACCAAGTTTTTGACGTCTATCGGAGTAACAAACTCTTGCCTTTGAGCGCTCCATATTAAATCGATGACAGCCGTTTTAACGTCAAAGGGATTAAATACGTACAGCAAGAGTTCGAGCTAGTTAACAGGATGAGAACCAGCAGGTGGATGCCTCATTTTTTTTCTTTTTTTTTTTTTTTTTGGTCTCTTTTGGAGCCACAGTTGCGACGGACACGAAGTAGTCGAACGATCGAGCAAGTGAAACTGAAACTGGCGTTGTTCGTAGCTGGCGCGCTACGAATTTCGTACTCTCGGCGAATTTTCCAAGAAAATTCTTCCGGCGAATACGCCAGCTGCTTTGAGATACAACGATGCACCGAAAATATTTTAGCTATTCCCAAAACTTGTACGAAGCTTCTGTAACCCCGTTTCCCTACTGGCAACAACCATGTAAACCTAACGCTCATCGATCACTGGAGTGTGGATTTTTATGAAAATTCGTATTTTTTTTTTTTTTTTGGAATATGAGCAGCTAAACACACTCAGAACAGAAGTAGCTCCAAATATTATTCAGAGCATTCCAAATATTATCATAGAGAGCATTTCATACATTTTTTCATATGTATTACAGTGAAGAGGATACTTTAAAGTGATGTAGCTTGGTAAAAAGAAGTCGTGTAACAACCCAATCTTGACTTTCAAAGGATTAAAGTTTCACCATTTTCGAGTCTTTAGTTTGGCTATTTGAGAAACATCAAAGAATTTGAAGAATCAACTTTTCTTTTCACAGAGAAACCTTGAAACTTTTTGTACGATTTTTTTTTCTTCCCTCGTCGTTTGAACATTGGAAATGATTTCTCTTGGAATTTCTTTGTCGTTAAATTTTAAATATTTGTAATATAAAGATAACATAACAATATAATATAACGTTAACACGGACAGAGATTTCAATCATCAAAACAAAATGACGGTGGATCTAGCAGCAGAAAAATTTCCCAGCCTTTTTCAGAGATGTTTGAACTCGTATAATTTTTCTGAGGGAAAAGTACTTTACTTTCTCGCTCGCTCGTGTAATTTTTCGTCATTATGAAATTGTCTTTGAAAAAAAAAAGAAAAAAAAACTGTTAAAGCAAAAGATTTACGCTTGAAAATGTTACAAAATGAACTGTCATACGATCTTTTCCTACAAAGTTGTAACAGTTTAAATTACCGACAATTTTTCATCATTATTTACACGAGCTATCGTACGTGTGTGTATTTTCCCGATATTCTTCAAATATTCTACAAACGTTGACAGATCTGCCGATTTTTTAAATCTATCGATCACGAACTCTCATAGTTACGAATCTTTTTTTAAAAGGAAAACGTTTCATTGTATAAGCACGAAACTGACAAAGATTCGGTGCAGGATCGCGGCAATAGACGTATCAAAGTCGGGCACAGAAGGGTCGATCTTACAGAAGACGACAGGGCTAGATATCGTAGAAAGCACATTCAAACATCATGCGGGAGGTACGTTTCACAGAGGATCCGTTTATATGTTATTGTTTCGTCCTTGAATGGAATAATTTTCAAACAGCCGCGGGATATATGCATCCGCTGGGGATATTCGCGTGACAGATCCTGACACCTTCTCTCCGTGCGATATTTCGCCTGACTTTCCAGATTTATGAAAGCCACGATTCCAGGGAATCTCGGTTTTTCGCGTCTTGCCTTGCTCCCTCTCTTAAACGACGTCTGAGGATGCACTCTAAAAACGAAACGAGTTCGTGCACACTATTTGTTATCCATTCTCTGAATTCACGGTGTGTCAAAAATATGGTATTGGTGTACATGCGATTATCTCGAAATATTTTTGTGAAAATATTGCGCCAGCCAAACGGTTAATAAAATTTGCGACAATCATTTGAAACAATTACCAGCTGATGTGATTCGATATATTTCGCATGTACGGATGTTAAGTGACACATTAATATCTTACTTGGCTAAAAGTTATTTGAAACGAACATTGGTTGATATAATTCATTATTTCAAACTGTTGAATAATATACTCAAACAACTTGTTAGTTTCATTATTTTAAATTTTAATAACATAGATCATTTATTCTCGAAAGCGATGTAAGTTCCATTCCCTTTCGTTTCGAGATATTGAAATGTTCGCAACGATGAACGATTGTTTTCAAATTCAAATTATAAATTGTATAAAAATGAAAAGCATGCGTTGGAATCTTTGGTTTTCTCCATTTTCTTGAAAAAAAAGCAGACTTACATTGCATTCAAAATCCAAGGTCCAATAATTATTTTATTCAAGAGTTACTTGAAACTAGATGATTATTTGAAATAATTATTAATTGATATAGAGTGGATCAAATAAAGTGTTGGCACAGCTAGTTTTCTTGCAATTAATGATACATTAATAAAATCTGTTGCCACGAATAGCTTACTACATACAAAAATAATGACAATAATTGTACAATAATGATACAAGTAATATAAAATATTCGAAAATCAAAATTTTTGCAGCTTCATCCGTGTATTTTCAATGGTGAAATATTTTCAATATTTTTAATCTTTCCGCCATTAAATGCAGACTCTCGAATTTCTATATGTCTTATATCGCCGTATCTACAAATCATTATTGGAAACTGCTACTGCGCGCGTTACTTTTGCACGTAGCGAACCATTTATGGAAACAGATTTTGCTAATGTGCCGTTTGTTCTCACAAAGATGTGTCCCAATGCCTTTCTCATCCACACTGTATTTATTGATAGCCGTACCCATACCCACACTCTTCGCTGCTAATTCATCTGCGTTCCAGTTGAACGACAATCAAGCTCGTTATAAAAGTTGCGTGCTTCCTTTGAAGCGGGTTATTCTCTCAACGTTCGAGTAACGAGTCACGATACAACAGTACAGTACAGTAAAAATGTTTCTACCATGGACGCATCAGACGCAATGAAACCAGGTGTACCATTACCACGGTGTAGAACAAACGAAGAGAAAAGAAGAAAAAACGAGCATCCGCGTCGGTAGTGAATAATAAACGTTTAACAAACTAGGTTGGAAATCTTTAAAAAAAAAAAAAAAAAAAAAAAAATAGGAAAAAAAAGAGGAGAAACTTCCACGAGACCGCATGTTTGAAACGCAACAAAGACCACCGATGTAAATATTCAGCCATCACGCAGACAGTTTTCAATCGAGCCACTGTCGATCGTGCGCGAGCCTTTTTTTCCCGGCGCGTTTCACCATGAACGCGAGCAACTGTGCCCTGTCACATCTGTCGATACGCGGAGCGCCGAAAACAAGACGCGACGTCCGGCGCGAAACGCGCGGCGGCACGCGATTGTTTCACCCCTTAACAGTGGAATTAACGCGGGAGAATGCGTGAAAAAGTTTCGATCACGAGGCGAAGAATCGTCGTATTTCGCGGCGGGAATCGTCGACGGTAACGGGCGGTTGAATGACGCGGCAACAACCGCGTGCGTTTATAAACCGATCTTTCTCTCTCTGTCTTTCTTTCTTTCTTTCTTTCTTTCTTTCGAACGTCGTCCCGTTGCGTTGCAAACACGCGCAATCGTTTTAATACCGTGAAAGCTCGCTCTCGCGAGAATCGCCGGCCATTCAAACTCGCGACTCCAAGCGATCATCAAAGCAAATACCTATTATACAACTACCAACGACTAACATCTTTCTTCTCTCTCTCTCTCTCTCTCTCTCTCTCTCTTCGTTTCTCCTTTGTCTCCTGGTGAGCTCGAGCGCGTCTGTTTAACGACGGAACCTTTCCGAGAGATTAATTCTCTTCTTCCTCGTTTGTTACACGCTGATTCGCGAACGTGGCTGAAAACCCGTGAACGATTGTTTCTCATGCGTCTTCTAAGGTCGCATAAATGCAACGTGAGTACGATTATGAACACCTTGTCGTACCATTTTCTTTCCGGTCTTTTTTCTTAGGCAAGCGTTCATTACGGTGACTCGTTACATCGCGTCGGATGCAAAGCAAGTTACTCGTTGCGAGTAATTTGCCAATCGATTCGAAGGATTGATATTTCAAATCCCGCAGCGAGTGTAACTTGCTTCTTTCGAATTCAAACCATGACTCGTGGGCCCGATATTATCATAGGGGGAAGCTCGTTAAATCGAAGAATGTTTCAAACAAGTTTTGACTACGCAAAATCGTCAAAAAATATTTTTAACGATTTTTATCAAGCTCGCTTTGACTTTTTTCTTTTTAAATGGCAAAAATACATCTTTTTCCTTTACAGTCCTGTGGCTGATGTCAAGACAAATTCAGTGACTTATATAGCGACATGATTTTCGAATGACCTTGAAGGTGAGAATCGAACGCTATCGTAAAATAATTGAGACGCAAAATTAGAATTTTTAAGGTATTCAGTTCTTAACAACGAATTGAAAACAAAAGCAAAGATTGCAAAAATATCTTTTACTCGAAAAGATAATAATTTCCATTACTTTTTCTACGTCATGTTAATTTAATTTAATTCGGCATTGTTGAAAGCGATATCGAGATAATACGTGATTGTGATTAGCGAATGAGAAGAAATTTGTGATGTTTGTTGTGAAGTTAAAATAACATTGATTTTTGTTTATTATTAAAAAAATATTTTTTGACTGTTCTTCGTAGGTGATGTCGAACGCAACAACTTTTGTTTGAAACATTTTTTAATTGCTTGAACCATCGTATAATTTAATTTAATTTCTTAATATATACGATGTATTTAATATATTTCGTAACATTTGCATTTAGAAGAAAGAATTTTCACAAACTTGACTAAATGCCGAGTATTCTTCCGTGACTTTTTACGTAACAGCTTAACATTTTTCAGAATTTTTCCACGGTAAATCACCAAAATTCTTCATAGAGATATTATTATATATATATATATATATATATATATATATATATATATATATATATATAGTATCTATATTTAATATACATTTAGAAGACATCTTCCGACCCAAAATACGAGAAACTTGGACAGATCTCTTACTTTAACACTTTAACACCAAAATTTTTCTCCCAGAAAATCACCAAAATTCTTCATAGATATTTTATTATTTAATATATATATTTTTTATCTACACTTAATATCTACATTTAGAAGACATCTTCTGACCCAAAATACGAGAAACTTGGACAGATTCCGCGTGTCTAACTCTTGATCCTCTATTTACTTCAACACCAGAATTTCCCCCTAGAAAATCACTAGAGCTCTTCGTAGAAAAATTTTATTAATTTGCAACGACGCGAACACGAGCCAAATCTCGCGTTGTGAACAACTTCACTTCCTCCGCCCAATGCACTTCAATTTTTTGGATACAAATTTGGTACTTACGACGCGGAGCTTAGGATTAACGCACCCTATTACATAACACGGAAGGACGAAGCGGACGCAAAGCGGCCACGTACTTGAATCTTGGATCGCTACATCGCCGTACCTTCGCGCTCAAACATGCAATAGAGAATGATTAATTTACCAGCCACTTTAAATTACACGCCGTATCCTCTATTTATCGTGGCAGCTCCGCGTCGATTATCGACCATTTCTTGCTATAAACCGCCGACCTCCACCTTCGCTTGCCCTCCCTCGCTATCAAACTGCCAAATAACGTAAAACCCCAATATAACGCGTTCTTTCGTCGCCCAGGATTTCGCTTCTGTATTCCCTTTTGCCGATCGTAGCTTTCACCCAGGCGACTACCCTTCGTTCGGGAAACTTCAAGAGGAGGACGAGGCCGGGGAAAGGGGCGAGCAGCGAGTTGATTTTCGAGGGCGGAAAATTAATCGTCAGTCGGTGGAAGGAGTCGTGTAAACATCGGTAACCCATTCGCATGCAGCGTACACACACATACACACACACACATACATAAGATAAGGAAGAAGATGACGCCCGTTGCCGAAGAATGTACACACAAAGGCCGAAGGGGAGCATAAACCGGAGGGAGCTGTCGCGTTTTGCATTTGACGCGCAAGCCACCGAGCGAGCGAGCGAGTTAATTCGCTCGTTGTACACGGCGAATCCCTAAATTACTCGGCAAGGAGGTGGCCCCCGCTTTGTCGAGGCTGCCTGCCGTTGCTGCGATCCCCAGTTTGCAAGCCTGTTTGTTCTCGGTGTTCGACACTTGCCGCGTATTATTTGTTAAGAACGTCGGGATTAATCGCGCGATTAGGAACTCTGTCCCTTCGTTCCGCACGCAATCGGCCGAGTGACTCGACAGAATGGACGACAGAACGCAGGATCGTTCACAGACGATCTGCAGAACGAAGTTCGAGGAGTTTTGCGAATTTTATATTCCACTATTTTCCAACCGAGTGACTCTGATTGATAATCAGAGACGAGTGATTCTGGCGAGTGATTTATCTTAGCCAAAACTAGAAAATTCCAGTGGAAGACTTTCAGCTATCGAGGCAAACCTTTCCTTTATTTTACACTTATTCAACGTACAATGTGTCACAGCAGTGCGAGGCGTAAAAGTGAGTAAAGACAGAATAAAATTTGCTCGTTAAACCCTTCGTTTTCAAGGAAATCGAATTGAAAGTTTATTAAGTAATAATTATCAAGCATAATTCACCGAGTTGAATTTATCTAATTCTAAACGTGACGAAGAAAAATGAGAAGAATAATTAACAGGAGGGAAAATGTGAAATAAAATCTTTTTTGTGAGATACTTTCTGTTCGAGAAAATTTGAAAATTGCACTCTAAGAGCTTCATTGTTTGATATTTTGAATTGAAATATAACTTTTAACTGTATTTAATTTTTTTTTATACACTTTCATGTATTCATTTGAATCATTGCTATAAACTATTTATCTGTGAATTTTTTAATTCATAAAATATAATATTGTATAATTTACTTTAGCAGTACAATGATACTGTGACCCAATCAATTGTTACTAGACTGCGAATTTTTATGCAAAATTTTAGAGTTGCAAATATAATTTAAAAAAATCGAATGTGGAAAATTGTTTCTCGTATCAAATATTACAAAAAGCACTTCGAATATTACATCCTTTTTCGTATTACGTCCAATTTTCTACATTTAAATTTCCCATAAATGCACAAAAATCCAGATTACATTATTACAGATATTACATTACATACGCTGCATAGCGTAATTAAAATATCTCCTGAACTAATGCTTTTTCGGTATAAATAGTTTAGTACTTTTTTTTCATAGAGAGCGACAAGCTCAATCGATCGTTGTATCAAAAAAATACATAATCTCGTAACAAAAAAGAAAAAAGGCGAACTTGATTTTCAAACGCCTTCTATGCATCGACGTTAAAAACTAATAATTATATCAATTAATGCTCCTCTCGAAGCCATTTAACTTTTATTCAAAACATTTTTGGATCGATCGTTTAGAAAATATTTCAGCTTCTTATTGTTAATTTTAGACGACTCGCTCGAGGATTTTAATTTAACGATAAGAGAACGATGTTACCTCATGAAGGAGAATAAACGAGACTTTATTAAAGAATTCGAAAGCGATGTAACTCTAATGCAGAAGTTTATTAAAGAGTTTGTGAGTGATACTGAGTTGATACTCGAAGACTCGATATGAAAACGGGGCTCCGAGGGGGTTTCTCAGCGTGACTTGTATACGAAAATATTCCCTTTTTCTACGAGCTTTGGACACTTAGCCACGTAATCTTAAGGGTCTTGAGGATCTCGAGAAGTTTGTCGAGGCGGTACCAGCATGAAGAACCGAGACCTAAATATTTGCCGCTCGAACGATAGTGCTAAGTTTCAAAAGAATAAATGAGACTGGTTTCACTCGCAGAAGTTTAATCCTAATGCAGAAGTTTGATAAAAGTGGCAGACACCATCAATGACATGAAGTTGGCGATTAAGAGTGAGAATGACCTTCGAAAAGGCCTTTGAACGTATATTCTCTTTCTCAATGTGCCTTCGACATTTGTTGCTAATTATGGTTTTCAATACTGGATTATTAGATGTACTACACTAGAATATGATTCTTAATAAATATCTTTAATTAGAACGACCTTTAATAATATCAAAATATTCTACATGTAAATCACTATGATTTAAATGACAGTAATTAAACAATTATGTTTAATGTCACTATCTAAACAGAGAGATCAAAAATATCTGTATCTCTTAAGTAATGCGTAGAAAAAGAAGAAAGTCTGAAATCGTTCGATTGTTCCAAGAAGTTCGCCGAGACGACATTATCATGATATAAATGGAGGAGTGAAATCTATGCTTCAATACTAAATATTTAAACCGTTTCGTGTTGAAAGCTTCACTTTCAAAATACGTTCATTCATTTTATTCTAATTGTAAGATGTTTTTATATTGTGTAACAAATGGCAAAACGAAGACATTTTCCTTCTCGAAAATGCTATAAATTATCATGGTGTATAAGAATATTAAAACATTTTTTTCGTGACTGAATCTACAATGGATTTCTAGATTGGAACCTCTTGTGTATAATAAATCCCGTACGATTTTTGATTGAATTTCGCACGTCAGGCAAAGTCGAAATGAAGTTTCAAGAGATCATTATTAAGAGAAGACTTCAAATTTTCCAATGTTTCTACACACAATTTGTTATAGATTTTTCGAGAAGAAAAGTGCCTTCGTTTTTCTCATCTTGAAACAAAATGACTGACGGCATTTTGAAATTAGAGGCTTCAAGCTTTAAAACGAATTTCACGAACATTACGATCGTTCGAGTATATCAATGCGAGTAACGGCGCGTACACACACACACACACACACACACACACACACAGATATTTAACACTCGAGTGACAGTTCTACGTTGTGGTAGAGGATCACGTGGCGAAAGTTTATTAAAATGTCCAGGAGACGATTGACGCGGACTCGACGATCGAAAATCGGGAATGAGCCAGCCGAAAGCGACGAAACGAGTGGCAATCGAGTATCGCGTGCTGGAGGGTGGTCCGCGTCTGGCTCGAAAAATACCACGCAAAACAATCGCTCAGCGAGAGTCAACAATGTGTATTTACTTGAACGCTAGGCTACTGGTCGCCTACACGAGAGCCGATCGTTTTTTTTTCCCCCCGGTAGATTCACTCTCTCTCCATCAATCACCTGATAATGGCTCCCTGTTTTTATTCTGGACGATCTATAGGCTGACGTGAAACGCAAGGGCTCGAAACATCACAGTTTCCTTGGGCTTGCCCCTGAAAGAGGACGAAAAGAGAGAGAATGCTTCCCGAAATAAATTCGCGAAAGAAAACTGCCGTGAGAAAGGAAAAAGGGAGTTGACTTTTATTTGATATTAAGGTTCGAATTTCCCTCTGAAAGTTCTCTTTATCATTGTCTGCAATTATTGTGTCAGATTATTTGTTAGAATTAATCAATTAATTAATAGCATTGATTTATACAATATGTTGGATTGAAGCAATGAAGAATATCAGAGTAATAAACAAAAAAAGAAAAAGAAGTGAGGAAAGAATTAATTCGGTGCGTTTCTTCGGATTTACCATTTACTTATTAGCTGTCATTCCTTTTATTTTGAAACAAGTTCATTTAAAGAGATAATTGTTCAAGTTCTTCGCAGGGACGCTGAATTAATTTCCACATCTAAACAATAATTGCACGAGATGTCCCTGTTCGACAGCTGTTTCATTTTCTGTCCCCGTTGATTGCGATAAATATTATAAACACACCAGAATTCTCTGATCATGCGTTATTTCGCATCACAAATCGAAAAACTCGTCGTTGAAAGGGCCAGAAAGGGAAACGGCGAACTACGCCGTTAAAGACAAGAATGTCTTGTCGAACAATGGAAAAGACGTGTGCCTCGTGATAGGAGAAGTGCGAAAACAAAGACGCGCCGCGACGTCTAGCCCGCGAATCTTTGCTTTGCAAATACACCGAAGACACCTTGGTCTTTTAAACCATCTGCTGTTCCAACAGGCGTCCATCAACCTCGAATTCAGTCAGAAACAAAGTGCACGCTGATGAAAAATGAAATCGTGTTTTTAACGTCAGTGGCTATCAACTAATATCGTCATCGTATAGCACAGCTATAAATTTTATCGATTGTGGCTCAGTAGTTTCGTTCAGGCGAAGCAATCGGAGCAAGAGCAAACGAAAAAAGTTTGACAAATTGTTTCTCAATATTGTAGAAGTGTTAATTAGTTCGATATCTCTGGTATAAACCACATGTATATTGCTAAAAATAAAATATCCAATTGCAAAACATAAAATACCTTGAATATGTTATTACCTGAATTATGATTAAGTGAAGAATTACGCGTTTCGTTAAAAATGACAATTTGTCCGTTTTTTTTTTCAAGCTTGTATTGAAATAAACAGCTTGGATCTACGCTAACATTAAATTAACAGTGTTTTTTAAATAAATGAAATAGAATGCTATGTAATATAATTTATGATATAATATATAATTTTTGTTGAAGAAGCGAACGACTAGTTTCGATCGCGTGTCTTTGATTATGTCACTTGGTGCCAGAAAACCAATCACTGATAAATGAGAATGAATAATTCTGACTCGACTTGATGGATTTATTGCTTTAAAAAACATGATTGCTTAATTCAGACAGCTATTCCATCTGAATAACCAAGTCAACATCGTGTAACAGATGAGAATTTCTAAAAGAATAATTATAAATATTTAGACGTGCGTGAAAACATTAGAAAACCTCCGCTTTGCAACAATCTCCGTTAAAACACGCTGCATTATTTTCTTTCGTCGTTTTATTACGTTTTAAACATTAGCGTTTGATGAATTGCTAGGACTTCTTGAATTTTTGTCGTTCAATAAACTGGTGTAAACTGAGTCCGACTGATTCGTTGACTGAGATTCGTTGACTCTCATTGACTAACTAATTTGACTGATTATAGATCCTTGATTGATTGCGAGATCCCTGACTATATTGACTGAGTACTAACTGAGTTGAGTAACTAAGCTGATCAGTGATTTCTGACTGACTAAATTAAGCGATCGTTGAACCGAACTGAACTCTTGATCATTGGATTACTGGTCACTTGAACTTGGTCGTTGCACTCCCTGTGACCTTCATGGAGTTGTCTTATATAATATAAGATCTTCATATACCATTTGCAAAGAACTCTGATTTGAGAAGAAGAATTTGGGAAAAATCCGAGAGAACATGTAAAGATTAATCAGAAAATATGGAGGAGACTTCTAGTCTCATGAGACTGACTCGCGCGAGGTGATAGATGTAAATATAATATAGATCATTACAGCTAATAATATTGTCCAAAAACATCAAAAAGTATTGCATAATTTAGGAACACTAATGGCTCAAGCATCTCCTAGAAAATAAAGATGGATGAAAAGGAGTGTGACTGATTGATGGATCTAGGGATGGCAGATATATGTGATTTGAAGGGAAACCAGAGTAGGCGTGGCAGATATGGGAAATTATCAGATTTTGGAAACCATCCCATTGCCTGTGCGATATTCCTGATGCCTTGGTTTTTAACGTGGCCAATTGACATTGTGCACGAAAAAGCTAAGATTATAAATTCTCTAAATTGTCCACACGCGAGGGATGCGGAAGATGTGTAAGAGATCTCTATTAATTTGATATTAATTTGATATCCACGTCGTGAGCGAAAACTTCTCGCGGAACATCAAATTTTTGCACAACAACGATCGATGACTTTAAATTTTGGGACATACTATAGAGTTACATATGTAAGATTCGAGAGAGAGAGAGGTTCCGTTATGGCGCAGTTATGATCGAAGCAGCCAGAAGCCCAAGCAGAAGAAACGACAACTTGAAGGAGAAAGAAAGGGAAGAGGGAAGGGAAAAAGCATAATTCCGACAGAAAGGATCGAGCCAAGTGCTTCTCACTTGTTCTTAGATCCAGAAAGTGGATGGAAAGGCGGAAAGAAAAGCAACGAGAGCAAAGAGAGAGAGAGCGTTTCTGCTGAATAATGCAACGTTTAGACGGTGAATAAATACTACTTAATAAAGCCGTCCGTATCGTGGGTTTATTAACGATAAAATCAACGATGCAGTGACGATCCGGCTCCATCCTTGAATTTTAAAGCTGAAGTGATTTTCTCCAAGCGAACTTTTGTCCTTGCTGAAAACTCTTTGGAGGATTTCATTGTACAATATATCACACGTGTTATATATTGCGATAAAACGTATTAGACTGTGTCTAATGAATTCGTTCGCCCCTTGGTATCACGTTTTCGAAGATATTGAAAATACATGATCTATCCAAGGAACGTATGATATGGACAAATGTTGCTTATAGTTATAAAACAGAACGAAAAAGAACGAACGCTGTAAATATTTCAAATACAGTACAATTGAAAACATAATGTGCAATATTTGAAATGTGGAAAGAATCAGTTATCACCGTAGAGAGAATATTGGACTTGGCATTGATGAGCGACTTTAGTTTACTGAAATGTTCGTGGAAAGATGTTCCTTACAAGTATGGAATTTAGAAACACATGGTACTTTGATTCGTTTGTAAAGAATAATCAGCCGCACAGCACATACTGTCACTGACGATAAGTACGAGCGAACTTATTGCACAGCTCAACAGAGTAAACAATTTTCCGACGCTTTTCGAAAGCCCAGAAGAGTAAAAAAAAGAAAAAAAAATAGAAAAGAAAAAATTAGTCGCCGGAGACGAACGACTCGGCGAGTTTTCCACGGACAATGCGACGAAATGTGCTTCGGCCACGGAGGGTTAGGCCACAAGCAAAACCGTGCCGTCGGTGGTTTCAGTCCCGGGGATGATGCGCAGTTTTTGGAGAGAGGAGGCATATAAATAAAGGAGCCACGGCTCCGTCAAGCTCCGGAAAGAAAGGAAAAGACGCGATCGATTCTGTAAAGCTGACGCGGCGCGCAAGCTTTGCCCGCCGACGTTGACAAACAAAGAAACGGGGAAATTCTTTATGAAACGCGGCAAACAAAGGTATCACGTGTTTGCACTTTATAAATAGACGCGAAACAGGAAAAACGAGAGAGAGAGAGGGAAAGTATCGAAGAAAAGCGGCAGGACAAATTCCCGTGACAAACAGCGCGAACGGAGAGGAGAGAGTTCGTCGTTTCAAAAATATATGAACCACCATCCCCGGTCTCCAACTGGCATTCGCAATTCGTAGAAATTTCGAAAGTTTGGGAAACACCGACGGCGAACGACACGGTGCTCGCTATTTTTTAACGCTCTCGTAAACTTTCCACGCAGCAGTCCAAGTATTAACATGGCAAAAACCAGCAGGTGGAGAGAGAGAGAGAGAGAGAGAGAGAACCACTCGTACACGTACTCGTCCGGGGGTTGCTTTTTGGCGTCGATGAAACTTCCATCGCGATCGAAAAATAAACGGGGGAATTTTCGCCGACCTATGGAACATGGCTCGACGCTGTGTGCGTATGTGTGTGTTTCGTTCCCCCGGCGAAAAATATGAGAGAGAGCCTTCGGTAAGGTCAAGTTTTCCTTTTTTTTTTTTTAACCGTAATCGCTCACCAGACACGCGATGTTGCAAATTCATCGCGACGAGAGAAAAAAAAGAAAAAAAAAAGGTTGACCAAGGGAAAAAGAAAAAAGAAACGAGTGTAGGGAGGGAGGGGGGAAAGTTCTCTCCACTCGGCGGCGCGTACGGTCCAACGACATTCGACAACTCAACAAGTCCCCGGCGACTATTATCAAACGAGATCTGTATCCTTCGAAAGAAAAATACGTGTAACGCGCGAGGGAGGAAGCCAACGATTAATCCGCGATTAAATCGCGGATTTTCACATTGCAAATTTGATGGTAGACTCTCTTCTCGCGTGATTCAAAGAATATAGAATCTGAACGAAAATTTTAATGAATCGTATGAGAAAAATGGTACGATTGATCAATATGGAATTTACTTCGAACTGTTCCGCCACATCTTTCTCGTGTTACGTGGTTACGAAATTCGAATTCGGATTCGGATTCTTCGGAATGTGAAACTCCCACGTGCAGAGTCCAATTGCCGCGCGCGATTTAAAATTTTGACACGTAAAAAACCGCGGGCTGACGCGGACGATGTCGTATGTAAATATTTCGATTACTCGTGATTTCATTAAATTTTAAAAACCCACGCGGAAGACAAATATTAAGCGACGAATATCTCTGAAATTCTCTCTCACTATATATATTAAAAAAACGAGCTTGGTAACGCAAATTTATCGCGTGGAATCATCGCGAACGGAACGCCGCGTTAACGCAACATTGGACTTTAATGATGGTAGGTTAATTTTACATCACGCGAACATTGCTGACACGGTGTTTTCGAAATCGGGGCGGGAAACAACCTAGAGGACGTTCGTTTTTCGAAACGAATATTCCCCTTGAATAATCGTTCGCGATTCGAAGCATCGCGAGAGTTTTATCTCGCATTTTCAATTAATCTCTTGGCTATTGTTGACGCCTATAGGCGCTCACATTGCTCGAATCAGACTAAAGGCGTCTATAAACGTTCGGCAAATGTTATTGACAATATTAATTGCAACAAAAAAATATAGGATTAGACGTAAATGAATTATAATTCAACAATTACATCTTCCGTCATATGTTATTTAAACGTGATTACTTCATAGTTATTTCATGTATTACTATTTATACTATATTTTATGTAAATGTCATTAGCAATAATTGGAACAAAAAAATGGATATTATTTAAACGTGATTTATTTTACAGTTGTTTCATTTATGAAATTTCATTTAATGAAAAACCTTGAAATGAAAAGGTATGATAATAATCGCAAAAGAAAAAAATACAAATTTGTAATGTATAGAAAATATAACAGAAGGATGATGTAGAATTATGCACTGATCCATATTTCAAATTATACTCGATTATTACGAAATAAAGTTTAAAGTTAACTGTTAAATTTTTAGCATGTGCTGACAATTTCAATAAATAAAAAATAAATCAAGAACATTTAACTGAGTGAAATCCAGTGTTTTTGATTATTTCAATATATTTTCTAACGAAATGCACGCTGACGAAAAATTTCGCCGTTTTATCTTTCTGCCAAGGAGTATTAGAAAGTATTAGAAATGACTGCCTGTGTCCGCGCGTAGAGCGAGCTGATCGACGAAAAATCGCGAGGGGAAGCTATATTTGCGGGAACAATCAGGTTGGCGCAGCAATTTCGTCTTTGAAGAGAAACGACGAGCTTGTCGTCGTGGCGTCGCGTCGCGTTGAAAAGCACGACGAAGGAAGAAAAGAGAGAAAGAGAAAGAGAAAAAAAAGGAGAAAAAGAACGCAGGGTGAACGCAAAACAGGGTGAAGCTGGCTGGTTAATTTCCTTGTAACGACGTTCACTCGTTGGAGCTGGTTGCCACGAACACGAAAGCGGCACGACCCCGGCTCATTCAAAATTGTCGACTCTTGAGAGCGGCGCGTCGCGTGGCGTCGCGTCGCACGCCGGCTTAATTACCACGAGCACGCTATCAAAATTAGCCGACGACGATACACTCGTGAAAACGCCCGCGGTGCTTTCCATCGTTCGTGACGAGACTATCCGTAGAACTAATGCCGATAAGAGAAATCTGTCGATATTGCCCTGTATCGTTTATGAAATTATTGGCTCGCGATCGAGTAAAAGGAATGAAGAGTGTCTTGACATTCACATGTCAGCGATTTGGAAGGGAAAAAATGAAAAACTAAGGAGAAATCTTCTTTAGAGATTTTCCCTCGTATTTCGCTCCATTTCCGAGGAAATCGCAAAGGGGAGGAACAAAAAGTTTTGAGTTTTAATTTTCTCGCGTCTTCGTTCGGTGAATTTATTATTCG
Source organism: Tetragonula carbonaria (assembly GCA_032399595.1). NCBI lineage: Eukaryota > Metazoa > Arthropoda > Insecta > Hymenoptera > Apidae > Tetragonula > Tetragonula carbonaria. The sequence continues at coordinate 7,030,216 of JAUCRC010000001.1, forward strand.
ATTCCAGTCGACTGAGAGGCCAAATCGTAGCTGAAGCACATCGAACATCACTATGACAATCAGAGTGAATGTCTGCGTTGCTGAAAATGACCAATCTTTTGATTGACAATATCTTCAATAATATTAAAATAGACGATACGAATGATAACAGATGATATTACAAGATGATAATACGGATGATAAAATAGGTGACGGTATCAGTAAATGGGAAAGCGAAAGCCTTTTCGTTTCTTCTTTCTCCAAAGTCGAGCAAATTTCGAGTAAATCTCTGAAGGACATTTTTTTCTTAATTTTGACATTTAAGACACGGTGTATGCAGAGCATAATTGTACTAATGGAAAATTTTCGATAATTGAAACTGATGCAACTTTATAAAAAAGAGATTGTATAACGATCCACTCGATCTCGTCTTAACCCCTTGACATAAAAATAAAACGGAATTTGATGCGGTACTGTTAAGAAGGTGGGAGAATGGGGCATCTCGAACATTATACACAAAAACGAATCGACGCACGAGTGAAATAATTGAATAATCTAATAATATACTGCACAGTGTCCGCTCGAGACAGTTCTGGACGTTTCGGAGACGTCAAAGACGTCTACAATACCACCTGAAATGAATGACGTCTCCCAGACGTCATTGTATGTCAAGGGGTTAAGATGTGAAACCTCTAATATGATATTTTGAAAATGATTTTATTATGTAATACAACGGGCGGAAAAGTAAGTATTTTTGAAAATTCAGCACGCAAAACGCGCAAAAATTTTTTCGTCCCTAGTTCCACGATCATTTTGAAGATTGATTCGTCTCCCGTTAAAACTTGTGGTACGATTTCTTTTTTACCACTTTATCGAATATTAGGGTTACGGTGAAAATTCAAAGAAATTCATCAGAATTCCTAATTTTAATGTTCAAAGTTCGATAAAACAATTGAAAACAATCGTGCAACAAGTTCTATGAACCCTTTGTAACGAGAAAATTTCAATCAAGACCATAGTAAATTTAGTCACGGAAAAAATATTTTTATACATTTTTATACCCGTTTGAATTTCTACAATTTCCGAGAAAAAAAAAATATCCTCACTATTTTTCGTTCGCTGTACGATATAAAATTGTTTTCGAAAAGAACGAACTCACGATACACACGCGACACACTGTCAATGTAGAAACTTCACGGTTTAAAATGAGACCAAGTGGATCGTTATTACGATTCTTTTCTACGAAGTTATAATCAGTTTCAAAATTATGGACAATTCTTCATTGTCATTGGTGCAATTATGCTCTTCACTGTGAATGGATGCTAATGTGTAGGGTACACGTGAATATTGAATTCTAGGCAGCGACAGGAATAAGAGTGGTTGAACCTGGACTAGATCGAGGTTAAGGATAAACGGCGTTGCGTGAGAACGAACTTTTCTTTCCTACGTTCGCGATAAACGACGGCTGTTGAAAACTATTTCAACATCAAAGTGTGCTTTAATATCAGAATCGCACAATTTCTTAATCATTTCGCTCATTAACTCATTGATACACTGCGGATTTTGTGTACATATATATAGAAAACTAGAAGCTGCAAAAATGCAAGAATATAAAAACCATCTAATAGTTTATTATAATGTTCACGTAACGGATAGAATACATTTCTATTTGGTATCCACTCCTTTAGCGAAATTTAAAAATGCAATAAAGATCCGTGATCCACTCAGAAAGATCTGCAATCAAGTACCAAGCAATTGTTCCTATAAATGCCTCGATCTCTTCAAACTGTAGAATCCTCGAAATTCTCTTTTTCTATAACCACACTATATGAGAGTAAAAGATCTGAGAGAAAATTGAAAAGCAGAATTCGATTATATAAATTAATTGACAAGAATTGCAGATAAAGTTGCTCCTTGATAGATCGAACGCAGTGTCCTCGACGAACATTTCATCGTGCGCCAAGCAAGTCTCCACGGAACACCAAAGATGTTCGAGACCGAGATTCTAATTGAAGTTGCTCGCATTTCTTGGGGGGAAAAAAACAGCGCTGAAACGTACGCCCGAGCGTCGAAAGCCCGAGGAATGGTTGACCAAACGGGTCGTACGTGTCCTCGACTACGAAGAGAAGCCGTAAAGAAGAAGCGTGGAGTCGCGGCGGTGTCCAAAGTGCAACCGTATCGGTCGAACAACCGTAATAACGCTGGTCACCAGGAGAGAAATAGGGGTGGGAAACCGAGGAGGAGCCGGGGACAGAGGAAACCCTTGAGCTAGGTACGGTTTGACAGTCGACCCGTGAAACCTGCGATATGCGCGCCCATATTACAAGCCCCGACCGAATCCCGTGTGTTGGCAGGACTTCAACAAATCCCGACACCAAACGCATCGGAACTCCGCTGGTAATCCGATGTAGTTACACGTGGCAAGGACCACGTTCGTGTGCACCGGATACGCGCAGCTTTACGACCGAACGTCCGGGACGTCGCGTCGCGTCGCACCGCGCCGGCCTTCTCACCGGTCTGGCGACGACGTCTCGTCCTCTTCTCCTTTCGTGCACGTCCTAGCGCGGCCACGAGATCTACCAACCCCCCTCCCCTCCGCCTCAACGCTTGCCGGGAATTACGATCCATCTTGTCCGAATTAATTCTCTTTGTAGTCGAGATTCCGCCGCCGGAGATCCCGAATCCGACGAATTCGTTTTAATTACTCGCGCCGGTTTCGAGCGAGCGACGTGGCTTTCGAATATATACGCGTATATTTCTGTGCGACTGTGTGTAACTTTTTATAGGAAATAAAATTTCCATTGTCCATCGGGGATATATATGATGAATTATCAAACGAAAGAAGAGCATGTCCTTACCAACAGTGTAATTTATTTCGTTTAGTGGTCTCTACTTATTTACTAAGTTGTTCGATTTTTCATAAAATTGTTGAAGCGAAATATCGTGAATGTAAAAAATTGGTACCGCCGTGGCAGTCAACGTGTTAACGAGAGGAAAGCATGTGCAAGTCGCACTACGTTTCGATCGATGTTTCGTTTGAATATAGTTTTGGAAGAGCCAGATGTTGGCTCATCCGATCATGGGTGTAACGTTTAAAAATTGCAAAACAGAACAGTTGGTTTCTTAAATACTCCTACATGTTTTCCCATCGATGCAGATTGCACAGTTTTTTCACTACAAATTAACCCTTTTCAGTAGATCATATTCATTCATCTGTAAATCAAGTCCACCCTGTTAGAAATGAAATTCACGGATTTCACGGATTCAAATTCACTCTGTGGATGAGTAGTGAAGTAATACATTTTATTATTTCTATCGCTATCCAATGATGAACTTCACTGAAGAAGTTTTCTCAACAATTAAATTCTACACGAGAAATATTGCATTTTGCTGAGACTTCAAACCACGAACATTTAGTAGATGTTATTAATCATTCTGTTGAAACTGTCTGTATAAAACTCTTGCAGATTGTCATAATTATTGAATATATTGAGTATGAATAATATATAATTGAATATATATATAAATGAATATATTGAATATGAATAAGAATAATATATAATTGAATATGAATATATTAAATAAATACATTATTGCTAAATAAATATTTTGTCATGTTATTCCTTGTAACGCAATGAAATTTTTACAAGGAATTGTTGACGGTCTTAGAAAGAAAACAAATTTGAAAAAAACTTGACTCGCAAGAAAATGAATTTGACCTGTGAAGGGATGAATTTCGTTTGCAGAAAAGGTGTGAAGAACTCTTCATAGAAGAAAATGTACCAAACATTTTGCGACGAAAGAAGAAAGGGATAAGCGAAAGTGTGCGTTGACCAAAAAACTTGGCGAATCACCGCGATCTCGAAGAACGCAACGAACGTTCGGACAGATGCGAACTTGGCACGATTCCGGTTTCGTATCACGTATAACGTTATCCTCTCGTAAAGTTGGTCGCTCGAGGGATAGAAACTGTACCGGTCGGACTCCGGGAGGATTTAAATTGCGCGCGCGCTCCGGACGAGCGTATCGGTGAAATTACGAGAGCCGGTAAGGTCGACGTGCCTCTCGGTCCTGCCACACTGCCACGCGGGATGCCACGGATCTAACAGATTTACCGAGGACGGGGACCGTGCTCGGTTATGAAACTTCGGAACTCCAGAAGCCTGCTAGAATCGACTGCTAACTTAATTGCCGGCCTCGATCACCACCCGCGCGCCTACTCGCCCGCCGGGCGACTGCCTCTGCCGTCGTCCTCGAGGAAACCGCTGATTTCGAGCGGCAAATTCACCTGGAAAATCGCTGGCGCGGAACGCTGAGTGATCCGCCACGGAAGAAAATAGCCTGGCGATCAAAAGGCCAGAGCGTGGCTTTTAGACCCGAAACGCTTGGTCTCGCGCCCCGAAAGCGCTCCCGAGATCGACTCCACTGACTTTTCGCCCCTTGTTGCGAACAGTGTAACAGCCTCGTTCACGCTTCACCCTCGACGATCAACCACGCCGACCGACGCGCTTTTTCCTGCCTGTTATTTGCGAACCGTCCGCCCCCATTTCCTTCTTTTTTACCTTTCCCTTTATCTTTTCTTTTTTCTTTTTTTTTTTTGTTTTCCTTCATTTTACTCGCTTTTTGTTTCCTCGAAAGCGCCGCGAGTTCGCTTCGAAGCTTCACTTCGAAGTCCGAGCTGCTTCCAGCGAAGCGACTCAACTTTCGCCACGTCCACACCGGCCACGCCGGATTTATTGCAACAGCAGTTAAAATTTCACGAGTTGGTACAACACGTTGGCTCGTAACACGTCAAAATGTTTGAATTCGTAATTATCGAGAGCGTGTGCGAGGTCGATCGGGAGGCCATTCGTCAAACGTGCGGGAAATAAATTTGCCCGGTGTAATTTTAATGAGCCCCCGCGATACGCGAGCGCGAGGATTATACGGGTAATTTAAATTCCGCTCGCTGAATCGACGGCGGCGACTGATGGAACGACGATGAGCCGGCTGAACAGAGATGAAATGATAAATTAGCGAGAACGGAACAGCCAAGTAGAATGCCCGGTTAAATAATATAGACTGTTTTAAACCGTATTAGCAGCTACACCGTAGATTAGATCGTTAATCCGAAACCCGTCTCGTCTTGCTTTCCTCCCCCCCCCCGCTCCTCCCAAAATTTTCAATTCAATCGGCTTCGAGCTTTCATCAACTCGAACGAACATCCGGACGTTCGCGTTTTGCGAAAATTAGTTCGAACGCTCTTAAATCGGTCGATTTTTTCGAAATTTCGTTCTTCATTTTCCCGATTTAATTTACCCCTCGGCATCAAACTGAGACGGTCATACGAAATCAATGAAGTAATTAAATTTGATAGATTAAACTAGGTAGATTGAATTCCCATTCGATCGTGTGTTCAATCTACTCTGACGTCTAGATATTTAATATTTGACACAGTGGTAAAAACGCAATATCTACGATAATAATAAATAATTGAATCTGCAAATTCTTCTATCGACAATTAAATAATTAAAATTTCTATACAATTGCGTACCATCAAGCGTTATAGATATTTTTATTAAAAATCTACGAAATTAAACAAGACTGAACAAAAAACGGACTTAAATTAAATCCAATCAGTCTCGATCTTCCGTTCGGTGCATCGATTAGAGCAAACATTCATATATCGCGGAAATTAAACTAAATGCTACGATCTGCTATTTTTTCTGTTTTCGTTTCTCGAAATTTCAATCAGCTTTGACTTTTCATCCATTTGACTCGAACGAACGGTCATATTTTTACATTTTGCGAATCAAGGAACGTTCGTTACTGTCTACTGACTGCTCGACGATCGTTGGCGTGAAACGATAACGTACAGTCACTATTATTTGCCGTTAAACGATATTCTAAACGATACTGTTATTGCTCACGAGTGGAGACTGTTGCTGTTTCATGTAACTGGTAACGCAACTCGATGTTTATAGTTCGTCGACAAATATCGTCGAGATTCCGGCCAAATTTCGCTGCACCTCGTTTGAATCTCCAACGAATTACATTGTAAAAAAAAGAGAGAGAGAGAGAAATTCAAACAATCGCCGCGCTAACAGTTAAGCTGTCGTAGGTGTCAAGAATTTTCCCTTTCGAAACCTTGGAATTCTTCCTTTGTCCCTTTGAAACATTATTTGTTTCTTTTAACTCTCAGTTCATCGCGCGCTGAAATAAATGAAACGAGATCATATCCGCAGAGTAATTAAGTGTTAAAAAGCAATACAATACCCTCAATACCCTCTGTCACCTTGATCCTTGGTCACGATTTAAATAAAAATCGAAATTTCGATATTTCTAAAGATTCATATCTATCTGACAAATATCAGACTTTTTTGAAATCCATATCTTTCGCTTGTGTTTGTCGTGTCTTTTCGTGCGAAATCGCGAATGAAATTTAATCGCGATGCAAAAGAAAATAGCGCGACGCAGAAGAGACTAAATCGAATAAAGAAGAAGGATCGACGAAATTTACGAAATAAAACATCAATTTGACACCGATCGTTGGTGAAAAGTTAGTAAAATTAACACAGCTCGCGATGTGCAAAACAGAGTCTTCAAAGCTTCGAGGCTGAATCTTAAAGACTTTAAGTCTTTAATATTATACGATACTCAAGCTTTCAAAGCTTTAAGACTTTAGCTCTTATGTGAGTAATATGCCGCTATCGTCAATATATGCGACATTTAGTAGGCTATTGAACTCCTTTTCTTTCGTACGAGCTTTCATACCATTACACATATTCAGTTGAATTTTTTAACTTTGCCAATTGATGGATGAATACTTTTTCCACGATTACTTTTCACACAAACTTTAGTTATTCATAACTTCTCGCTAGTTATACACATTTGGTTTAATTTTTTAACTCTGTCAATTGATGACTTTTCCGCGATCAGTTTCCATACGTTATTCATAGCCTTCCATTATTACACATATTTGGTTTAATCTTTTAAACTTTGTCGATATTCCACATGTGTTAGTTTCTTAATTTTCATACATGTGTTAGTTATTTATAGCTTCCCACTATTATATATACATTTGGTTTAATTCTTCAAATTTTCTCAACTGATGGAAAAATACTTTCCCACGACCTCTTTTCATATACGTTATTCATAACTTCCCATTATTACACGTGTTAAGTTTTAATTTTGCCGATCTTCCACAACCATTATTTCAAACTCCTCTGTGTGTTAACGAATCCGTTCGCTCTATAACTTATCATATTTTATTAAAAAAAAATCAATACAAAAATATGTTTAATTACAATAATAGGGAATAATGGGGCTCCAAAGAAGAGACTCTTTTTCCGTGGCTCGCACAGATGGGTCACGCCGCCATGCTTGACAGGATATTGTTTATAATCACCATTGCGTACAATGTACAATTCAGAAAGTTCGAATGCTGAGAACTCCAGCTTTTACAGCTAGACGCTTGAACCTTCATCAAAAGCCAGAACCTCGGCTCGAGTTCTCCAAAGCTGCAGGCTCGGAAAGCTCGTTTCGACAACACTCGACTAACACCGCGGCCGCAGCGAATAGAAATTATTCTCGTATCGCGACGAGCGGACGAAGATCAAAAGGTTTCGTCGATTAATTCTCGAAGAGAGGGAGGCCCGGTTGGCCGCACGCGAGCCGGTTCAACTCGCGTGCGTTCAACTCACCCGCCGCGATCGAGCGAGCGTCGCAATCTCGGTTAACAACCTAGCGACGTAACATTATACAACCGATTCACCGAGGAAATTCCGCCTAACCGGGTCATCGGCGCCCTCCTACGAAAATAAACTAATTACCCTTCTGGGACGTCCTATTCCCCCTGCCTCCCCATCGAATTTCAAATCGTCGATAGCAGAGATAGAGTTCGATCTATTTGCGAAGCCGCTTGCGTGCAATTTGGGACAACGATTACGATCGAGAAACCCTATTTGGAATACACGGCTCTCAGCCGACAAAATAGCCGATCGACCGACGATTTTTTTTTTGCCGACGATCAATTTTCTCGTTTAATTGTTGACTGTCGTTAACATTCGGAGAGCCGTGAGTTCTTTTTCAGCGGTGGAAAGAAAAGATGAATTCTACACCTTCGATTTGATGAAAATACATGTAAAGAACCAGTCGTAAAATTGACCTTGACCTTGAACTTCAACCTCAATTTTTTTTTATTCTCTTTTTTTTTTTTATTTGTATTCACCACGAAAGTGATACTTTTCTAAGGAACCTAATAAGCGGCGAAAAAGTTTATATTTCGAATAATGTTAGCATATTCCACGTTTTTTAACTGCAGAAATGAGAGTACGAGGGACAAGAATAAATAATTTTAAATAATCAACTCGTCGCTTGAAACTAATTGAAATTTATGGGATAGCCTAGTTGGAAATTCTCTAACAACAAGTGGTTTGTACTTGAGGAATATTGAAAAGTTTCTCAAAAACTCCTAGTTTGACACGCTGAGTGTGGAACACGTTCACATCGTAAATAGATGTACGCAGAGAGCCGCAAGAGAATATTCACTATTATTCTATAATGACAAAATAATAACACGGTTATATAAGGTCATGTCGTTTTATCCGCAGCTCGTTTACCTTGCTGATGGCCCGTTGGTGCACTCAGTAAATCCTGAAAACTATTTTTGAACACTTCCCAAGTGTAAGAAAATACACTTCCTAAGTGTAAGAAAATAACTATCTACATACGATGTTTGCATGATATAGTGTACACCTACGAAAAGTATCGTAGCAGCCTTAATAAGTGTCATTCGCAATGATTTTCAAGCGTGATTTGCAAAAATTTTGCACACTGTGTTCACCGAGAAACATCGCAGTTCGAAAAATGCTAAAAATTACACGAGTATTACACGGTTCGTCGACAACTCATGAGAAGTTAGAGCCACGTAAAACCGCTTCTGAACAAAACACGTGACCAGCCAGTAGTCTGAAAACTCTGGCCCTCTGCTAGAGTTTTGTTTAATAACGCTGAGTCTCGACTGAGTCGAAGGGACTATGTAGATTCTCGGAATTCTTAAAAAACCAAGCGGTCGCTGCGATTTCTGCTGGAAATTAATCAGCCATCATCGCGAATAAACACGTGAAAAAAGCCGATGTTCAAAACGGGGGGAGATAACGGGCTATCGTCGAATGAATTTAATGAACTGGCAAATACGCGTTTGTTTGCGAATGCCTGACAGCGAGCAAATAACGTTTCGCGAAATACGCGGTCCCATTCCATGCGCGCGCGCACACACACACACACACACACACACACACACGTACGTACGTGGAGAACTTTCGCGAAAAATTCGCGCTGGCAAAAGAACTGGCAGCGGCTGTTGTTAATAAATTTCGTTGTCGCGAAATTCCTTGGGACCGCGCTATCGGGCGACCGTCTCTGTTTGAACTTTTTTTCGCCGCGGATTCGGAGGAGCGAAAACCGCGGAGTGTTTGCAGCCGGAGCAAGAGGAGGCCGAGGTCGAAACAGCGAAATCCATTTTGCTTTTTCCTTTCTTTCGTCGGCGTTGTTTGGCAAAAGAAAAAAAAGACCAATCGTCGCGAACGTTGCGGCGCGTATTAGAACGAATCCTGAAACAACGCGATCCCGTCCGCCGGATTAAGTCCGACGAATCTGCCGGAATAGTCGTCGTCGTCGTCGTCGTCGAGCACACTTTTGCCGAAACTCGACTCACCGAAGACAGCCGCTTCTACTCTTCGTCGCTATATATAATATTAAAGTGCCTGGCAAGGCGATCCGCGTCGTTTCCCTCCGCCTCCCGTTTCCCCGTGCTTTTGCTCATTTTTCCCCTCTGCCGGGGAAAATGTTTAATATCAAAGTGCCCTTCGGGAAGAAACGGTTCCCGTACGGAAAGGAATTCGCCCGTCCGCAGCATCCGAAATGCGAAAAAGCATTGCCACGATGCAGCTCGTAAACTATCAGCGAACGCTCTTGTGTATGTATATACACAGGGTGGGTCTATTTAAATGAGGCCGCCTGAATATATCCTTTCGACGACGTCACAAAATAGTTTTCGCTTAACATGATATCATATGATATCGATAGGCCAATAAGCTGGTAAGAATATCTTTCTCAGAGTTATTTTGTTTTGAAGGACTCTTCGAGATTATCGTTGATGTCTTTTTTTTCATATAATCATATATTTTTTTATTGTATCGTGTAGCTAGTAAAAAAAATACGTGAAAATACTTAGAAATTTAACGCGAGTCTTATAACAAATGTAAATAAAGATTATCGCCGAAACTATTCGTCGTTTAAAAACATACGTTGAATGCATTTTTGAATGCTGTTTTGACAGGGCAGGAATTTGGTATAGTATTAATTTGTCTCTATAGATAGGTAGCACAAAGGACACTACTATTTTTTTCAACTATAATTACGTAATTTTTTGCAACACATCATTTTCTACAAAAAAGTATTAACTTTTCTACGTCTAAAATCCATTAATTTGGGAAATATCTTTTACAAAATCTGTGCATAAAAGACAAGAATACTTCCCTTGCCCTTTCTCGTCTTTCACGTGATAGATTTTGTAAAATTAAAGTTCAAGCATCTCCTAAACTAATAGCCTTTTCCACATGCCAAAAGTTCATACTTCTTTTAAAGAAAAAAATATATATAATTAACTTGCGAAAATAATAGTAAACTTCACATCTCCTACATCCGTCTATCTAGAGAATTAATTATGAGCGTACCAAATTACTGTCCTCTCAAAACAAGGAAAGAATACATTTTTTAAATGATGAACAGTTTTAGAAATCGCATGTATAGATTAAAATAGGACACCCTGTACACATATATAAAACACACCGCGAATTCCGCGAATCAGTACGTAACGCGAGGGATTAAAAATTTCGGAAAAATTCACTCGCGAAAAATAGAACAAAAAAAAAGAGGGGGGTGGGGGGAGGAAGGAATAAATGAACGGAGAAAAATACTTGCGCGCGAAAGCCAGCGGTAAACGAAATCATCGTCCGGTGAACGAACGAGATCGATCTCCAACTCTCGCGACTGCGAAGCGTTGCGAAACTAACGAAACCGAAACGCGCGAAATTCTCTGCTGCACGACGCGTATTTTTTAAAACTATTGCTCGAGGTGAACGTGTTCATTCCTCGATTGATTTCTTCATAATATATTTCACCTGCACGAATTACTATACCGTGGAGATAACGTCGAATGTCGTGAATCGTGAAGATCAGATCACCAATTTATATAGAGGTATTTTTAGACGCCCTTAAATAAATATATTTTTAACAAGAAACTATAACGACAACTATTTATTTTAATCTATGTGTAACAAGATCTTCGATGGTTAATTCTTAACAGCTGAGATTACAATATAATATTTTCCGCTATTTCATTTTCATTTTTCTTCCTTTTGCCATCAATGTCGTCGCTGTTAAACTAAAAAAAAAAATACGCGCTGATTCGCGAGAATAGCCAGTATCTCGTGGCAAACAGTAATTGCCATTTCGCGAGTGGCGAAGAGTCGTCTCTCGCGATGGGGGAAAAAAAAGGGCGTCGATATATCAAGGCGGCGTCGCTGAAGCAGCGGGCACTTCCGGCGACCTGGCGGTGGCAGAGGGCCAACGATAAGGGCCGTAAGAGCCTCCTTTTGTATTAACGAGGCTGTTCCGAACGCTGTAATAGACAGTGGTTATAACGCGACACAGCGCCAGAGGTTATTAAATCCCGCGATATTGTAAATTAGTTAATATTTTTCACGCGCCGCCGCCACCGCCGCCGCCCGTCAATTCTTCTCGCCCCTCTTTCTCATCAGCCAAATCGATTTTCCCGTTGAACTTAAATTGCTTCGTGATCGTCGGACGTGGAAGTTTTTTCGAGGCCTGCCAATAAAGAGCTCTCGCGTTCAATCGGGCTGATCAACGTGCCATTGACACGCGAGAACTTCCAAGAATTCGCGATCGTTAATTTCGCTAGCCGGGCTATTACAGAATTACTTTCCTACTTTCTCTTCTTCTTTTCTTTGCTTACGTCTTCTCTCCTCTCCTTTCTCTTTCTTTCTTTCTCTATTGTTTTTTTTTTGTCACCGACTTGGCGCCAAGCCCTAGACACGGTTGATCATTTTGCATTATCAAGCACGTCGAAGGACACGTCGAGTCGAACGTTAGATAATCGCGGAAAGTTTCGCCGTGCGGCGAGGCCCGCGAACTTTCTGAAAATCATTACTCCTCCGGCGGATTCTTTTCACCAAGTGTCTCGAGATAGTCGAATTTTCGACCTCATTTAGGATCCTTCAACGCATTGAGATCCTTCGACTCGTCCGAGTACCGGGCTGGACTCGGATTTCAATGGTTTTCAATCGCCTAACGATTTTCCGGTTTAACCTTTCGTTAATTAGACGTGCAGTCACGACGTTCGAACTTCATTCCGAGCGTAGTGTACCGAGAATACAGTTTACTCTGCGCTTTCTTTTCAAGCTGTCTTTTGCAATTCTCGCCTCCTTGGCGAGAGAAGAAATTCTCAACAAACATGGACGACAGAAATCATTTTTACAACGTACGTTCGTCGAACTTTCCATTCCATTAAATGCAACTGCGACGAATCTCCCTCGAGGTCGATCATTCGAACACAAATCAAGTCATTTCACTGTATCATTTAAATTTATCTGTGAACTATTTGTTGCGTGAAAAACGAAAGTTGTTTGTTATCGAGCAATAGTTAGTTGTCTTTCTTTTTTTTTTATATTTCGATTTTTCAAGAGATCTTGAACTTCTGTATTTAACGACTCGAAAGAGTGAACTCAATCTGATAATATTAATTACTGAGATTTTTTTTTAATTTAATTTAAACAGTATTCGAAGTACTAGTATTCGTATTAAATACCAGTGCACAAGTTATGAGAATAACAGCTACATCTTGATTTATATTATTGCACGTTCCAACAATTCTGAGTCTTCGTGTGTCTCGAATCAATTCTTAGAAAAAGTTCATATTTTCCAGACTATTCTGCTCCCTGAAAGTTGAATTTTTTGAAATAAAAATTTCGAAGGTGCGGGAGGATTTTCGTTTAAGCCTTTTCTCGATAACTCTCACTATTCCCGAGATGTTTTACCGTAAAGAAAATTCTGCAATTCTTTCAAGGGGTGATTGTCATCCTTTGGAACCAACTTAAAAAATAAACATAAAGATAAATTTATATATATATAATATATATGATATATATTATATATATATATATATATATATATATATATATATATCACTCTACTTGTACACGAAGATTCATAATTTTTCAAATTTCTATGTAGCATTTCACGTAATCGAACGTACGAAATTTACCTATTTGTTGCCAATGAATAAATCTGCAGATTGAACTATACTGCTCGCAAAAATTAGGGGATATTTCAAACTGTATCGCTTTCACTATGAAGCGATAAAAAAAAAGCAGCATTTGATCTCTTTTTATTAAACAGGAACATCAGAGAAGCTTTTCGTATTCTTGAAATGTCCCCCAATATTTTTTGTGAGCAGTGTGTTTCTCTTGTTTTTCACTGTGGAATTTACCATTCGGTCGATTCGAGGCCAAGTCGACGAACAAATTAAGTCGGCAAGACACGAGGGCAATAAAATCACGCAGATCCACCAGCGTAAACCTATATAGCCGGTAATAATATCACGCAGGCTTGCTTACATCAAGCTGCTCGTGGCAGGTGATCGACGATAAGAGTCACTACCCTCCGCATCACCCCCCCCCTTCCCCTTCGTTATCATCGGTACAAGCTTCGTCTTCGTGTAACGATAACGTTCACCGTATATAATGGATACTTTCGATATCGACGTCAAAATGATTTCCCAATATATATCCCGCGAAATTGCTTTGTAATTTCGTAGCGGCGCGCACAGTGGCTACGTGCCCGACTCCGCGTCTCTCGCCTACACCTCGATATCTCCCTTAACGACAATTTTATTGAACCGAACGATCGACCCGGCTCGTCCGGTAAATACCTCAGCGTTTCCCGAACGCACCAACGATGATTGACCTATACGAGTTCGCTATTGTTGCAAATTCACGGACGTTTGAAACGGTGTCACTTCTGAATCGTTTCTAAATTAAATTTCAATGTCTTCTCGCCGAAAGGCATTGAATTTTCTAAAGCGACTTTGAAACAACTTTCTTCAACTCTCGCGACGGGTCATTTAAAGATTTTCATGCACTTGCGGGGAAATTTAAATGAAATTGCACAACGTGCGCATAAGACACAGAAAAATATGTAAAGTATTCAAAGTATAATGCTTTTCGTAGTGTTTGACTTGTGAAACAATTTTTTTATTCAAGTTCGGTTTTTTTCTTTAACTGTATTTTCAGAAATATGATTTTGCACAAATATTCACGATCCAGTGATCATGCACGACCCTGCGACACATTTTTCTTCTATCATTCGTGTTCGCGATATTTTCGTTTGTAACGATTGATTCTTGATTCTGAAAATCTCTTAAATCGCTCGATTGACTTCCGACTCTAAAGGTCATTTTTTTCAAACAAGTACCTCGCTATTGCTTTAACGTAAAATTGAAAAATCGTACCAATGAAATTTCCTTTGCACGTATTTCGTTCAAACAGGAGATATTTATTTTTATTAGAAAAAAAATCACTGGGTCCGAAAACATAAATCTAAAAATACTTTTCAAAAGATGAATAAATCGAACTGATCCGAACACGGTTCACTCAGAATGAAAAGAAAAAAAAAAGAAAACCCTGAACGAACCTAAAGAAATTTTTGCGGCGGATCGATCGCAATGGTGATCCGTCTCCTTTATCGGATGCGATTCAAATTAATCGAATAGCCTGGCAGGCAATCGAGCGAGAATGTATCGAGTAGATTCGCGGATGCGTCGCAAGCACCCTCGCGGCAACCACTAACGGAACGATTTAAGAAACGTGGCCTTTCATCCCCATCGATCCGATGTTTTCATGCCAAAAACCACCAATTCGATCCTTTGACTCAAGTGTCGTTTAGAAAGTTCGTTTCATCTCCACCCACCGACAAATGTCGACGCTCTTACTTACGAATGCATGAGCTCGAAGTATTTTTCAATACACCTGGCTGGGTCGTGAATAACAACCGCATCGAATATAGTTCTATGTGAAAAGACACAGTTCGAAAAAAAATTTCAAGGAGAATCTGTTCGTCCGAGACTTCGATTTTCAAGAAAAATCCAGTTTCAAGAGTTACCAGATATTTATGAGAACTAAGTGTTTTCGAGCTAAGTGTGTACAATAATATCGCGCGATTAAAACAAAATAGAAATTGTTCGACAATTTGACAAGTTAAGTGTATTTAGAATTTAGTTTATCTTTAATTCGTTCAGCAGCAACGAGTATGAAATAATTTTTGCGTTTTAACTTATTTATCTATATATTTTCTATTGTTATCTTAATTTCTTATTAATTATTACCCTCAATTTTTAATGTTGTATTTGAACAACACTATGATCCAGGTAGTATTATTAATTACATCTTTAACTTTTATTGTAATATTTTGATAATATCGCGGTTCAAGTGTACATGTACCGTGATGAAGGAAAAGATAAAAAAAGCGAGCACATACGAGTACGAAGTTTAATCGTTCTTGATAAAGCTTAACTCCCTCACTGGAGAACGGCCATTTGGAATTCGAGTCGCGTAAAAAGTTGCCGAGGAACGTGTGCTGCTCGACGATGTGCCGTGTGCGCCGAGTGTTAACGAGTTCGATCGTCGCCATAAATAAGTGACTTCGCGGCCCGAAAAAATCTCGGCACGGTCAAGGACTTAAGGTTCTTCGCGGCGAAGAGAACGGGATTAAAGCTGATTTGTCTCTGTCCGATACGTATGTCGGTTATGAATCCAACTTCGATATCAAAGTTTTGCCTCGTGCATTGTTGAGATACTTATACACGTTCGAAACTTCCGAAGAATCTTTTGTAAATAATAGACAGACAGAATTTTGGAAACTGATACACGGAGTGATATCAATTTCCAAAAAGTCCAAGGGTCTAATATGAAAATAATGCCAAAATTTTGGCCACCAATTCGATCAATGGTTGCCAACCTCTTTTTTTGGCCTGACTTGAGCTAAACAAGCTTCCAAAGAACGTGGATCTTCGTGAAAGAAAAAAAAATAAAAAGTTAAATTTTCATTTATGGAAATGCAGAAAATTCACTGTTGATAACACTCATTCTCGAATCACCCCCATAGAAAATCGGATCTTGATCTCGATCTTTCTGATTCTCAGCCTCTATGCTATGCATGAAATAACCTAAACTAAACGTGCGTCTTTTTTCTCAAGAGCCACATTTTCATTTTCTTTTTTTTCTCTCTTGAGAAAAAGTACATTCTCCCCTCGCTATTAATAAATAAATAAATTATCAAGTTAAGAAGGCCAGCCTTGTAGGAGAAAGTCCGAACCTGATATTCGATCCCACATCTGCCCTCTGATGATTTTAGGCAGCGAGAAAGAGAGAAGGGCGCGACGCGACTCGAAAAACCGAGGTGAAATCCAAAGCGGAGAGAGAGGAAAGGAGAAAAAAAACAGAGAGAGAGAGAGAGAGAGAAAGAAAGAAAAAAAATCAGACGCGATCTTTCGCGCCGTTCCGTTGGAATTTCTGCCTCGTCGCTGCGTTCCTTCCCTCCGCTACATTTCCGACGACGCGATCGCAGTCTGCTGGCTCTCCTCCTGGCGCACGCTTCGTTGTGCACGGTCGCGCGTAACTAGACGTTGGAAACGAGAATTATGAAAATTTCGAGTCGAGTGGCTGCCTCCCAGTCGTGGCTCTTCTCTGTTCCTTCGTTCCAATTGAAATCCCAGACGGCAATCCAGCGCACGATCGATACGATCTCTCTTCTCGTCAAACGATCGAAAGGATAGAAATAGCGTCCTGCTATTTAATGTAAAAGTTGCAGTTCTCTCTCTTTCTCTCTCCCGTTCTATCTCTCCGTTTATTTAGTTATAACGCAAACTTTTTCTCGTTTCCTCTCGTTCGTTAGGAACGAGACGGTTCAGCGATCCTCGTAGCACCTCAACTTCGTGCCTCGCTGTCCTCGAGACGTTAATTTATTCGCTCGTTCCATTCTCCCTTTGTTTATTAACACGCTCCGTCCATACCTTCGCTCCTTCGACAGCTTCCTCGCCCGCCGTCTTCGACATCCAGAGGCGCTTGAATTTTTAAAGCGGCACTTTCCACCTGGAGGTGGAGGTGGAAAACGAGATTGTCAAACCTCGAAGCGCGACGCCGTCGGAACTTCGATGAACCACCTCGCGGCTTTATAAATAAATTTCACCCCGGACGGAGCTAAATATAATATCCGACCTTCCGATTTCCCTCTGCTCCCTCCCTCTCTCTCACACTCACTTTCTCTCTCTCTCTCTCTCTCTCTTTCGCCTCGCCTCGTGATTTATGCGAAACCGTGGCACGCTGGCTCGCGTGCTCGAAACCTCTGTTTTCCCCTGGATGTTTCCCTCCCCGGGGGCCGGTCATTTTATCGCAATTGTTTCTCGAGATTTTATCTGTAATTGTCCCCGCTGGATTCGCGAAAATGAACAACCGTCGCTTATGTGTGCTTATGTTTTTGCTTATCTTTTTTTTTTCTTTCCTTTTCTCGCGATGGGACCGTCTTTCCTCGACCGAAGAACCTCGCTCGTTCTCCATAAATTGAGCGTTTCTTTAATAAAGCGCCTGTTAAGGACTGTTGTCGATCGTGTGCCCCTGCGCGCTGATCGATTTGCACTGTTTTTGATTTTGCAATAAGCCTGACGGATACTGGATTCAGAAAGCTTGGCTCGTTGGAATGATTTATAGTACTCACGACTGAGTTCGTGACGATCAAATATTCACTGCCCGCCAGGGATGCAACGCTGTGCAACAAAATTGTAAATTCCCGAACGAAGCCGCCGTGCTTATTCCCGGCAGAGAGAGAGAGAGAGAGAGAGAGAGAAGACGAGACCTCTTCTCCTATTCTCGTTTACGTTCGCGCGTAGATTGGATCGAGCGCGCGACACGCTCTCCGGCCAAAGTTTCCACAAATATTGGACGATGTTAATTGAAAACAACTGCGGACGTGCGGAGAAAAAAATGACGGAGAAACACGGTACGCGGACTTCGATTGAACTCCTACGTCTCGCTCGAACTCGTTCCTTCGTCGCGGGACTCGAGAGGAATATCTAAGGAACTGAAGCCAGCGGCGCAGCGAGTTTCCATGGCGAAAGAACGATCGCAACCCCGTGCAGCCGCGAGGCAAGCTCGCGTCGTTTCCCGCGTGCGCGTTTAACACGATGTCTGCGCTTGATATACCCGCGGTACGCACGAGTTGGCAGAGATGCGTGAGAAGGAGGAGAGCGTGTAAACGCAGAGGAGAGAGCAACGAGAGCGTTGCTATCCCAGCGTCCCTCCTGTGCGCGACAGCATTGTCCGCCCCCGACGCTTGTCCGCCGACGACAAGAACGCTCGCGTGGGCGGCAGAGCGAGCCAAATCGTACGATCGGGATTTGTACTTGCAAAGTACACAGGGTGGAAAGAGAAGTTTGTCGTGGATGAATTCTACACCTCCGATTTGATGGAAATACACGTAACCTGTCGCGAAATTGATCTTGATCTTGAATTTCAAGGTCGAAATTTTTGAAGTGAAAACTTCTTTAGGCGCGTTGTGCGATTTTTGGTAGAGGAAAATCTTATGGGTTCGCGTCACCGACATGCAATGACGTAATGCGCTTAGCCAGCAGTGAAGCATACACACACACACACACACACACACACACACACACCATTAATTGAATTTTTGAATGAAGCATCAGGTTTGACTATGTCCAATGATCGAAAACTCAGTACTACAAAATATAAAACGACGATCGATGCGGTTTTTACACGATATTTACATAAATTCCAATCAAACATTTTTGTTTCTTACTTCAGTTACCATAAGCCTATTGTATCCTTTTTAGAATATAATGAAATGAGTATTGTTGAAAATAATGATAACAATGATACAAACAATGAAAATAATGTTGAAAATTAAGTTCATTGAAATCTATGTAAATACAAATACTATGTATAAATAATATAAGTGTATATTAATTATTATTTCAATCAAGTTGTATTTATATTTTGTGCTCGGCTTGCGCAGCCCATCATATGTTTTGACTAATAAATAAACCATATAAAAATGTATATAAAATGTATAAAATGTATATAATTGTAAATGTATATAAAAATGTATATAATTGTTTCTCGGAGTGCCGATAGATGTGAAAACCAGACTAATGTTAATAATTTTAATTTACAAATTATGAAATTTTAATTTTTGATACTACAATTAATTTGAAATTTAAAAAAAAAACCACTGTTATTTCATAGTTTTAAGTTTTCACTTCTGTCGACAGTCTCCATGACTGTTTTCTTTTTTTTTTTTTTTTTATTTTTCGCATTGTATTCCATTCAACATCACGAAAGCTTTTCCATAGAACCGTAAGGTCGCAACCTAAATAGTTCTCTTGGAAAATAGTTCTCTTAATCATTTGACACTCTGAACTGAAAAGATGCATCGTCAATTATCTTTCAACAATGTTAATTGTCAGGTTAAGTTTAGTCTTTCTTATTAACACTTTGAGTTACAAGCCAAGGAGTTTGCATTTCTAAATATATATTTTTCATTGAATTACGATGTTAAGGCCTCGTTATTCAATCCTTTGAACTCGATTTGTTTGCATTTGTAACTCGATTAAATAAATCAATGCACAACGTTTTCTATTTATTATATTTATATTATATTATTTTACTTATTGTTATTGCAATATAATTTATTCTTTTATCATTTTTTAAAGTGTGACAATTTTTCAAACAATATTTCCAACGTGTTGTGCAAAAGCAGTTTTACAGAAAATGTGTCATTCTTGTGCTCGTACGCTTGACGTACGACTTCAATAAATGTGAAATCCAATATGTTTACAAACAACTGCGAGAACCGTTCCTATTCGAGATCGTCTTGCAGAAATGAGCCCCTGGGGTAAATTGTGCGTCTCCGAGAATTCGGAGTGGCACTCGAAACGTTAATACGGCCAGCAGCCTAGTAAGAAATCTCGCCCCGAAGCTTCGAACCTGCTTGAGAGGCACTCGACCCCGTCTCCCCAGACACGGACTGAAACACAGAGGGAAACACGTGGAGACGAGGAGAAAACGTAGGAGGAAATTATGGCACGGAACGGAGACAACCAGTGGAGAGAGGTCATACAATGGCGCTGGTGTCATACGCGCTATGACCAGGAACGATAAAGTTTCCCACTAGTTTCCAAAATTCTCCGAAAACTGCAACAGAGACTCGTACAGAGAATGTGACCGAAAAAAGGCAGTCAGCATTTAACCCTTCAAATTCATGTCTTCACTTTGTTCGACTTGGCCGATACGTCGCTACATTCTGGAACCACTCTTTCCAGGATCGTAACACTTCGATAATTTCCTACGCGTAAATCGCGATTGTTCGACTTACAACGTGTGAATTACCGATTCTGATGAAATTTGGCATAAACATGGATTTCGAAAAAAATATTTGTCGATGTTGAAGGGGTGAAAACTACCCTCAAAGTTGAGCCTCAACCATCAAATATCTTGAAAATGATTGAAGATACCTTTTTTGTGTAAATTAATGTTTTTTTAACGACGAATTTAATGGTACCATTTTGCCAAGAAATCTTATATTTAAACAATATATTTAAAAAACCGTATTTTTCGTAAATTTTTCCAAGTGAATGTTGATAATTTTTTTTGAACATTTGTTTATGAAAACCATTCAAACTATTCAAACGCAAATTACGGATGAAATGGAATCTTGATTTATGCAATGTAAAAAAATTATTGTTAGCATTATTATTACATCGCTACACTTTTCCAATTGTAACACTTAGATAATTTCCCACGCGTGAATCTCAATTTTTAGACTTATTATTAGCGACGCCTCTACGCGAACGTCTGAACCGAGCTAATTCTAATTTCCTTCCGACCAGTCGATACTTAGTTATTTCATAACTCGTAGTCTCTGGCCTGATCGTATCGAACTAGTTCGTCGAAATTGTCGCCTATTTATTTTTTGGAATTCAACGAGACTCTCCGTGACACAGGATTGGATGCGTCGAAGTAGGCCCGTGTCGCGCTACCGAATGTGTGCGTGTGTGTGTGTGTGTGTGTGTGTGTGTGTGTGTGTGTGTGTGTGTGTGTGTGTGTGTGTGTGTGTGTGTGTGTGTGTCTACGAGGGGTAGTTAGCTGGTGCTTGGTGGTTGCGGTGTCGGGGTAGTGGTGGTCCGGGATCGATCCAGGGACCACGGCATCATCCTCCAACCGTCAACGACCGACTCGACCTAACCCTCCTCGTTCGTCCGCGAAACCCAGCTTCTCCCTCTCGAGCTCTCCTCTCCTCTCTGTCTCGCTCTCGCTCTCATTCCCGCTCCGCGTGCTCGCTCCACATCCCCTCGCGGCCCTTGCGCTCGCCTTCACCTTATGGAACCTCCCTCCTCTATCACGGGCAAATAAAGCCTGCACACCCCGAGCTGCGAGAGAGAGAGAGAGAGAGAGAGCTCAGACCCCGAGGCTCTCCTCCGCTTTAAGATCTCGCGTGCGTCGGCTCGTTAAGGATCGAACGTCATTCAACGTGTCCAAGAATCCACAGCTTGCGTCGCCTCCACGCGCGCTCGTCGAACGTTTCACTCTCCAATGAGAGATGTTGGCCACTATTCGCGTTAATCGCGCGATCGAAGTCTGAACAGAAGCCTGAACAATGCCGTTAGGGGCGTTGTTAAGCTGTTGACTCTGGTGATTCTGGATCTTGAGGCTTCTTCTCGAAGAAGCACCGTGTTCGATCGTCGAACGCGGTGTCGAGGGATAGATTGATAATTAATTTAGTCGTTTAAAAGTAAGGAAAACAGCTTCATATCGCAATCGTCGTGGTTCGTGTTTCATTAATAATCTGATCTGATTAATTAATCGGCAACTTTACTCTCGGGAATCCTGTAGCCAGTTTTACGCTTAATTTCAATGCACCGTCACATCCAATCAATCTGTTTTCCCGTTTGCCGTCTTTCTTATCCGAGTTTAATCAATTTCCGTTACAGAGTATATTAACCATTTTCTGATTCACCTATTTTAATCTTGATCAGTTTCAAAACACTGTATATAAATCGTTCGCTTATTGTTTCTCTTTATCGCATGTTAACATTAATAAATGAACATTAAAGTGAAAATATGATGTCTCTCAATATTGCCAATTGTTAAGATTCTCGTTATGTAATTATCAATGCAGACAAAAAATTGACAACTATTTCTAAAGATCTGAGTGTCTTGATGAATGTCTCTCTTGATTTTGCTGGTCGTTTGTAAATTTGTAAGTTTCTACGATTCTAAGTATAATTCTTGAAGCGTCTAAATATTTTAAGAGCCCATCTATTCTTCGTACATTATACATTTTTGTTGTTATTCCGCGCTTAGAATACATCTTCGTCATCTGTTCTCCCTTCTAGGCAACTCATTGTACTCTACTATAAGCAAGAAAAAATTCGCATTTTCTTTCTTATAAATTTGTGAGTGCAATGGTGTTCACAATGATCGCAATTATAAACGTATAATTTCTCAAATGCATACGAGAGACAGGCGTCGAATTTCCGATTTCCTTTTTTTCTACGCGAAACACTTAATGCAGAAACTGGTCGTGTTCCTTTGTTAGAGTAATTTAACAGATATTTTAAGAATGTACCTCTCTTCAGCTCCAGGATTTATAAAAAAAAAGAAGAATTAAACTTGAGCAATTCTATATCCAGGGTTTACGATCGACGTAGCTAACAAAATTATTGAGGATCTTTCGGGTCTCGAAACTTTTCAACGACACTCGATTTCGGATTAAGTATAAGATGCATGTATAAGGGCAGTACATCGAAACAATGAATTTCTTTTTTCTGTTACTTCGCTTTATTCTTGTCATTTTTCTCTATTTCTCTTCATGCGCCGTCCCTTTCTTTGAAATAAACAAATAAAACTCTAAAGATCAAGTACGCATCCCCTCGATTCGTCGAGTTCGATCCTTGTCTCTCTTCGTCGCTCCGGTACGCGCCTTCCGGCAAAAAGCCGCCCCTTAGTTATTGGAGGTCACAACCGCCGGACAAAAATGTCGAATAATTAAGCAGAGCCACGAAAGGTACGGCCGATTTTATTGAGGATCCACGCAAGAAACTGTCATCGTCTCTTCAACCACCCGACGTTATTGCGCAATAAAGCCAACGTATTCTCGATGTAGCGTATTCTCGAAACGATAGAAAGCTATTATACGGTTTATCGTCGTTCGCGGAATGACCTCCGCGGGTAAAGGTCTAGCCAGCCGGAAGGGAAATTCCAGAGAATAGTTCCCTCGTCCCGTGTTCTTAAAGGATCGATCCATCTTTTCGAAGAAGGGTTTTCTTCACGAAGGTAGTCGATCGATTACGGTGGAAAGCTCTGGTTCCTCCCCTGTTCCAGAGCATCCGCGAGCGAACAGTGTATACAAGTGGACGCGATCAAGGATTCCCGATGTTCTTCTCTGACGGATTGTCAATATACGGTGGAACGCGACGATGTCCAGGGGAGGGGGACCAATCGAGTTCGACGCCCCCGTCACGTCTTTTAGCGGATGCAGGCCCTTCTCTTCTCCCTCGCGACCCGACAGCCAAGAAGCGGCAGACTGAGCGATGGATGTGTCAATCTCGACTACGGTGACCGGGGGGAGATATTTAATCGGGCAGGAGATGGTCGACGTCTGACATCGTTTGCTACTTACTCCGACAACCCGGCGATCAGACCTGGCCATTGCAAGTATTAATTTCGTCGTCGTTCGATCAAGGTCGCCGATCATCGAATACCACTCGGATCGACTGTGAAACACCCGGCTTGTTCGAAATTAATGAAATAATGCTTGGTTACAAGAACTCGATGTATTTCGATCAACGATTTAGATAAAATTCATAAGACACGCGGTTTATTAATGTAAAAGAGATCGGTGATCTCAACCCCTTTGTTGTTGTCTCGTGTTGCAATTTCGTGACAAACCATGGATTTTTTGTCCCAACAGCGAAAGGGTTGAAACTATTGACCCCTTTTAAGTTAATAAAACTCTATGTCTCGCGAATTAATTTTTATCCAAATTGTCAATCGTTGAGAGATACATCGAATTCTTTTCGATCGAAAAGCATGCGAATTGTTTCATTCGTAGAATATCACAAATCATCGTGAACATCTTGTATCAATTTGACACACTTTCCTTACAAAGCGCGTATTTGAAACTACCCTTCACATTTACTTATACTTTTTTAGATTATCTTTGAAGACTTCTATCACAATTATGTAAATTTTACTATTCCTTCTCGTCGATCTGCGCAAACTTGTCCTTTTCTCTCATTCTCTTTCTGCTCGCTCGACTACGTCGTACAATTGCGTGTTCTCACTTTTTGTACAAATTGGATATCTACCCGTATGAATGAATTAAATTATTTCGCATTTTCAGGTAGAGACAGAGAGGCGAGGCTCCGTCACAACTATTTTTCTTATATTTTTAGATTTTCAATTTTTGATAATGAAGTATATATATATATATATATATATATATATAAATATATAATATTCGTTTACTTTTAATTATTATAACACAATTGTATATTTAATGTATTATTTTTTCGAAGATATTATACAGATATACTATCTATTTTAGTTTCGAATATAGTTGTAAATCAAAGTCACGTCAGACGAAACTAGAGAATATATGATCACGATAAGACATCGAAAACGTACAAGTATACACGAGGGTAGGATCAATGTAAATCTCACGCGTGATCTATAGCACGAAAACTTAGTTCATCTTTTGTTGATAAGAGGTAGTTTGCAAATTCAACTATCTCATCTCGTCGCGTTAACTTTCCACTATTGTGCCAGCTTGACACCAAGCGACAAATTAAATTCCAGAACTGAAAACGTCGTAGAAGCACGACGCGAAAAATAATTTCCGCGAATGCAGGCGAACGACACTTTGATCGATCTAATAAAACGGCTAAAGGAAAAAAGCAAGCTCAACTACGTCGACCGAGTCCGACTATCGGAATTATACGAAATAGCGAATGTAAAACAGATTAAGCTCCGCGTCACGTTTCGAAGGGGCGAATAAATTCGAATTAACGCGATCCAAGAGAGAGAGAGAGAGAAAGAGATAAAGAGGGAAGTATCTAGAAACTGCGATAATGTAACCGGCTGGGTAACGACTTCCACGTAGAGCATACGCTGCTCTCGTAAAACTGTTCTTTATGGTGCCGGTGCGTCACAGTCAAAACACTCTGATAGTGGATAGAGGGAGAGAGCTCCGGGGGTGGAGTTCCATGCGGATTCGCAGACAAAGGGTGACCACGTAACGAAAAACGGGGCCACGAAAATTCCTTGAACGAGCCGGTTCGTGGGAATAGCCGGCTGCGCCGTTTCTTTCAGCGTTGCTCTCCCGCTTCGCGGGATAATAACGCTCGATCCTGCGGAAACGATTAATAACCGACTGGAGGTCTAGATAGCGTTCAGTTGCCTCGTCTGCGAATGAAAGTTTCCGAGCGTAAAAACGGCAGGAATACAGATGATGAACGCTGAACACTGGTTTAAACGTTGTTGCGATATAAAGCGTATAAAAGATGAGAATCAAAGAACCGCTTTATTAGGGGATGAAGATACTCGACGATATGACGTCGAACTCGTGCTAGATCGTTGAAGGTTAAGCGATCGTAATAATTCCAAATAATCAAATGAAGAAGGCTCAATACTGTTTTAATCATTGTTACGATATAAAGCGTTAAGGGTTGGAAATCAGAGAATCTCTTTATTAAGGGATGAAGATACTTGACGACATAACGTTCTAGATCGTTCAAAATAGACTGAGCGATGGTAAATAATAATGAATTAAATTCTCTTTACTCGTTGTTACGATATCAAGCGTTAAGAGATGAAGACACTCGACGATATGACGTCGAGCTAGATCGTTGAAGGTTGAGCGATCGTAATAATTGTAAATAACCAAATGGAAGAGGAGGCTGAATTCTGGCTTATTCGATATCGAGCATTAAGGGATGAAAAAGTCAAACTTGTGCTAGAGTTTTGAGCAATGGTAATAGTTACAAATAATAATAATTACAAATGGCGATGATTATAAATAAACAGAGCTCTCTGTACTCAGTGTTACGATATAAAGCGTTGGAAATCAGAGAATCTCTTTATTAAGGGATGAAGATACCCGACGGCATAACGTTCTACATCGTTGAAAATAGACTGAGCGATGGTAATAGTTGCAAATAATAATAAACTGAACTCTCTTTACTCGTTGCTACGATAACAAGCGTCAAGAGATGAAAATCAGAGAGGGATCATCCTTAAAAGGATGAAAATACTCGGACAGCACTCGACGACACGAGCGTTGAAGATAGATTGAGTGATAAGTATCGCTCGAGGGATTGGTCAAGAAGCAACGGTGGATGAGGAGTATTTACAGCGCGCACCCTCGCGCGATCAAATATTAGGGGGAACCACACGTTCGATGGAGAGGATGCAAGAGGATTGAGCGAACGGAGCGAATCGGCACTTAAATCCGTAATCCCTGGAGGAGGTGTATTAATATTGTGACACTGAACGTCGCCACGGAGCTACGGAGAAGTACCGATAATTAATCGGAAACCAATAATCACCGGCTCCGACGATGTCAAACAAATTAATCCGGATCGTTCGCGAAAGACGAAACGCTGAAGAGGCTGCGTCGTTGATCGGTACCCCCCACCGATTGTTTTTAATTCTACGCGTTTCGCCTCGGCCGAGAGGCAATCGATGCGCTTTGATCACGATCAAAAGGCTCGGCCGACGACGGAACGACGACGCTGTGCACCGCCAGAAATCGGAAGCGATTCACGACGGTCCGCGTCTTTCTCTCCGCGGAAAACGGCGGGAAACGACGAGGAGGGGAGGAGGTGGAAAAAAGGAGGTCCTGGGCAAAGGCGTCGCGCTCTTTGATCATCGCGCGTCTCGGTGACTGGCGAGCTCTGCTGCTATATAAATAAAGCAATCACCGGCACACGGATAATTCCTATTGCTCGGACGGTGAGCTGCCGAGGCGGCTGCATCGAGCCGTATCTCTTTATTTCCTCGCGAAGACAGCAGCCCCTCGACATCCCCTCGTCCCTTGGATCTTGGTTCTTGTATTTAATTGGAGAACGATCGCGAGCCGCGGAACGCTCTTACCTCGATCCTTGTTAACTTTAATCCTCAACAAACAGTCTCCATTTTCGCTTCGTCGAGCATCGTTCCCGCTTTTTCTTTCCGGGCAATAAATATCGGCAGGTGGAATAACCGAGTATTCGAGACGTCGTAGCTCGCCGTCGCTAGACGTAAGTTAAACAAGCGTTTGCTTTGTTTCAATTATCCCGCGCGCGCGCGAGAGAAAGAGAGAGAGAGAGAGAGAGAGACTGGTTCGGGGCATTAACGCTAGAACTGTCGACGATTAAAGTATAAAATATTACGTCGGAGGAACGTAATTTGAAATCTCTGAAGACGCAATATCGTGAATCTGCTTGGGAAAATTATGAATTGATCATTTCGATCATTTCGATCATTTCAATGCTTCCAGTGTTAAACAAAGGGTTTGTTGGCCAGGAACAGGCATACTCTGCAATTCACTTGACACTTGCTCATTTCGGAGCAAAATGATCGACACGATTCTCTCGCGTTTGGTTTCTGGCAAATTAATAATACGCGTACACGTTATAACGAATTCACACGAGCAGAAAAACCAAGTGAAATACGTTAATACTTTGTATTCTGGAAATGAAAATTAATACTTCGTATTGTGGAAAGTCAAAAATTAAAAGAATTTTAAAAATAGCATTGCAGTAGCACTTGAATATTCAATGCAATCACGCGACGACGAGTAATAAGGCAAAACTTTATATATATATTTCAGGCAGAACAATACGATTCGAAAATTCAACAAATTTCGCGAAGAATTTGACGAGCGATAACGAAGCTCGAAATTGGCAATAATGAAGTTGATCAAGTGAGATCAAGTCATCTTTAACACTTTCCACGCCGAAAGTGTGATACACTGATAAAATCATTTTCTGAGCCCGTTAATCCGCTTTGAGATAGAATATTTTTTAAATTTCCTGGCAACGTTTTGACAAACGCCTAGAATGGCTTTTTCTAAAAACAAACTTTAGCTTTTCAAGTAAAAATCTAACCTCAAAGGGATTTTCTTAGAATTGCGATAGATTGAGAAAGAATTTTTCTTATCGTTATGAATGATTCCACTGTCGTATCTTTTTTCAATTTCCTGGTAACATTTCGACAAGGGCTTTAGAATGGTTTTTTTTTTCTTAACTAATTTTTCAAACAGAAATTTCTAACTTTAAATTTCTAAAAGATTGACAGTTACATCTATAGCCGGTCTTCATTTCCGAATTGCGATAGATTAAGAAAGAACTTCACAATAATTTCTCATCGTACTGTTGAGTAGAAAAAAAATTGAAAAAGCTCGCTCCGATGAATAAAGCGTACTTATATATTTTTCATACGTGATTACTCCAAAATACGTCAATAGATGCCGTATACATCCAGCGCATCGTGACGAAAGGGTGAATACAAATCGTAGGCACATCTTAATTTCATTAAGATCCACGAACATTACGGAGTATATGTGTGTGTAATACAACGAAGAAGCCGACGCGAAGTAACTTACCACTCGGTGCAATTTTAATTTGACAACGATTAAGGTCGACAAGTTGGAGGCCCGGGCCTCGAAAAGCACCGGGAGCTACGTTCTCGTAAATTTTCCATACTCAACGAAGGCCCGGTTTGTACCGTGGCACGCAAATAAGGGTTGCCAAGAGCAACCGGGGCAGGGTGTAAAAGTACGGCGCGGCAATAAACGTCTCAGCCCCACCGGCGTCCATCCCTTAAACGCCCTCGTTTCGTTCGCAATATGGCCGCGTAACCTTCCATTCGATAAACACGCGTCATGTCGCCGCGATAATGACTCGCTTCGTGGAAAAAAAAGAAGAGAAAAAAAAAACGCGCGCGGATACGCACGTGTCCTATCGATCGTTCAGAGATCGTTTCGAAACATTCGTTGGGGAACGCGAGCCAGCGTGGCTCGCATAAATACGGCCACGTATCGAACGATCGAAAGAGAGGCAGGGCAAAAAAAAAAGAAGAAAAAAGAACAGCGGAAGAGTAACTTTGCGCGCGGTGAATAAAATGTAAAAGCAACGCGTTGGCCCGGGGTGAGCGCCAGGTTCAAATAACCGACTGGCTGCCGACTGAAATATACGAAATCGACGCGATTAAAGCGCGCGTCGCCGAACGGTTGCAGCGAACATTACCGACGGTGCACCGTTGTTCGTTTTCTGCAAAAATTGACGTCCACGGTCGAACGACGTAGAAGCGTCACCGATTATATTCTCGATTCGTTTTGGAATTATTCCTCGGCGTGTCTGCTCTGACGATATTAACGGGACGAGAACTGAATACACGGTGTCTCTCTACTTTCTTGCCGGTGCTTCGATGAGAAAAAAGAAAACACATGTCGCATAAGAATGTGCTCAAAAAATGTTCTCCGGAAATTGTAAGAAACTATAACGAAAACTCGAAATAACAAGAATCACGAACAATTGCGCGAGAGGTGAGAGAACAGCCAGAATACAAAACGATTTCACGATGAAAATCGCAATCGAGCTTTTGACAAGAATCGCAGAGAAAGTAACAATCCTCCGACGAGTTTCTCGTCAATTAAGAATACTCAAAATTTTCAGAGATTTCTGCAAAATGAATTGGAACCAGGGCATTTCTGTGGATACAGTTAGATAACTGTCCCACACACTATGTAAATCAGCGTTATTCAGAAAAATGGACGAAGACCTCCAATTCTTTGGCCTCCAAGGTCACCTCGCGCCATACGATTTTTATCTAGCGAGTGTTAAAACAAAACTGTCCATCACAAAAGTCAACACGCGTGAAGAATTTACAATACGTTCAACGAAACGAAAGTGAATCACCTAGAAATTCGAATGGTCAAGCCTGTGTTCCTGAAAAATGGACAAATCTTTGAAATGAAATTCACACAGACAAATATTGCGAGCTCTTGTATCGAACGAAGAATTTTTGAGCGTGTATTCACACGATATTCTTTTCCTTACTTTCACTCGTAGAATCTACTGGCAAAGCAGGAACGACACCCTATATATATTCAATCGCAGTTGAAACATGCGTGAGAAACGATAGAAAAATTCTAACCTAGTTTCACTGACGAAATAATTTTTTTACACTTTACCAGTGCGCTAAGCTTCGTTCTAACCTAGTTCACTGACGAAACAATTTTTTAACACTTCACCAGTGTGTTCTAATCGTATCGATAGAACGAATACGGATATCGCGTTTATTTTCCGCAAAAGTGACGTATTGTCTGGAAATTGGAAAAAATAATTTCGATTTCGATCGCGTTTCTCTTTTCCCCTTGGATTCCGCAGTTTTTTCCCCCCGGTTATAAAAATATCTCGCGATGACCTAATCCGAAGTTAACCAAACCAAACATTGAAACAAGTAACGTTGATTATTTTTACTTCGTCGAACTGCCGATCGAGTATCGGTGACGTTGCGAGTAAAAAGTTGAGCAGAAGGTCAAACAGAAATCCGTTTGTGGATCTTGTAAAGTGTATCGGTCTTGTTTCTTCCGTTTTTTTTTTTTTTTTAATTGTTACAAGCTAGAAAATAATCCGGCTGGCGTGAACACGGCGCCCGAAAATCGCGTATAAAGAGACAAAGACTGGGAGACTACGCGAAAATAATATTGATAATGGCACAAAACATAAAGAGAAAAAAAGTTAGAAACAAAGTTAGAAATAAAAACAGAGAAACAAAGTTATAGAGTTTTGATTTACAAAGAGAAGAAGTCTTCGATGGGAGAGAAAAATGTTAAGAACCGCTGTTGTAGAGAATTCTGTCTTAGAAATTCGTGAATAAGTATCTACAGGGTGTCCTGTAATTAAGGAGTAGAAGGTGATTATACGTAAGAAAGAAGAATAAAATTTTTTTCATTACACCTTTCGTTTTGGAGGAAATAGAGTTTCAATTTATCAAATACACTTGAATTTGAGATTTGTCAAGTGCATGAATTTGTCAAGTACATGAATTCTAGACGTGACAAGAAAGAATAATTAACAGAAGGATATTCTACGTACGAAAATAAGAAAAAAAAAAGAAACGTAAAACAAAATTTTTTCGATAAAATGCTTCGAGCTTAAGAGTTTATCAAGTACCAAGGCAATTTTCAGCGAAACGTATTCAAAGCCTATTTTGTTCAAACGAAAAAATTTTATTTTCCACAGCTTTCGCTTATTTTTCACGCATGGAATGCCATCGTGTCGATTATTCGCGCCTGTCCTGTACCATCATTAACCAAATTCAAGTACGCTTGAATTAAATTTTCAAACTCGACTTTCTCGAGCACA
This sequence comes from Tetragonula carbonaria, assembly GCA_032399595.1. Lineage (NCBI taxonomy): Eukaryota > Metazoa > Arthropoda > Insecta > Hymenoptera > Apidae > Tetragonula > Tetragonula carbonaria. The sequence goes on from JAUCRC010000001.1 coordinate 7,061,738, forward strand.
AAGGCTTCAACGAAAAAATTTTTGGAGTGACACGGGTCCTGTTTCCTTGATTCGAATGAAATTTAGCAGAACGTTAGATCGCAGTTGCAACGAAATGTAGAAAATTAATCGCAAGATACAAAGAACCAAACGAAACGAAACAAAAAAAAAAAAAAAAAAAATAGAAAAATCAATCTTCCGATGGAATTGCACCAAGTGCATACATCGGTGATAAAGATTCCAATCGATTGTTTGTGCATACACATGGCTCGCATGTCGCTGGACAAAGTCGTCCATTCGCCGACTAGGATGAAAAAAAAATCGCAGGCAAGTTGGATGAAACTCGACTAAAAGTAATAACGTGGCGATCGGAGTAGTTTCAAGGTCCTCCCCCTCCCCCGCCGCTCTTCCTTGTCGAGAACGAGGATCGTCGATGAAGGAGGCTCCCACCGACTTTTCCACGGAAAGAGGGTAAAAATTCTTGGAGGAAGTTGAGCAGCTTGCTTAACGATGTGCCATACTACTCCCCCGTGCTTGGCATGCGGCTCTTATTATCTTCCAGCGAAGAGGTTCCGCAAGATGCTCCTTTCACCCCACTGTGAAAATTGGATGGAGACGTCTCAGCCCGTGCACGTGTGGGTTCGACACCGCTTCGCAGATTAGGCAATTCGTTTTTATCATCTGATCGAACGCAGCTGTCGCGGATCGTGCAGCGGCCTGCACCGCACTCGATCGTCGTTATCGCTCGGTTGTGGAACGTTGGCCGTTTTATCGAGCCGCGATGCATAAACGCACGAATCGTTAATACACCAATGAGCGAGGCTGCAGCGTTAATAGAGCGAACCATACTTTCGCGATCGTCGTCGTTCGATCGTTTTCTGTCATCTTGCCGTGCCCTCTTCCATTCTCCTCGCTTTCACTCGGTGAGTCCGAGCAATCGTTGACTCGTTCCACTCCACGCTACGATGATACGTCAGTTACTTCGTATTTCAGCGAGATTCTTCGCGTTCTTTTCGCGCATTCATCGTGCGTTGCCGGGACGGAGCCAGCTATTTAACGAGTACACAATGCGCCGTCTTGCCGATCCCGCGTCCTCGTATCGAGGACGAGGGAACTCGGCCTGAAATCACCACCGCCGCGAGAGAAGACGCGTAATGAAAAACTCAGCCCAGGTGGAAACGAGTAAAAACTCCGCCTTTAATGCTGGTTACTCGCGGGGAGGGGAGAGTGGGGCGAGCAATTAGAGAACTTTGCAATTTCTCGACTTCGATACACCACCTCGGTGCGCCGAGGGACCGGTAGAGATACCGTTTCCAAGGAAGCCAAACTCGTAATCGACAAACAGCGCTGCGAAACTTGGAACGTCGGATTACACGTCTTCCCTCTCCCCCCCCCCTCGATCGATTCGTTTCGAAAACAGTTTGCGGTTCGAAAAGCTGTCCGTGAACGCGCCCGATAATTCGTTAATGAAACTATCGATAACTCGTTCGATGCCCGTTCGAGTATTATTTTCTGGAAATTTTATTATTAAACCTTCGAACTTTTTTTTCGTTTCTTTTCTCGATAAAGTGAAGTAAAATCAGCGAACGATGTTCTAACACGCCGTACCGTGATTAACTTTTTTTTTTCTTTCTTTCTTTCTTGCTACGCGCAGGTTCTTTCCAAGACGATGCGTAATCCGCTTACTTCTGTTCCTCTTTTTTTTTCTTCTTTTTCTTTTTCTTCTTCTTCTTCTTCTTTTTTGCCGCAGTGAAATTAACCACGGTCTGGCCGTTACGTAACGAGTAGTTTAGTTTCCAGTCGAGGATTAAAAGCGGGATCTCCCCCGCAATGCCTTGTAAGTAATATATTACCGCGCTAAACGCGTAGAATTCTCCCGTTTTATCCCCCGTCCGGCGGCCGAGTTGATGGTTAAATCTCAGGCGAGCCGTGTTCTCAGCGAAAAAAAGAAGTTAATCAGCTCGGTCGCGGAATGTTTCAATCGTCGTCGGTAAAAATTTCTCGAATTTGACCTTAATTTTACGGTGTGAATTATTGCCACGATCGGTAAAAGCAAACGCTGCCGATCGTTTGTGCAAGCAAAATGAAATTTCTTAATAAAAAAAAAGCAAATCCAGGAAACAAGTGAATTTATGGCTTGCTGCAGTAGGGAGAAAAGAAAGAAAGAAAGAGACGGTGCATCTCGTCCGTGATCTGCCAAAAAAGTCACTAAGAAAAGAGAATACTACAGGCAGTTCTCGATTATCGTACATTCTTTCATACAATTCGCTATTTCGTACATATTTCGTACTGTATTTAAATTGTCACTGCTGCGGCGACATCAAAAAGAAACATTGCTCTTTTAATTTAAATATTTAATTTTAATATTTTATATTTGAATTTAAATATTCTTTAGTTTTCCTTGGAAGCCTATGCTCTTAGTTAGTTTGGAGTAGCTGGTAGCCGATAGTAAAAATGACTCGGCGTTGCTGATAGGTTATGTTAAAAATTGTTCAGAGTGCAAAAGGTTAAAGATTAAGATTTTTATCGATATGTATCATGTAATGAACGAAGTTCTCGTGAATCTTGACAAATTTTTGACCATCGTGGAAGAATGTAATTCCAATGAGAGAGTATGCATCTCACGTACGAAGGGCAATAGAAAAAGACACAGCGTGTTACAGACCTCTTTGTCAAGAAAAGAAAAAGAAAGTACAATTCAACTATCTCTTGAAATTGAAATTTCTAAAAAAAAAAACGCCAGATGTCAACAAAGTGTTATTTATATGCCGATACACCTCGTTAAAAAATAAATACTTTAAGAACACTTTTCAATTGTTCTACTCTCCGTACATTTCAACTTTCGTACACTTCAACAAATTTCAGAAAGGAATTAGGTCGAGGTATCGCCTGTAATTGAAATGTAAGTTCCGAGAAAGATTTCGATTTCTTTGTAAATTGTTAGGTGCACAATTTCTTCGTGAATCGTTAGGTGCCACCTCTTCCCCGAGTTTCTAATGCATCCGAGTTTATTAACGTTATTCAATCCCTTGAACCGAGATCCGATGAAATTTAGCAAAGCCCTCTTCGTTCGTTCACGAGGAGAGTTCGCTTGAAATCTCGACTCGATTCCGGCGCTATTCGGTTTTTCGATCTAATAACAACGGATTGCTCAACGACTCGAGTACGAATACCTCGCATTTGGAGAATTTCAGACGTAACGATCGTTGACGAAAAACTTTCGCGAATCTCGAAATGCCTCGAATCAAAGAAACACGGTTTGAAAACTCTTCGAGTCTGGCGCCACAGGCGAGATCGAAACGTTACTCCTCCCGCGGTTGTCGTTCCAATGAAATTTAGTTTAGCAAAGCCCGACGATCTCTCTTCGTCGATTCACGTCCGAAGGGGGAGGGGAGGGGGAAGTTCGCTTGAAATCTCCGACCCAGCTCGCGCTCGCCGGTGTTTCTATCTAATAACAACAAATTACTCGGACGCGTTCTAAGTTTCCCGCGAAAGATATAATTACACCCCATTGGGTCTTTACCGATCCGTCGGAGCCGTAAATTGGCGCAACAAAGTGTCGCGCCGGGTGGGAAAAGAACAGGAAACGAAACGATCGAACAGACGGCCCCCGCGTTGCTCACGCGCGTGATGGAAAGGGACACACGGGATTGGCAAATTTTACGAGATATTAAATTTCGTCCGAGGGCTGGCGGCTTAGGGAAATCGTCTTAGGCGGGATGTCTTAGGCGATTACGCGAATCGAGGATCTTAAGTGTAACATCCGAGGACGTAATCCATCGTTCCGAATCGCTCCGTTGCAGGAACCTTAACGCCTTTCCTGGATCTCTCCGAGGAGATTCCTAGGCTGTGATTAATTCGTCAAAGGGGGAGAGGCGTGACCGGAGCAACGTGCAACGTGCTTTATAAATGAGTTCTCTCTTTCTCTCTCTCTCTTTCTCTCTCTCTCTTTCTCTCTCTCTTTGCGCGTTCCACCACCCCTCTCGCCGCGGCCCGACGAGGTTTCTTCCCCTCGTTCGTTCTCCAATTATACGCGTGAGCATGGATGTCGTACCAATTAAGTAAAACGAGCAAACAATGACGTCGAAAACAACGCCACAAGCTGCCCCAGATTCGGCGAACCAAACTTGACTTTGTCTTCGTTGTCGCTTGCTATATCCCTCCCCCTCCCTCCCTCTCGCTTTGTTTTTTTCTCCAGTTTCCGACTTCCCTTCCGCTCAAATTCCTCTCCCTCTCATCCTGTGCCTTTTTCCTTCCGTTTCATCCACGCGTTGTTTTTCTTTTCTTTTTTTTTTCCCACCCGTTTTTGACGCCCGTTCGAGCAAAGAACGAGACGCTCACACTCGCCGAGCGTCCCAAATTATGTTTCGGTGTAACCGAGAGGATACGTCTCTCGCAAACGTCTCGCCAAGTATTTGCTTACTCGACTCGAGAACGCGCGCGAGCCTATCCAATCTGTTCGAGGGGATTAGACATCACGCGGAATCTCATTCGTCCCTGTCTTTATCTCTCTTCTTATTACACCGACCGTGAAAAATCTCGCTGTTCTCCCGTCCCTTTAACGTCTCGCCATCCGTCAGCTTCTACCTCTTTCTCTCGCATTTCGCCTTTCGTCTCGAGATCCCAGGTCATTCCTCTGCCCTTCCATTTTTCCGACCTTCCTCACGTCCCACCGACACAATCCCCGACAAAATTCGCAAAAATTCACCCCCTCGCCGATGAAATTCGTCCTCTCTCCCCTCTCCTCTAACCAGTTGTCTCGCTGCTCTTTCATCCCCTTCGTCTCTTCTCGCGCTTCTTTCAACGCTCGTCTCATTACGCGGCCCTGCGGTCGGCGAGTTCCTCGAAATGTCGTCTTGCTCCACGAAGACATTAACTCCGCGCGAAGCGTACGCCGTTTCGGGAGGAGGTCCTCCTCGTCCCGGTGGCCATTAACGGGGAAACCAGGCCCGGACTGGTCACGACTTCCAATTACTTGACGCGGATTCTCCGGCGCCGAGCGCGCACCGTCTTCGCTTCCGAGCGTGACCGTACGAACAGGGAATTTGGAATTTCCAGACGCTTTAAAAATTTCATCTTAATTCCTTGGCCGGCTGTGCGCGGCGCGCGAGGCGCTCTCGCCCCGCGAGAAAGAGAGCCAGATCCAGCTGCGTCACGTACCGGTCTAATGACTTCCTGCCCCGGTACGCGTTTATTTCCGCCGGTTCCTCCGATCCGCGCGATTCCGCCTCTCCTTCTCCTCTCCTGACGAACAAATGGGACGCGCGTGCAACGAATTACGACTGCCAATAAGATTCAGCCGAGGGAGTCTACCTATCCCGGTTGAAAGGATGAACTAAAACAGCAGGTCTGCAAAAACAGCAAACCGGGCAGTAAACAGAGACTTGCAATCAGCGAGTCTAACATGGTGTTAACTCTAGAATGCTATATTTTCTTAACGCTCTCTTTCTTTTTGTATATTTACAAAACGATTGTATCGTTTCAACCTCTTCACGCTCTTGTTAATTCACGTCCTATGGAGAAAAGCCCACTTCCATTCGCGAAATCGTTGCAAAAACAATTGTTTCTTGAAATTCTTCAATGTGAACTCAACTTTTTCGACGTGTATATTCTCTTTACCAAAAATGAAATAAAATTGAATTGAATTTCTTTGTTACAAGTGAAGTGAAAAATTCGCCCGCTGAAGAGGTTGATGCAACAACGATTTCTCACGACACTCGAGACGACGTGTCTAATTTAAACATTCGCGAATCGCTGGAAGAGAGAACGAGAATGTGTAAACGTTTCTACTTACGACTTATTTTTTTCCGGTTGTTCCAGTTGTCAAAATGATACAGTTGCGCGTAAGAAATATGTATTATTTGTTAGAAGAATAATCTGTTATTGTAGAAGCTTTATAGACTGTCGAACAGTTGATCCTTGATACCATACCAATTTTCTCGTTTGAAACATTTTTTCACATTTCCGGTAAACACAGAAATAGTCACACTGTATAGTAAATAAAGCAAACCCCCCCTCCCCTTATGTGAATCTCTATTTGTCAAGTATTATATTGTCGAAACAAAACGAACTAAAAGTTCATCTGCTACTAGTGGTTATCAAACATTCTATTTTCATAATGTAGTCTTTGCGCTATAATTGTTTTCTTAGCTTGTTCTCGGCCAATTTTGTTTAATCTTCTCTGCTAATATGTTTTACTGACTCTTTATCACTCGATTTATTATTTATTTATTTGGAAAGCCAATTAAAGAAGAAGAAATAATACGCGGATGATATGAAAATGACAATGAAAATTATATCAAGGCACACAATATGCATTGGTTAGATTCTCATATCTATTATCGAAAACTGTGGTAACACAGGACCAGGCAGATCAAATTATTCTCCGATCGTTATCTTTTCAGCTCCCAATCGGATCGATTGATTCCTTATTTTCCTGAGGAATATTTTGCTCTATCTCTCCCCTGGATCGTTGGTCTTCGATACAACACACAAGACAAAAAGAAATTGACACAGAAATTTATCTTGCCACTTCCATGACGACAGAAACGCCAAAACTAAGGTATATACAACTCTGCGAGCTTCGATCTTGGATCTAGATTAATTGCCCTGTTCCCTGTCCTCTGTGAATTCGCGTCGATCCGTAATATTTCGAACGGTTCGTAGATACGAGCGAGTCTTCGCCGAGACCGGACACGATAGAGGAAAAGGTAATCCGTCATATAATTTACTGGAACAAAAATAGAATGTAGAACTCCAGGATACCAAGGGATTTTGGTGTAATTAATCAAGTTGCCCTGGCCATCTGGTTCGTCCTCCCTGGCTTAGACCAGGAGATCGCTTTTTCGTGGTTCTTTTTTTCATTGTCTTATCGTTCGACACGTCCCCCCGTCCCTCCCCTACCACCCGGAATACACGCTCGAGCAAGTATCGGCAAGCTCTTTCTCCATCTCGGGAAAGAAATTGGTTCCAAACTAGGCCGGGTCTTGGATCTTGCTGGGCGAAATTACTTAAAAAGAGCCATATGCTTGATGAGAAATTCACAGGGGAGGGAGAGAAAACTTGGATAAAAGTAAACGATGCCTGTAAAACTTCGAGAGGAGACGGTGAAACTCTCCAAGACCTGAGCGTAAACCCTTTAGCTCTCACATCACGAGACGAAATCGACGAAACTGCTATAATAGTCTCGGGAAATCTGTCCCTACGAGGCTCTAAAATCAGAGGTTACAACAAAAAAAAAAGAAAGAAAAAAGGAAAAAAGAAAAATGGTAATTTCTCGTTAATTTACGGAGTATAATTTGCACCGTCTCATTGAAGCTGCTCGAAGCCTGACCGATTGTCATTCATAAGGACGTCGAATGTTTATTTATCGTCGTTTCCGGAGATAATTATCGACGCGAGCCAATGAGTCGGAATACCTGTCGAAAATTCGATGACCGTGAAACGATATTCAGTCGCGGGCGAGTAGTCAACGGGCCGGGGCGAATAGCGAACAGTCGGAACTCGCGAGAATCGATACTCGAAAGTCGAGCTCTCTCTCTCTCTCTCTCTCTCTCTCTCTCTCTCGGCTATCTAGAAATCGCGCGCCAGAGTGCCTCGGCAACGTTTTTAAATATAACTAATCGATGCGTTCGTGTGGATTCTAGCTAGCCGGATTTTTAGCCAGTTAGTCTCTCTCTCTCTCTCTCTTTCTCTCTCTCTCTTGGCATCAGTTACAGATAGGTATAAAATATTTAAATCCAACGTTGCATTAATCTTTCCGATCTGCGATATCGCGAATAAAAGCTCCAGAGGCTTTGGACAGATTGGCGTGCGGGACCGAAATAAAAAAATATATATACGTAGGCAGCGAGAGGATAGTACGTCACTTATCTCTGGCTTCGTCACGGGCCCAAACATTTTTTTCTCCCACGCCGAATAGTGTCGGCAAATGATGGGCTAACGTGCGTGAATTTCGGTCCCCGTGTCTAATTTCACTCCCTGAATTTCATCCTTGTGCATCTAATTTCGCCCCTTCCCCTCCGCTGCTCTTGGTTTATCTCTGTTTATCAAACGCTGCAAGTTATTATAATTTGCAATTTATGATAGAAACGTAGACTAGTGAGTTGGCAGCAAAAACAAATAAATCCGTCGTCTCTTTTATTACAGAATGTATTATTCGTACATGTGGCATGCACTATAATGTTTTGTAATATTTGAAGACGCACTTCTGCACCTAAATAATTATACAATTGTTTTTTGTTTAATGTATAGTAGAGTGCATCTGTTTTAATATTCCGAAGTGGAGTATTTCGTTCTATCGTCTGTCAATTAGATGTGACAATTATATTGAAAAATGACTAATTTCGTCCCGGTATTTTTTTTTTCTTTCCTCTTTGCGACCGTAGATGCTATCAAAGTACTAACTTACTGAGACGTTTTTCAGAATGTGGAAATGTGGAATTCTGAGGAGAGGAAGATTCAGAAATTTTATCAATGGTGAGAAAGTCCAGGTTGTTTCAAATGATGTCATGAACTGTGCACAAATTTGTATGTGATTTTTGTGTAAATTCTTAATTTTACTTATAAAACTAAATATTTACTTAATTTTACATACATACATACATATGTATATATATATATAAATATAATATAAAATTTATATATATATATATAAGTAATATTAATGTGTGTGTGTGTGGTGTGTGTAAAAGTAAAATTAAGAATTTATACAAAAATCATGTACAAATTTTTTTATACATGTATGTATGTATGTACATATTCGATGAAATATTTTTTATATATATAAAAAGAGCGAATAATATAACATTTTTCCGAGTAGAACTAAGGAGACAAAATTGGGAATACTTTTTTCAATAACCTAAAATCAAATCGTTTTCTTTGTTTCTACAAACTCTTATGAAACACTGATTGTTGCTAAGCTACCAGAGAATAATTGTACTAACTTTTTCAGTCTAACAAGGCGATTCAATTTTGAGTAAATGTGAAAAATTCTCGGGTGGACGAAAACTCGCTTTAAATTATTGTTTCGCATCTCGACCGATTATCTTTCGCGCTTCCCGTTTCGCACGTTAACTCGACTGGAGCGCTAATTCTTTCGCGTCGATAAGAAACAACATAGAACGTAAATAAACTTTTGTTTGAGGCAAACAACTACCAGCGATCTTTTTCACTGAAACAAAACCGAAACGCGTACAGTGGCCGAGGCCGTCACCGTCACTTGCACATGCTCGTTTCTCTCTTTTTCCCGGTTAAATTATCCCGGAATTTCATTCACCGCGTCGTACCCCTCCGCGAATTCCCTTCCAGTTTCCTGGTCTTTCTCCTCTCTCGTCCGGAACTCTCGTGTAGTAGCAAGAACGCGATTTCTAACTCCTGCTCGATCTCGCGATACAACCTCCGATGGATAGAAAACTGGACGAAATATGTGTCCGACGTTTGATTCTGCACGATTTTCTCATTCACTCTGTTCCCCACCTCTCCTGGCATTTCCCTTTCGCCACGCCGGAGACAAGCAACTCGATACGTCTTGCTTTTTCCATTTCCAGCGGAGCTGAATTCATTTCGAACAAATCGCCCGTATAACTTATGCTCCTTGGTGGAAGGACGATGCCCGGAAGAAACGGAAGCTGCACGGACATTTACATATTGCACTCGTTACTTTAGAAAAGTACAAAGCTCCGGGCACGAGGTGCATGCGTATTGGTGTGTACGAAGGAAACGCACACACAACAAGTCGTCGAGTCTTCGTGTCATATCGATCGGCCGGCGTTATTTACCCGTGGAAACGAACGACAGATCGAACGAAAGATGTACAGTGACGAGCCAGACTGAACACGCGAATATGGATTTATGTTCCATATTAATAATATTTTTAAGAGTGTTTGTTTGCATCCGGAATTCAAAAGAAATGCAAAATATGAAGTGTTTCGTGTATAGGGTATTTTTCTAAAAAGAAATTTTACTACCTTGTTACCATCGCCGTTCTGGCAAACATAAATTGTTTCCGTGGAGTTCGGTTTTATACGGTTAATTGGATTACATGAAAAATTGTCAATACTATGAACTGTTGTAACTTTGTTGAAAAAGATCGTTTTATTTTAAAGCTTCTGTCACGACACTGAATTTCGTTTCTCTCTTCCTTCCCCAGATTTTCTAAGACTTTTTAATATCACGTAGCAAGTGTACAAGTGTTCTTTTATTTTAAAAATGTTGTAAAAATTCACAAAATTTTATTCATAACTAAATCTATCACGTGAAGATTTAAAGTTTCTCATTAACAACAACCCTTTATAACTTGTTGGACGATTTTTCCTCATCGTTTTATTGAACTTTGAACGTTAGAGTTAAACGACAAGAATTCAAAAAAATCCCAACATTTCGTTTTAACCTCAATGTTCCTAGTCCAATAAAATTGAAAAAAAAAGAAATATCGTACAGTTTTTAAAGGATCGTTGTAAACAGAAAATTTCAATTTTTAAGATTTCACGACAAACCACGAAAAGAATTTGTCAATGTTTCTACAGACATTTGAATTTTTGAGAACAAAAGGCTACAACTAAAGATGTAAAAATATCTTTGAAAAAATAAAACGAACTCAGGACAGTCGAAGTGGAAGCTCGACGCTTTAAAATGAGATCAAGTATTACTCTTGCGTAATTTTCTTTTCACGAAGTGGTAACAGAATGTTGGAAGTAATTTTTCATCATTACGTGTTCAGTTGTGCTCTCTACTGTAAGTATATAAAATTTACAGAAAATTGTCGTTTCTCGGCTGGTATGTTGGCGTTCAACGCGACGCGTTGGGAATGAATCAGGCAACGGAACAACCGTTCGTCACTCGAAATGTCCAATTTCGATCGCAATCCCGCGATTCTATCGTGCCACTCTCCGCAAATGACGTAGGCTATTAAGGATCAAATCGTGATGTTATAATATCAACATATTACCTATAATTATGTATTATGTATCATATTTAAATTTCTAATTCCAATTATTAACAAATTAATTCATTAATATATTGCATTTATTGATTATATATTACTAACTCTATTTATCAATTATATAATACATTTATTGATATATTAATATATTGCACATAATACATTTAAATTTCTTAAAACTTCATAAAATCATAGAATCTGGATTGCGGCACATAACAGTGATTAAAATTTCATTTTCATAGATTCTTATACTTGATACTTATTTCGCGAATAACAAGCGAAATTAATTTATACGCAAATAAAATGTCGCGTATAAACGACACGTGTAAATGTACAGCTTCAAAATCAAAATCGAAATCTTGCTAATTTCTCGGATGTTTCTTCTGCTCATCTCTGTCGTCTTAAATATTCGTTCGGCGCGCGAATAAAAAGGAGAGGGGGGAAAAAAGACCGTCGACGGGAATGCGAGGGGAATTTCAATAAAAAGAAAAAAAAGAAAAAAAAAGAAAATGTTAATGACAACGGTCGCGCAGTGGCAACGGGCGTGTAAACAACCGGGGTGAGTGGGTGTATCAGCGCGCGCGTGGCCGACAAAAGCCATTGGCCGGGAGTGATAGAGTGGTAACACGAAATCGCAGTAGAAACGGTTGACCTGACGCGTCAATCACGTTGCACGCGATAAGCATCGTGTCAAAGGGACGACCTCCCCTCCCGCCGAGGTCATCCTTGCATCGAACTGGATCGATCCCCGTATTATTGGGGACAATGACGATGACGATAATTCTAGTGTTCAACGTCGACGATCACGCGGTATCATTGATTTCACGCTTTTACCCCCGCCTCCCCCCCACCCCGGTTCGAACCGGGTTAATTTTATCATGACGAATCGTCTTCCAATTATATATTCGCTACCATCGTCCAACGATACGTGCATCCGCTCGTCGAACGGATTTGCCATTATTTCGCAAAACTTCCGCAACACAACAGGATTTTCATTACGGCTCCCTATTTCCCGTTTATGCAAATATCCCGTGCAACTCTTTCGTTATTTACGCCGCGCGCTGTTTCTTCGGCAAACGTACGGTTACGCTCGCATTAATATTCGAAATTTCGCGTTGCAATTCCGCGAAACAAAATCGCCCGACGATAAATCTCCGCTCGTTCGTTTTCTCTTCAAAGTTCCGAAGCCTCCGCCTTTGAAACACGTAGTTTTGTTCTTGTGCTGTGGCGCAGATTTAAATTCAGGTGAAGTGAAGACGCGTTTCTTCCCGAGAATGCCATAGTAAAACATTGAAAACATTTGTTTCACAACGTGCTTGAAGAGCGAACTCTCTACGATTTTCGCCATTTTATTGAATTTTGAATATATCAAGCGAACCAACCACGGGGCACACCACACGGCGAAAATATCGCGATTTCTTGAATTTTCGTCATTGCGAAACTAATATTTAAAATTCGATTTAAAAAAAGTCGTACGTCATCGTAAAGAGAATCTTTCAATCCATGTTGACAAAAATTGTTCAATATTTTCACATACCAAGACAGTTTATAGAACATTTTTCGAAAAAATGTGTCTTCATTTTCTCGTCTTCATTTCTGACTTTTAAAAGTGTTGCAAATCTTTGTTGTACGATGTTGTTTTAACATCAAGTGTCCGAATATTAGAGTAATTGTACATTCCCTTAAGAGAAACACTACGTTTATTTCAAAACTGCAAATAATCAATAATGTTACCTTCTTGCGTAAGGATCATCGTTCCGTATCTTTCTCGCTGTGTATCACAATTATTATTTTAAAATTAATTTTTAATTACAACATCGTATATCCAAACATATTCATTTCATTGAATTTATATAAATTCATCATTTCTCATTTGATTGATAGAACAAACAATTTAATATTTATTCACATAATATAACGAAGAAGCATTGTTTTATCAACATCGTCCATCTGTAGCATTCGATGGTTCCCCGAGTTAAAGACTAAAGATTCTATTTAAAAACATATATAACGTACAAAAAAAAAAAAAAAAGGAAACGTTCACGCGTGTATTTCAATGTCGCGATCTCTAATTTTTGCTCTAGTTACAAAAACACTGTAATAATTTTCTCAGCGATGTTTAATTGTTACACTACACCGTTGCAGAGGTCAAAGAATATCGAGCAGAATTTCAGGTAGAATTTTATCCGACGATACGTTCGTTGCCCCGAATTCTGCGCGAACCAAAGTTGTGTGAAAACAGTACTAACGGCACGGCTACTCTTTCGAGCGCAACCGGTTTTTGTAATAAATACCACTTTGTAAATTGTATACGACACACGGTGGTATACGTATTTACGTGACACAATATACGGCTGGCATTAATTAGAAAATTTCAATAAATCCGACCGGCGAGAGAAATCTCTTTGATAGGGACTCTTTTTTCCCCCTTATGTGCGTGTCGTTTCGAAAGTCGCGGCAAACGTCGACTAAAGGATCTCCGACGGCGACGAAACAAAATGTTGGGAAAAAAAATTGCGCCGCTGCTTTTGTGCCCGCTCGATAATAATAAAGGGAAAAAACCGAAATGGATTGTCCATTAAACCGCCATTTCTACGCGGTGGTGAATTTTTTTTCTTTTGTTTTTGTTGAAACATGGCGTTTCACCGGTAAACGTCGTTCCACAGGCACGCTCGAACGCCGGATTTATTTTTAATTATAAAAGAATCTGCGCCGACCGCGGCAAACGTTTCGCCGGTGCATTCCCTTCGAAATGCTAGCCGCTTCTACCTCTATAAAATTAAACGAGCAGAAAGAGCAGCTGAAGAGGTCTCGTTTGCATATCCGCCTGGATTTCGTCAAAAAAAAAGGGGGAGGGGAGAGAAGGGAATTTCTTTTTTTTTCGTTCCGCTCGCTCCTCATTCAACAATCAACCGTGAAATGTTATTCCGTTTCCGGATTTTTTTCATTTCGTAGGGAATTAAACCCGTCCTAGGGCAGCTCATTACGTGGCATTTCATTTCGCGAGACTCGAAACAACTCGCGGACGCGGCAGGCACCCTCCCTCCCTCCGTCGAGACCGTGAATTTAATATTCGCCACGGTTTTGAATTATACTTGCACAATCAGCGCGAGCGAGTTAGTTAATGAATGGCAATCGCGACGTGTCAGGCGTGCGTGTTCGAAAGTCGTGGAAGACTTCGTGACAGATCGCCGGTCATAAATCCTGGGTGCCCCCCCCTCTCCCCCCTGGTGGAAACCTGACACTCGAGAGACAAATTGCCCCCTGGGGAATTAACGAAAATTCGGCCGAGAGTTTCAGGCGAAGAAGACAGCGCGGTGTTCAAGAAAGAAGCTGGGGAGGAAGCCAGTTGCCAGTGACAGCCGCGTATTTTCCACTGTCCGCTCCCGCTGTATCCGCGTCCGCAGCGTTAACAGAGTCAGTGTTTCGCGGTTGTCGCGGTAAAATTCGCTAGTTTAGAAATCGTCGTGTCGTGTCGCAGTGCTTTTCGAGGGATTGTAGATCGAACTGCAAGTAGCCTGACTCGGCTCCAGCGCGAAACCGTGCACGACCACTGCCTTTAACTCTTTCGATACTATAGTCGAGCCCATTACACGTCGATAATTGTTATATTTTTTTTTTCAATCTACCGCATCGAAATCCAACAAACGCGTGTGCCGCTGTAAGGAAAAAATCGAATTCATCTGTGATGAATAGCAAATTTTAAAAAATAGTGAACGTCAGACAATTTACTAGATGGCACGGCAAGAGAGATGTTTCTATGCTGTCTCTACTTTACACACCGCTGAATCTATGGACATCAACAAATTTCCAAAGTCAAGAAATAATACGCAAACGCAGCGTGCGTAGTCGACTATAATTATTCGACGGGAACAGTTGATGAAAGTGACATGGTCATATAGTGGTATCGAATCCACGAAAGAAACCATCAAGTGGTACGAAAAAACGTTTTTCTCTCACACGTTGGATGTATCAGTTTGAAATTCGCATTGTCTGTGCAAATTTCGAAACAAAGAAGGACATTTTGACTTTCGTCTGATGTTGATGAGACTAATTTTACGAAATGCAAATTTTTACGTATCGCAAATGCAAATTCGGTTAAAATTATTACCGGAGTTTTCGGATAAAAATCATCACTTCGATTTGTACTAGTGGTAGTGATCGAAAAAACGCAAATCAAGTACGAAAATGCGTTGTTTCTTCCAAAAGTGACAGACGACGAAAAAGTCGTCGTTGTTGTTGCAAAATTTTCGACGTAGGTTTACACCTGTTTTGAAATATTTCGTACAAAGTTACATTATTAAGCAATTTTATAAAGCGTTAATATCAGATATTTTATGAAATATTTATAAGATTTATAAAATCAGTTTTATAAAACGCGTTAAAGGATGATTTCTTCCCACCGATTCGTTACGTTGCACGGCAAAATTTAACTGTATTTTATGCTTGTTATCCCGTGAGGTGATGTTCGCGTTATAATTGTCCTGCAGCGTATTCGCACTAGAACTATCGAAATGGTCAAAATGGACTAAGTCATAATTTTTGTTAGATATATTAAAGATGTAAAACTACATATATATTAGCACTAGAACTATCGAAATGGTCAAAATGGACTAATTCATAATTTTTGTTAGATATATTATAGATGTGAAACTACATATATATTATATACTATACATTATATATACCATATATTATATACTACATATTATAGATGTATTTTTAGAGATTTAAATGATTTTTAAAAGCTTGTGTATTCTATTGTATTTTACAGTTCTTCTATTCTTTTTTTTTTTTTTTTTTTTTTACTTTAATACCTTCGATGAAAATTCTACGCTTCGGTCCTCGGTAGTTCTAGCGTTAAACCGTCCGTTCAATGGTTTAACGCATAGTGGCCAAGGATGAAACCGTATCGAAAGGATTGATCGCGCGTCAACCGTGTATTTCGAACCATTTCTCGAAAATTTTGCGAGGCGGAGCGCACCATTTCGCCAGTTTTTAGCCACCACAGCACAGTGTGGGTATTTTGCATTTCGACGCGTTTCCTCGTCCAGAAGTCCAGGCAAACGGCGCCGTTGGATTTGCATTTTTCACGTTTAATCTCGAATTTGTTCTATAACAACGCGGCGAACGCGCCCGCGCCGGATGTAGCCATTAATTCTGACAGCCGGAGCGCACATACACCGCCGCTCGACTTGAAATTCGTCAAGATCGATGGAGTTTTTTGCGAATTGTTAACCTATTTTCGCGCTGTCCGCGGGCAGGTCTTGTTTCGAGAGGTATCGGAGCGTTATTTAACGGGCCGTGGATTTATGCACGGGGGCGTTGCGCGTCATGTGTTCTGTCGCGTGATCGACGTGCCTTGTTAACACGAATCGTCATTATTCACTTATTAGTGAACGTTCAATATTCTTTCCTAGATATAGAAAAAAAAAAATACTTGATCTTTTCTTCTTAATCGTGTTTCTGTTATCAACTAAAATTCTTCATATTGTACCCTTCTACTTGTGCTATATTTTTTAAATCGACAAACATCGTTTTGTTTCTTACATACAGTTTTATTGAAACTCTTCGAACGAAGAATTGAATCAATTGTTGCCCATCGGATGTTCTCGCGATGCAAGAATTTACAGGAATTCACAAGAATCTCGAAGCAAGCTTGCAAAGCTCAACAAAGCAAAGTTCTATTCAGTTTCCCATTTGTTTAATTACGTTCGTAGAAAAGATATACCGATATTATGATATTACTCATACACCCATTCATAATATTACTTGTACCCTTTCGTAAACTTTTAACTCGACAGTGCGTGTACACGTGCTATAAAAAAAACGCTATTGAAAATCTTCAGAAAAAGCATAGAACTATAAACAATAAAGCTTCGCTTGTACGAACTAGGATATCACTTTGTAATAAAAGTTTGCTAGTGATTTCTCGTTCGCGTAAAAAGTGTTGAAATTCAAATGAATAAATTGAAGCAGCGCAGCGGGGGTTCCCTTAACCGAACTAAAATTTGCTTCGAATAAATGGACTTCCACTGTGTGTACTCTCCGAAGCTGCCTCTCCTTATCGAATCACTTCGATCGTTTATGCTTTGCAAACGAACTCGTAGAAGAACGTGGCGCGCCTCTTCGAGAAGCGAAGACTCGCCTCGGAAAGTCGGCCTGAAAACTTCCGGGGACCTCGCGACGCGACGCGACCAGAATGAAACTGACAGACACGAGCATCGCTGAATAACAGCGTTACAAAGGCATTAGTTCCAGCCAGTGGGCCGTTCATTTCAAAGTTAATCATACCGCTCCGCAGAGCGGAACGTTATTTCTTACATTGGGCCAGGACCGCGAGGCCAACAGCAAGAGGAGGAGGAAGAGGGGAAAGTGGTCTGAATCTTGCGTTTCCAAGGGTAGCCACGTGCACACGGCATAAGGGCCAGGCTAAACGCTTGCCACTGACAGCTTTATTATTCTCCGCTGTCCGCTTATCCCGCTCGTCCACGCCATAGTCATCGGTACCGTGAGTACCGAGTGTTTCTGCGGTTCGTCGCGCTTCGTCGGATCCGCCGATACTTGCTTCCTTCTCGTTGCGATTTTCCAAGTGTTCCCTACCCGTTCTATCGTTCACAGTTAGAGACAGAGGTGGGAAAAATTTTTTTTAAACTTTTTCATTGGAATACATCGTTTTCATTGGAATAGATAAAGAATTGGGTTCGTGCCTCCGGCGATTAATCGATTAAATCTTTCGAAGCTCTCTCTCGAAGCGCAGAAAATCCGTCTCAGTTGACGGATGGAATCTTTGCACGGTTTTTCAAGTGAAATTTTCTATCGTTTTGCTCGAAATCAGTAAAACAAGACTGTGGAATTTTCGTTCTTCGAGCGAAACGAAATGGTAAAGTTTAATGGTAAGTGAAAAGAATTCTTTCGAACGTAGGGGAGTTTTCTATGCGTCGAAGTATCAATCGATTTTATTTTGAGTTCAAGTATTCTCTTCCCGCTGTCATTCGGATTTCTGAAGCGTAAGACAAACGAATGCTATCAACTACTAGTAAAAACTTAATCTCGGAAAAAATGGTCCAGTACAGTGATAAACAGACGCTGAAAAATGCATGATTACATACGGCAACAATCAAAGAACAATCAAAAGAGGAAGTGATTGGCAACTTTTCACTTTCACTTGTTTGTTCGCTGGAACTAACTCCTTCGAATTGCCATTTGTTTTAACTTTAACATCATACGCACTTTAAAAAAATTCCAAGAGGCTCCGAGAAAACCAGTATTGAATTTTTTCAACTCGAAACAGTCATTTTTTCAGAGGAAAGACTCGAAAATCGCCCGATGAGATATACAAACGACGATTATTTCTCAGGTTGAAATGTTTCGGTTGTTTCGCAAATAAAACAAATTCATGAAAAAAAGAGGCTTAGAGAAGAGAATTAATTTACGCAACTGTTTTCGATGCACGTGTACGAGGAGTCACCGCAGAAGAAAAGCAATAATCAATAATCAATAATCAATAAATAATACAATTTATTAATTAGAATTAGAATTATTTTTATTATTAAGTAATAATTCCTAATTTATCACCACACACTTCCATCTGCCACATCTAGCAATGTCCTCTTCTGTCAAAAATTAATAAATAAAAAAAATCCAAAAAGAATTCACCATTTTTAAATACGAATCGCGTGCAAGAAAAATCGATCATGCGCGTAACATGACTCGACGAAAAGAGAAAAAAAAAAAAAGAAAAAAGAAGAAGAAGAAAAGGATCGTCTTCTTTTATCCGAGAGTCGAGCTGAATCGCCATAAGCTTCCCGACGGTGTAAGGGAAAATTTCGCTTGCAGCTCTCGCGACAGGACAGAGATTTATTCGGCGAACGGTCGAGCGTGCAACGTTTTCGCGATTTCGGGTCAACCGTTTGTTAATCTGCGGGGGGAAGGAGAGGGAGGACGTTGCGAAGAGGCAGGGATAAACGTGAATTAGCAAAGTTTCGTTCTCTCATTATGAATTACGGTGGTTAATCGCGTTGGTTAAACGCTAGTTTGCTACCTAATATGGTAATAAAGTGAAAATGATACGCGCGCGGTGGTACGCAGTGTCGCGTGATAATTAAATACCAGGTAGCAACGTGATCGCGGCCAACCGGGGGTTTTTCGAGGCAAATAGGTAAACTCAAAGAACAGAAAAGGCAGCGGAAGGTAGAAGGGGGGACACGCGGTGAATTGTTTTGGGTCTAATTGTTTCGAAATCTCTCGCACGCGAAACCTTTCTCGCGCTCGTTCCCTTTATTCCTCTCTGTCTTTCTCTCTTTGGAAGATTAACGAAATTCATTTTTTACCCGATGAAAAAAAAAAGAGAGAAAAGAAAAGAGAAATTCCTGACTCGAGTTGGTTAACCCGCGTCGCGCACCTTCGCGTAAAATCGAGCAGAGAAATGGAACCTAATGCGAGGGATACTGGAGCGTCTGCGGTTTCCCGCGATCGTAAGGATTCTTGCCACCGTAACTACCTTCATATCGCTTAGCAGGGATTTCACCCGGATACGCCCGAATCCCCGTGAACTTTATCACGACTTTATTTACCAGTTTTTACATAATCTCGGACATAATCTCCCGAGCTGCCGCCGATAACAGGCCTCGTTTTGGAGAAAGCGACGAAAACGCTCTTCGAGTGCCTCTCACAATCTGCGCTCTCGCAACTTTGACAATAATTTTCAGGAAAAACAAATACGTCTCGTTTGAAGCCCTCAGGATGAAAGCACCGTCAAAACACGTATCGACAATGTTTTATTGTCGCTCTGTTCGATTTTTGATCCTAATATATACTGGTCATTAAAACGAAAGAAATCAGCGTTCAATGTGTGTTTCATTTTTTTCTTTTCTTTTTTTTCGAATTTAGCTGCGACAGCTATTGATCCATCCATCGAATATGGACAATAATCGTAAAACGCAAGGTGAATTCCTTCCACAAGACCAAATCGATAAACAGTCTACGCGATTCTACGAAATGTCTACAACAATTTTTCGTTTAATTTAATTTTCACATTCCGATATCGTCGACGTTGTACGTTTCTTTGAAAAATCGTTGCCAAGAAATTCAGCCGTGGCGCAGTCGAGCGAAGCGCATTCGCTCGTTCGGACTATTTGCTCGTGATACACACATATCAGCGAATAATCAGAAACACACGATGAAACACTATCGATATTCGTGCATTCGTTCCGATTCGGCTCGTCCGGATGGTACAAACGAACCTTAAATCGCGGTCAAAGTAAGGCAAACAGAAATCTCGTACAAATCCACGCGAAATGTGTGGAACGAGTGTGGCGCGACCCCGTCGATTCCCCAGGCGAATCGATAAAGTTCCGTTTGTTTTTCGGTTTTCGAACGTCCGGACGACGAGACGTATGGCGAGCAACGGGCAACGTATCCGCGCCTATGATTGATCGAAGATTTAAATATTTGCAGATACATGGCACCGGTAAATACCACGGCTATGCCACGGCGGGAATGAATGATGCTCGAGCCAGGTTAGCCAGAGTGGAGCCTAGCCGTGCCATATGGTACCGGCTTGTATTTCGTATAATAGGTACACATATTTAGCGAAATCTCGCGCCCCATCTGCCCACCGTTGCGACTATGTTCCATTTGTAGCGGCAGCAACGAGAATTTAGAACGCCCCTTCTCCCCTTCGAAATTTTGAACGACACCAAACCCACGCGGCAATTTAAAGGATCCATAAATTTCACGTTTCTAATCTCGTTACCCTCCCTCCCCCCCCTCCTCCCTCGTCGTCGCCGTCGCGTTGGATAACACGTCGCTCGAAAAGGAAAAAAAGAAAAAGAATTTCTTATTTCGATGGGAAAGTATTCGACGATCGGACGATCGGTGTTCGCGGTGAAAGAAAAACGATCGCGGCTGCGGTTAGTTGCTTGCAGGATTGTATTAACATTCTCTTGGAAGAACTCGTAAAAAATACGGTTTTATAAAAGTATTGTTTGAACAGATAGTTTTCATTGAATTCGTCGTTCATCGATTTACACGGAAGCTGTGTCTTCAGTAATTTCTGAGATACTTGACGAAATATGTTCCGGACTCTTCTACTTTGAGGGTAATTTTTCACCCATTTGACATCGACGATTGCCGATGAAAAAAATTACTGTGTCAAATTTTTTCGCCAAATTTCGTCGAAATCGGTGACTGACACTTCGATATGTTCTCTTGTTAGGGCAAATTCGACTAAGAGTGTGGTGCATCGATGAAAATCTTGTCATTGAAAGAATCACCAATGAAAGTCGATGTTAGAAATGATAGGTATTCGGATGGACCACGAAAGTATTTAAAATATGATATACTTGCTAAATGGACACGGAACATATCTCCAGGATAATAAATATTTTTAGATTTCTACATGTATGATGCACGGGACAGAATTCAAAAAATCTACGGTCTACGGTAAAATATGGCGGAAGATCGGTGATAGCGTGGGGTTGCGCAGCAAGTGGAGTGAGAAATCTTATTTTCATTGATAGGATTTTAGATAAAACGAAATGTTTGGAAATTTTGAAAGAAGGTGTGGATAAACTGAATTCGCCAGAAAATTATTACTTTCAACAAGACAGCGAGAAGAAGCATTCAACTGAAATTGTTAAATTTTTACGTGCATTACCGCATCCTAACCTCAATTCCATAAAGCATCTATGACATGAGTTGGACAGAGAATTAATAATTACGAAAATTACGTCGAAAGACGAACTAGAATAAAAAGTTCGTGAAATATGGTAATTCGTTGATGTAAACATTACTTGAAAATCAAGTCGACCCTACGGAAAATATACAAATTATCGTAAAATATCTCCTTAATCCTTAGGTTTGGCTACGTTTTTTTACTTGGAATTTAATATTCTTTCGATTTATGATGAAAAGAAATATATGGTCCAATTAAAAAAAATAAAGATGACTTCGGAAATTTCAAAACGCGTACAAAAAATTGACACGCCATATTTTGACTTCCTTAAAACCACACAACTTCTGTATTAAACAATTTTTCATCAGAAGTTATTTCAAGTTAATGTGTCGTTTCAAATTACGTGAATCACCCTGTATATTAACGTAATCACAGTGAATACTCTCGTGATCCATGATCTTGTTATTCTCCCTCAGATGCACGTTGTTCGATTTCGATGAAATTGATATACGTAATATCCCCCGTGTATCGCACATATAGAAATTAAAAAAAAAAATTATCCTGAAGAAATTCTGTGTTCGTTTCCATTTAACACCAAAACTACCAAAATCATTGATCAATTGATAATTTTTGTTTAGATACTTTACAGACGTACAACAGTTACTATTCTTAGAGACTTGAATTGATCCTTCCTAAAATACATAATAAATAAAAGCTGTAGCTTATGTTGTGCTATAAAGATTTTCTGTTTCTTTTACTTCAACTTTCTCTGATGGAGATTCTACTTTTTACTTGCCTCGGTAGTTCTAGTGTTAAATACTTTCTTACATAACCTTTCCTGCCGCGATCGCGATGAGGATAGACGGCAGTCATCGATCGATTTAACGAGAAATCGGAACAGTCGAGCAGGTTATACGGACCGATCGAATGTACGCAATTGGATGCTGGCGTTGAACACTAGCTAGCAGTCCTCGAAATGCAATTGGCGATGCATAGACAGACGCGCAGAGGGCGAAGGCCAGGCGAGAACAGAGAGAGAGAGTGAGAGAGAGAGAGAGAGAAGAGAGGAGAGGCAGAGGGTTTGACAAGAGCGAAGATCTGAAATTATGCACGAGCGCAATTAACTGACTGTAAGCGGGTTGTCGATACGCGTTACATACCGTATACGCGCTTTACCCATCGATATGCGCGTTTTGCGCGTTTAAATTAATTATCCCGGCTCAGAATCAGCGATACGTATACGTATCTCAAAGCACGCGCGGGCTCGTATCGATTCTGCTTAAGCTGTGTTCCTCGATCGATTATCGAAACCACGCCCGAGGCTGCGAGACTGCCGAGACGGAGATTCATTTCGGTACAGGCGAACGAGACGAATGTCTTCGCGTCGTTGCGTCGTTGCGTCGATGCACGTCACAAAACTGTCACTGCCTCCTTCGATATTTCTCGAACGCTACTTTCGCTCGCCACCTGCCACGGCGTCGTGTACGCGCGGAATCTCAATTATTCGCGTCGGGAACTTTCCAGACGACATGGCCGTTAATCGCGCGTTCTATAACCGACGTTTAATTACCCCCGAACTCTGTGCCGCGCGCTCAAAGTCCACGGTAATCCACCGTTTCCCCGAAACACGTCGAGAAACAAATTCTTGTCACGCTGCGC
The DNA here is from genome assembly GCA_032399595.1 of Tetragonula carbonaria. Taxonomy (NCBI): domain Eukaryota; kingdom Metazoa; phylum Arthropoda; class Insecta; order Hymenoptera; family Apidae; genus Tetragonula; species Tetragonula carbonaria. The sequence goes on from JAUCRC010000001.1 coordinate 7,084,996, forward strand.
CGCGACCCATTGGTTTGAGAGTTTCTCCTTCGGAAACGTTGAATTACACGTTCCATCGCTATTGTTCCATGTCGCGCTCTGTTCGAGATATATATATATGTGTGTGTGTGTGTGTGTGTGTGTGTGTGTGTGTTCGCTTCCGACGATACTTTTATCACGGTAAGAAGCGACCGTGGCCCGGTCCCCCTTATCCTAAACTAACTTTTCGAGCATCTGACAAATTGATCCGTTCCGAATTTCGCGGAGCAATAATCGACGACGGCACAATGGAAAACTCGGGCTCGAGCGGAAATCGTACGACTCGAGACTGCTAAAAACGCTCGGATCGCCTCGCAACAAATTGTCCCCTAAAACGTTACAAATTTCGAGAGGAAACATACGATTTTATAATAGAGTTCAGAAAATACGTAACTGTTTCGCATGATAAAAGAAAGAACATGTTTCACAAGTTTCCTTTTACCAAAGTCGTGTCTCTTACCAATTTATGATTTTTCGCAAACTTACAGTGACGAGTTTTTTATTTTTGTAAGATATATATGGTTTATTTGTATTGCGAACTTTCTTTCTATCTTTCCCTGCGCTCTAATTTCTCCGATACAATTTTGATACTATAGTCATGAAGATGATTAATTTTCAAATAAAAGGTACACGATTCGACGTGGCCAACATCTTGTCCATTTTTTCAATTTCTTCTCCACTGCAAAGCAGTTATTCAGCTTCCTTTGCTATCAGCAATTTGAACTCGACAATGTTAAAAACCTCGTACCCTAATCCGGACAAACTGATCGATCGTTCCGCCTGAGCCTCGCTCGAGGCAAATCCCGAGTTAAGGGGTTAAAGAAGCTGCTTTGTGCGCGCGATATCGATGTCTCGATACGCGGAAGAATGACGTCCGATCGCCGGGCTAATTGTTCGAGCAATTTATCGCGTGAATTGCGACGGGAACGGGGGAGGAAGGGACGCGAACGGACGGACAGAGCAAACAGAACGAGATAATTTATTCGGTAGATCCTGCCGAAGCGAGTTAGCACGGCGATAATAATGCTACGCAGCATCACGGCATCAGGAGAGATCGATTCTACCGCGTTTCTCTATTCAAACATTTACGATTTTATGATTGAATTCGGGTGGTCCGCGAGGCGGCAGCGTTTCGTTCGTTTGCGCGATCACGACTAACGGCCGCCATTGCGAATACATTACTCACTCGCCGCCGGGATTAAATTGCCATCGATTCTCATACAGAACAAATGAATTTTCGCCCCGGCGAAAATTAAAAGTAAAAGCCGAAGAGACGGAAGAAGTGGACAGCGCGAAGCTGTCGCCCGAAAGCCCTCGACTCGACGTGAGCTAATTAAAATTTATGTACATAAGGTAGATAAGGATGGTCTCTTCATTGGCTCTTGCTAATCGAAATACTGCGATTAACGGGACGCGGATTTTTCAAATTTTTGATGAACACCACCTAAGGGAATGGAACCAAAAAAAGAAAAAAAACATTTGTTTTTCTATTTATAATTAATATTATGATACACATTATAATATTATATATGGATTATAGTTAATGAAAATTTGTTTAATATATAAAGTTATATGGTATTGCAATATACTCTACTTTGGATACTTTATATAAGCATTTTTCTATATTTATACGCAATGTATATAAATTTCTTTATTTTCAATTCTCCATGAATGCACGAAATTCGCGTTTTTAAGAAAGTTATTTACACTAGACTCTCAATCATTAGTATGTAGATTCTGTCACCCTAGTTATCATTATTATCCAAGTATGTGAAACAAATAAAATCCATTAAACAAATTGAAATAAATGAAAATAAGATGTGCAGTAAACTAGCGAGCGTCTTTCTCCTGACGATAAACGAAGTTCTACTGTCGAATCGAAAATCACACACCTCTGGCAAAAACTTTATCAATTAAATGCGAGTATTACAAATCACTCAAGAACTTGCTCTGAAGGTGAAAATACCGTTGTATTCGTTCGAGATACATTACGGAGAAATAGTATTAATAATTGCAATTCAATTCGTGAATCGAAATTATTTTCGGATACTTTCTAATGATCGGTTTAATTGAAAACTCTGACTGGGCGTACGAAAAAACGAAAGAATCTGAAGAAGTTTTTAAATGTTCCCCGAAGCTGCAGAGTTTATATCTATAGAGAAAAGGAAACTAAGAGATGATGTTGTTCGTTCAGGTGCTGATTTCAATATTTAACTAAATGTACTGATGACCGGTTCGAAAATTTGATTTAAAACTCTGCGTTCGTTGTTATACCTTTCGTTCGTTTAACTCTCGTTTAAAAAATATATGTAAATAGTTTATTTTTGTATTATCTTATAAAAAGTTATTATTTGTATCTCTTTCGCTTCATTTGACCGGTTGCGATAAGAATATAGGGTGGATTAAAAATCACTACTGAAGTAAATCCTAGTAAATTGAATTTAACGTGAAATTAATAAAATCAGTTTTTTCTTACATTTTGATATGTAACTTTTGGCCCACCCTGTATAAAGTGTCGATACATTTAGTAAAGTTAATATCGTATACATCATTCTGATCGTTCAATTATCTCTCTAACGAAGACGTTTAACGTCTTCTTCTACTAAAAAAGAAAAAAAAAAAAAGAACTCGCGGAAGTAAATGAGAATTGAATGACATCAAACATCATTTCGACGAGAGATTGAAACCGGAAGACCGGGACGTTCTAGAGGTCGGACTGTTCGATCCAACTAACTGCCGCGATAAAAAATTAATGCGACCAAGTTCCTAAGTTTCTAGGAGTTCGAATTGAAAGGGGGAAACCGTACAATATCCAGATAGAGGGCCGCGTGGATCGCGATACTTCGCCGCATGCGACATTTACCGATTTCCAGCAAGCTCCCTGAAGAAGTTGCGCAACAATTTCGATTAAGATCATCCACAACAGGCTGCAGTCACGCGACATTACACCGGCCGAGGGTGTAATTCGACTCGAAGTCGCGCACTTTGCTCACCCCCCGCCCCTCACTCACCCTGTCTGCTCTGGCGAGCCGAGATCGTATTACTTACCGGGCCATTACGAGAAAACCAGCAGCGGATCCTCCACGGCCACATTTTTCCCTGCTCTACTCGCTCGTCGCTGTGATTTCAGATAATCGCCCTGGCGTATACGAGCTCCACGGTGATTTATCGCGCGCGCGCGAAATTTAAACCGCGAATTTAAATGTAAATTACTTGCTCAGCGGAAATAAGTGTATCTCGCGTCTCCACGCGGTTGCGGCGTGGCGATCAAACGACTGACGGCGACGAATGGTGAAAATGGCCGAAAACGGTAATATTTAATCCTTTTCGGACGACGTGCGCATTTGTCAGAGATTCAGTTTCAACGTAAGTTTCATAATTACGAAAGGCGAACGGTATAACCGAGCCGCTAAACATCGATGGAAAATCGTCGCGATACTGTAAACTGTTGCAATTCTCGTGGAGAGAATCGAACAATTCTGAGTTTTTATTTCTTTATTTTTTTCAAAGATGTTTCTACGTCATATAGCTGAAAAGCTTGAGCTTGAAAATCGCAAGAGTTCAAACATTTCTGAGAATATTATTTTCGTAACTAAATTTATGTCTCTTCTTTGCAACGAGCCGTACCATTTCTTTCTGAATATTTTTATTGAAAATATATAATTAAAACGACAAAAAATTCAAAAAATCTTAACTTATTTCTAAGGCTGATTTTTTAACATTCAATAAAACGACAGAGAAATACATCGTACAAGGTCTGACGTATCATTGGGAAAAGAAAATTTTCACAAAATTTTTAAATGTCTTCAAAGATTGTTTAGATACTTACAATTTTACAATTTTTACGAAGTTTGGATTTTGCAATTTTCGAAAATAAACAAAAAACATTTTTCCACCCGTAAAAATATTTTCGAAGAAAGAACGAAGAAACACGGGATTGCTAAAGCTTTAAAATGCAACCGAAGTGGATTGTCGTGTGATTTTTTTTTTCGTCCACAAAATTTAAATTCCCAACGATTTTTCGTATCGTTGCTCGTTCTCGATCGGTGCTCTTCGCCGTAAATAAACGAAATCAACACGCGTTTATTTGCTACATCATTTAAAGCTACAGAAATTATTATTAAATCGTCGTTATTAATATTCAACGTAATTATCATTAATACAATTTATCAATTACCAAATGTAATTCGATCGTACGAAAATCATCAAAAATTCAGGGCATCGTTCCTCGATAGATTGAAAATTGCGAAATTCCCATACATATATACATACTTCGCGTTCTCGCGAACAAATTGTTTCGCTCTCACGATCAATCGAGGCGGGCGCCACGTTTTTCAAATTATCGACGAGACCGAAGGGGACAGACGACGCTATTAGTTGCCGCATCGGTGAACACACCGCATTAGAGAAACAGTCCATTAATCTCGCCGGTAACTTCCAACTGCATTAAAGACGATCGAGAAGAGACGCGCGTGCGATATAACACACGAATTTATTTCTTCGCGTTCCACCGCTCGAAAGATCGAGAAACGCACTGTTCCAAGGCAGCGATTAATTTATCGTCGAATCACGTTGCTCGCGCTTCATCGCCGAACCCGTACGGGATATCCCGTTCGTTCGTTCGTTCGTTCGCGATCATTGTGTTTGTTTCGCCTCTCGGATGAAACAGAAAGAGAGAAGCGTCTCGATTTCTGCGGAAATTAATTTCGCGCGATTTTCTTTCTTTTTCTCTTGAGAGGGAAACTTGCGGTATCGAAGAGCAAGAATTCTCCTCGGACTCGGTCCGCTTTATCTTGCGAAGTACACACAACATGACAAAACGTTCACTCACCGATGATTCACGCCGAACGACGGCTCCCTTCGTCGAACATAATCCCACGTGCTTCTCGCGTGTCGAATTCGGAGCACACCCTCACGCTCGTGCAGTCACTGTAACAAACGGTAACAAGTATTTATTTTTTAAAGAAGAAGAAACGAAAGAAACGAAAGAAATGCAACGCGACTCGCGTGAATAACTTCAAAGAAAAAGAAAAACTGTTACCTCTGTCATTCCCATCGCAGTGGGAAACAAAGATATTCCGATATCATGTTTTTTAACACAAATTGCAAGACGAGCGTGTTCCTCTCTCGAAGCAAACCGCTGGTCTAATTAAAGTTATCGCAAAAAGTAACTCCTTCCCCTCCGCTCGCTCCCCTGCTCCGCTCGTCGGTCGCTCAGACCGAGTTGGTCCCCGAGTAGCTACGTGCTCAATTATCCTGCGCTTCTTGTCGTCGCTTTAAATTATCATTTAAAGTCCCGGATATACTGGAGTAGGTACAACCGTCGACCGAACGGACCGCAGAGAGACAAAAGGGATTACGTTCGCTCGCCTAGCTCAGGGGATATAGCGTATCGTCGCCGTGCGACTCGACTGAGCTCGCGCCGTCATCCGTTCTTTCGTCGTCGTGCAGCCAACTCTTTATGCACGGCTAACGATCGATTGCACGACGTCAACGTCGAGCTTAACGCGGCTGATTTTCCCTCTTCCTCCTCCTCCTCCTCATGCTACTTTTTTCAACGCAAGACACAAGATCATTTGCCGTTGCGTGCCGTTCTCATTCGTCCACGCATGAAACTCTCTCCTCTCCTTCTTCTCTCTTCTCTTCTCTTCTCCTTGCTCGTTAGTTACCAGGACGCGTTTCATTTTCCCGTCACAGTTGCTCTTTGATTCGTGAACTCGCCTTTTCGCCGCTCTCTTTGTCGCCAACACTGTGTTTTCTCTCGACGAGCGAGTTTTTGCGCGGGCGATCGCGGATTTCGCCGCGGTGAAACAGACGAGACGGCGTAGGGCCTATTCTCGAATATCGAGAGCGAAGTGCACGCGAAGAATCTCACAGAGAAACGATCGACGAAAATCGCGTTTTCAAACGAGAACACTGATCCACCGAGGCGTTTGTTCGTGAGAGAGAAAAAGAAAAGAGTTAGGCGTAACAAAGAGCAACAACGACCGGCACAGCTGTATCCACGGACAGTGCTGGCCGCTTTAAATATTCATTCGCGTTTGTTGATGAATTCTTGAGAGGAATTCCTCCTAGAACGCAAAACAACTAAACGGCCAGAGGTAAAATTCACCGTCCCAGCGCGGATAAATTCTGTTTTTCAGCCATCTCGGGTGAAACTGGCCGAGTCCGCGAAACAAGCGTTTGCAACGATACCGTAAATTGCAATTATACTCGATGCATTATTTATACTCGTTCTCGCGCAACTTTCCACCCGTCACGAGTAACGGGTGGCCCTGACAAACGCCAGTGAAAAGTTGCTGGCTCGTGTTCGCGAGATCGAGGTTTGCAAACGTTGTTAGGAATTAGTCATATGTGAGTCGTTCTAAGATATTTCGACCGGTAATCAAAGTAAATCAGAAAGGACCTACAGACAGTATACAGAGTGATTCACAATAACTTTTCATTGACACTTACGCAGTCATTTTCATCTTCACAGTTGCGCGACGAAAACATCTCCTTAACCATTAAATTTAAGAGTGCGTAGCTCGGAATTTAATAGTCCTTCGATTTATCGCGAAAAAAAAATATGTAGCCTAATTGAAAAAAAAAAGGTAAAGATGACCTTCTTTCGAAAAATTTCGAAACTCCTCAACATACACAAAAAAAAAAAAAAGATTAACGTCGTAGACCATATTTTGCCTACTTTAAAACCATACAACTTTTGATTGAAAATTGGGAAATTAAACAATTCTTCGTCAGAAGAATTGCGTAATTTAAAAATTATTTGCAGGTGTGCAAGTTATCACCCTGAATCACCCTGTACATAGCATTGCAGCAAATATTGTAACATTTCTATATCTACAAGTTCTATAAGGAGTGGAAGTCTTGTATAATTCGAATGAAAGTATAATTTATTAATTATACCCTCACAACGTAACAATGACGCGTTTAAGAAGGACCCGCTGACGGAAGAAGAAACGATCAGACGATCGTTTAGATGCACGTGTATATTCCTGCACCGATTATTTAATATCCACGAATTTATCGACTGCGAAGTATCTCGCCTCGACAGCGAGCGAAACAACCATAAAACGAGGCTGAATGAAATTTATGTAGCTACCTGCCGTTTACTCCCGTTTGGCAATCGAGCGGAAGGGACGAACGCGATTAAGTATCGGGGATACGAGCGAACGGAAGCTCGTCGAAGATTATTTTTACTTCGAGGATCGCCTCGGGAATCGCGAAAACGCAAGCAACGATTATTCGTTAATGTTTCATCCGTCGAGTGAAAAATTAATTTCTCGCGTAAACACCGTGCTAATAACACAAGGTCTAAACAAAGTTTGTTTTTTTCCTTTTTATTTTGCGATTGTACGTACATGTACGAGTCCCTCGATTGGCGTGTCGTGCCAATGGGAAGAAACTTTTGGCTCATCCTGCATTAGTCCGTACAAAATAGGCTGACAGGACGAGTGGTAAATAAACTTGCAAAGACAACAGAATCGAACTGTATGCACATCAGAAGTGACTTTTCACTTGAATGACCGAGAATGGCATACATGCCGGCAAAGAGTTAAATCCTTTGATTATTTTAATCGCGTAACCATCGACTCCTCCAAATAGACTTACAGAACAGAACCAGGGCTGGGTAACTAGGGCCTGGTATCCCTGAAACTACAGATGTTGTTTAACTTTATAACTCTGTCCGAGCCACCTAGTCCATTCTAATACTCTTATCTAACATAATACTCTTCGCCGCCAAGAGAATTTATAATAGCCCGGCGTTCCGTTACCCCTGTACGCTCCGCTTTCGTCTCGAGTGGCCGGTCATCCTCTAAGAAGATCTGAACGAATAATTTAACCGTTAAGGAAAAGAAAAACAAACCGAAGGCTTCCCACGTTTCAGGACTTTCAAACGCTTATCAACAACTACCTGCCTCATTCGGGTATTCAGAAGAAATATTTGTCAACGCGATTTCGCGGAATAATCGCGAAACACGTTTCTTCAACACGTGTTTTTCAATTCATCCAGGCTAATATATTCGGCGCCCGTGGGCTACTAAAAAATAATGGCAAAGTTATACAAAAGTGTCGGAACTGGAAAAAGTTCCAATTTATCACCATTACGCTAAAGGAAAACGTTAAATTCATATACAAATAGAAAGAAAAACTATATAAACAAAAACAAACTTTATATATTCATTACCAAACTCCAAAACAAAGATATGCATACATATATATAATATTTTCTGCTTCATTTAGAACAGGTTATTTGGTTATTTTTGTCATGAAAAGATTTTCAATAACTAATAACTAAATAACTAATAATAACAAAAAAGTATAACACCAATAAAAACTGCCGCCCCCAAAAGGCTTGCGCCCCGAGGCTATAGCCGATTTAGCCCTGTGGTTAGGGTTGCCCTGAATTCGCCGCTCCGCTAAATTTATTTATTATCAGTGCCAGAAGGTTATTTATAAAGAAACTTGCGCTGGCGTGCGTTTCCTTGATGTACACCGCGAAAAAAATACCAAACAACGTGATTAAAGTAAACGAAGCATTTATGCAATTATGTTGTTTCGATTGAAAAGAAAGTAACTAGAAGAGGAAGCTTCAATACAACTGACGACGACACGGCGATTATAATCGAAACCGAGTGCGTTGTTGGTCGTGCTATTCGAAATCTTGTATCATCTATCTAGCAACTTATCTCTACAAAGCATCATCACTTCGAATAAAATGATATAGCATTGGAAATGATCGTTCAAACGGTATTTAAATTTTGTTGATCATATCTTTCTAACAAGTGATATCATTTAAATTTCAAGCAATCGTCAACATGCGTTACTGGTTTGCTAGAACAACAGTATACAAGAGTTCATGATACGTAGTTTCAATGTTTGGAAAAATAATATCCTCCTTCAAAGAAGTCTAGTTTATGTGAATTATTGAGCGTCAATTGGCTCGAGACGCTGTCTTCAGAAATTTCTTCTTCTGAAATGCTCTTCTCCTTCTTACGTCGTTGTCATAGCTTTCACTCTTCGGCATCTGTTGGGATATTATACTACTGCCTCTGTCCGAAAATATGATATACATTTGAAAGGAAATCTTAGATTATCTAGAATTTCGAAAGCAACTGGCAATACTCATTATTGGTATTGTTTACATTGATAGCTGACATAACGTAACATATTTGACAGGCGTTGCTTTTGAGTTTCAGTTGGAATTTGAAGACCAAAAATTAGTTTTTTTTTAAGAAACATAAAATAGTCACCGCTGTAATTTCAAAATGGACAATTTTCACCCAAATAACGTGAATTTACAAAGAAGAGATGGCAAATCGAAGCAATTGACTAACGGACAACGTCATGGTATCTTGCAACAGCTATTACAGCTATATGAAAAACAAAGAAAAATTAGAACACGGTCCTATTAATGAATTGATCGAATATGTTCAAGATATGCATTTAATAAATTAGAGAGAAATACTCTTGATAACGTTTTTATAACATTACAAACGTGTGTGGAATCAATTATGTTGAAAGGAGGGGGAAATTCCTATAAAACACCTCATATAAGTAAGGTAAAATTTCGTCGTGAGGGTTTCGATTAGCTGAAAAGTATACGTTCAGAAGAAGCGTTCAACAAGGCTAAATCTCACTTTAACTTAAATTTCAATTACACTAAAATTATTTTGTACTTAGTTATATTGTGACGATAAAAATGAATTTAATATTTTCTTTATATTTAATTTTAATTTTATTTGATTTTTTTTCGCAAATGTATACCATATTTTCGGACACAAAAAGTATTAAAATGTATATCATATATATATATATATATATGAAGAAGCGTTCAACAAGACTAAATCTCACTTGAATTAAATTTCAATTACACTAAAATTATTTGTATTTAGCTATATTGTGATAATAAAATGAATTTAATATCTTTTTTTATATTTAATTTTAGTTTTATTCGATATTTTTCGCAAATGTATACCATATTTTCGGACAAATATTAAAATGTATACCATATTTTCGGACAGAGGGAGTATTATGTATCGCGTCAGCAAACGTATACGTTCGTTATAACTATCAGAAAATTACATATTGGCTAGATTTAACTACAATGTCCCCTCAGAAGGGGACAGTCGAGTGCAAAGGCCTCGATTAATGTGCCCTCGAATAATTCCGGGACTTTTTTAACGCGGCAACTGGACCATCTCGAAATTACGAAACAGCCTTGATCTGCATGTTTTCAAGGCACGTGCTTCGTCGAACGGAGGTGATTTCCGAGGAACGAGAGTCCCGGAAGTGCTAACTCGGTCAACGCTGCAACGCCCAGAGGGTCCCGTTTCATATCGCGAATCGTTACGCCGAAAGAAATACAGCAACGGCAACATTCGCGAGAAAGTGACATTACGAGCTGCGCTCTTCGTTGTTAAAGTGAATTCTGCTTGTTTTCGCGATGATGCTCGCACGACACCGGGACAGAAACGATCTCTCTCTCTCTCTCTCTCTCTCTCACGAAGAGACGACGCGTCCAATTATCCTGCCGTCTCTTCCCCCGAATCGAGGAGACAGAAAATCTGGAAATCTGGAATGACGGACCACTGATTATAAAATAAATGTGGGCCGGGGAACGTGCCCTGAGGAGAACTACTTGAAATTGGATATTCGCCATTTCTGCAAATAATCTGAGGAGAATCGTTTCAGTTCTCATAAACAAGCGGGAGAGAGAGAGAGAGAGAAGACGATTCTAACGTGAGGAGTTTCCAGAGGAAATCGATTCCTTTACGAGTACACAGCGCCATGAATCAGAATCGATTTATAAGAGCATCGTATCTCGCCGCCGTGAGAAACGTTACGTCGTCGAAAAGATGGAAGTAAAAGAAGACGCGAAGCTGGCGTTTCACGACGAACGCCGCGATTTCATCTCTCGAATAGATCAGATTTCCTCGCGTCTTTCGCGATATATGTGTGTGTGTGTGTGTGTGTGTGTGTGTGTGTGTGTGTGTGTGTGTGTGTGTATTGATCTTCGAGGGCGTTGCAGCTCGATTATGCCGTGTTATCGTCAGAAACTTCGCCGCGAGAACTTCTTCTCCGCGCTGGCCTGATTTCTTGCGTCACGAGTCGATGTCATTCACATAAACTTTCCCGCAAACAGTGTTTACGAGGCAATCGACACACCGGGCGAATGTGTTTAAACGAATTTCAGCCCCGAGCCCGGGCGTGTTGATCCGTTAGGAATATGTAAGGATCGATGGCGTGAAAGACGTGAAAGACGATCCACTGCCAGACGAAAGACGGGGAATACTACTGTGGCGCGGCTGGTGGTTTCAACTGGTTTATGCTACTCACATCTGATTCTCTCACATTCGCATTTCTTTCGAAAACAATTTTTTTAAATAACCCCCAATTTTATCAGTCTTGATTTACTTTCACACGCACAGAATTGTCCGAAACACAATTTGTACTATGACTTCTCGGACACTCTGTATATTAACTTTTATTACACTTACGAGGGAACACACCGAATTGTCAATCACTTGATTTTGATAAAATTCGGCATAAATGTAGTTTTTCCGAAAAAAAAAATGTTTGACACGTATTCCTCTTTTATTGGTCGATATGTTGAAGGGGTGAGAACTACCCTCAAAGTCGGAGGTACGGAACATATTTTCAAATATCAGACATTTCGGAAATCAGTTCGAAGATACAGTTTTCGTGTAAATTGATGGAATTAGTATTCTTAGTTTGTACGAAATCTTTGTGAAACTTTTTATATATATATAATATTGTATGTATAATATATATATATATATTATATCGTATGTATAATATACATATATATATATATATATTGTAGTATCGAAATCATTGTGTATATAGTTATATATTTAGTTATTTTTACTTTTAATAGATGGCCTGTTTGCTGAAGATGCGTGAATGAAAAGTATGAATGTGATGTGAGAGGCACAGCGTTGGCACTGAGCGCTTTTGTTTTTAAAAAAGAAGAAAGTCGCGCGTGTCAGCGGAGAGTCGAAAAAGAGTGTTGAATGAGTGTGGTCAAAAGAATAATTTGTGTTATATTAACTGTGTCGTTTAAGTTTATTCGAATTATTGTTGTTTGAGTTGTCTATCTTGTATTTATCATTTGTTGTTTTGTTTTCGTTTTATTTATTATTTAATATAATAAATCATCTAAATTATATCCTACAATATATATATATATATATATATTATTATATATATATATATATATATATTATATTGTACTCTAGCATCGTGCGAAATCTACCCGTTGAAATATCGTTGTTATCATTGAAACGGAAGAATCGACGGCGAAAGAGCACGCCACGAGTTACGTCAACCCTTGAATTCCCCCGAATTTGAGTTCTTCGCGGCCTCGTTGGACGTTCGATGTCCGCTCTATGCTCTGTAATTGTCACGCTGAACGAGCAGAAAGGAGGGTAGGGGGGGGGGGCAACAACGCGTAGTTGACGGTAGATCCGGGCGGCTCGTCGAAAACCGGAGGGTGAAATACGAGCCGTGACGGCCGCCAATGATATTTCGCGGCGTATTTAATTTGGATCGTCACGGTCGCGCGCGCAAACATTCAATCGGATTTGCTTGTAACGATGAAAACCAGAGGTATTCGCAAACGGAGTGCGAGGAGGCGGGGAGGGGGGAAGGGGAGGGAGCAAATAAAAATTGGACGAATTCTCGTCGACGTTTGGCCGCACGTGTTGCCGAAATTTCCAACAGATGTACATCGCGAAGGCGTCGAAACGAGGCAGGCAAAGGGAGGGGAAAAAGAGTCACGCGCGTACGCGGCAATAATCCCCGGCTGCTCGCTGCCGTCGTTTTCAATCCCCGTGGAAAAAAAGAAAAAAAAGGTGATTAACCGAATCGTAGCGTGACCGAACCGGGCGACTGATTAATTTCACCACGGTGACAAAATTTCGCCAACTCGCGCTGAAAATTTATTCGTTTCACCGGCGAACGTTGCATCGGCGAACGCATCGACGAACTTTTTGTTGAACGTCACGTTCAACGCGGGGTATTATATTCGGCAGAAAATTTCTTCTTCGAACCTGCGCGAACTCGGTCGAATAACACGGTCGAATGTCCGCGAGACAGCTCCTCGCAAAAGCAGGCAAGATTAGGGAATCTCCGCTCGTTCGCCGTTTATCTCGTTTTGGAAATCGTAATTCGCATCGTCGGAAGATTAATAGAAATGGGTATACGGCGGTTTCATCATCGTAGAATCCGATTTCGTTCTCGATCGCAGCCCGATATTTCAAGACCTCCTCGTGTCTATCGCCGACACGCGTACGTTTCGTTAACTGAAATTGCCTTTTCTCTCTGCCCTTTTCAAGGGCCTTCTCCGTATCGAGGAACGATCAATTTTCAACGCGTAATCGTGCACGTGCAATATGTTAATTGCAATGGGAGAAGGGCAAGGGGCGGGGAGAAATCGGATTCCACAGAGGCGCGTATTCGCGTGGTTGAAAGAGGGCACGAACAAGCCGGGGAAAATTCCGATTCGAGCGGGTCAGTATTTCATCGGGAAACTCGGCGCGGAGCCTCGTCGTTAACTTTTCGACCGCGGGAGTTTCGTTCGCGGAATATTTCAGCGTTTCGCTTTGCGGTTGTCTCGTCGAAACGGCCCCCGATTCAGATTTTACCTGCTGCGCGATCGTTAATTAACTCCCATCGTCCCGACTGGAACGGATGTTACCGTGTAAAGCACGGGATCAACTTGAATTTTCGTATTCTCTCTCTGTCTCTCTCTCACACTCCGTTTCACTCTTTCCACATTTTTACTTGTTACACACCACGCAGCGCAAGGAAAGGAATAATCAAGCCTCGGGGTAGAGAATCGTCCCGAGAGACGATTGTTTCTCGCGAGTTGACGAATACGAATGATCCTCGAGCGATGACGAGCAATTGCGAAGTAAAAGTTAGGATCTTCATCGCGGACGTAAACCTACGCAAGTGAAAACGCTTTAATCCTTTGGCCTCAACAACAAACGTTTTTCTTTTTTCTTTTTTTGTATCATCTATCAGCGATTTATTTACGAAACTTCAAATAAAATGACATAGCATTGGAAATATAGCATCGTTCAAATGGTATTTAACACGAAATTTTGTCGATTTAGATCTTTCGAACATCGTGATATAAATTTAAAACAATGCGGGTTTCCTGGAACAAGTATGGAAAAATATCCTTCACCGTTTTTTTTAAACTTTCGCAGAAAGTTTGCGTAAATTATTCCGAATTATGTGAATTGTTAAGTGTCGATTGACTCGGGACTGGCTTCAGAAATTTCTTTCCCCTGAAGGGGAAGAAAATTCTTTCGTCGTTGTTATAGCTTCCACTCTAAGCGTCTGTTCAGGTATTAGCGAATTATAAAAAGAGGAAGTCTGAACTGTTGGCTAGATTTGAGTACAATCGAAAGGACAATCGAGTGCAAAGGGTTAATTTCGCGATAGTCGTTTATAGCGAACACGAAAAGTTGCCTCGAGTTTCGATGTTCCGCGAAACCTGCGCAGTCTGTCGCCTCAACTGGATCTCCGATTTATCCGGCGATCCAGGATGACTGTTTCAAGGATGACTGGCGAGATGAAACATTAACTCTTTGCGCTCGTATTTCGTTTATACTCGAGCGCCGTGCTGGTCGGATTAAATTTTTGTTAAAGAAACGCTAGTAATATAATGCAAATATATCTCTGAAAAAGAGTATGCTTCCAACGTGCTCTTTAATCCAGTAATCCTTCAAATTAGAAATGGGCATAATACCCATGTTCAAGATTAAAAAAGCCAAAAAACGCAGTCGAAACTCATCTTTTGTCACGTCAACCCAGTTATTTCAAATAGATCGTCCAGATAAATTCAGTTCTTCTATTTTATTTTTAGCATATCTATTTGTTTCTAATACAATTGTGTCAAGCATCTGCGAAAAATAGTTTGAAAAAATCGATGGGTTCTGTACAATATAAAGGAATATTAGGTTCAACAATTTTGGAGGTCGATCGTTGTGCGTGACGTCTTTCCAAATTGTAAATTCATTTATAGTAGTATTCGCATTCGCATTTCCATAATTTTCTTCTATTTCGTTCGTAATACCTAATGGTGTCGCACGTTTCGTTACTGGAATTATATCACTACTAGAATCTCTGCTAGATACATTTTCAAAACCACCGTTGTTCGTTTCTTCGTCGAAAAGAATTATTGGAAAATTCAAGATGAAAATCATCGCCGCTACTTTCGATTTCATGGTGCACGTCTCTCGCTAACTTTCTCTTTGCCATTACAGGTATTCTTTCTAAGTTTTTACTTTCGTACAGTGATTCCATGTGCAGCTTAATATACTATTTCTTTTTTAGGACGTGTGCATGTGATTTAAAAACATGGCACAATATAGATTATTGGGTGCAATTGCGAGTTTGTCGCATATTAATAAAAATGTTATAGCGCAAAAGGTATTGTACAAGTCAGTAAGAACAATAAGTAATCCAACAAATGCAAAACATTTGAAATACAAAGTTGTGGATAATGTAGCAGCCCTTACTTTAGATTCTCCAGGAATTAAGGTAAATACATTAAACCAAGAAGTAATGGACGAAATTGTAGATGTTCTAAAAAGTATAGAACATAATTCTACTGTAAATTCAGTAGTCTTAATAAGTGGAAAACCTGGATGTTTTATTACTGGTGCTGATATTACTATGGTACAGAGTTTTGAAGCACCAGAAGACGGCTATAAAATATCTTCCAATGGTCAGAAAATTTTAGAGACAATAGAAAAAAGCCAGGAGCCAATTGTAGCTGCAATTCAAGGCAGCTGCTTAGGAAGAGGTTTAGAGGTAGCCATGGCATGTCATTATCGGCTTGCTGTAAATGATCAAAAAACTAGTTTGGGTTTACCAGAAGTAATGCTATTCTTCGTTTAATTTTTTCAAAAAGTTAATTTAAAAAGAAGAAACGTGTAATAGACACTTGAGACAAAACTATAGTAAAATCACTAAGATTTTTTATAAGATAGTTTATTAAGACCTGTCGACTTCGTTAATTATACGATCAGAATGATTCTTTGCCTTTGGTGGCTGAGTGCAGACATACGACTGCTAAGAGTTAAAATTCCCGAGTTCAGTTGATTGATCTACTCGAGTATTTCTCTTCGTCGTCGTTGCACGATGATCGGGTTATTGCCGACACCGGTATTCTCCATCTTCCCGCTTCCAAAGATCCGTCTCAACGACGCCGTCGACTTCTTAAATGTGTTCGGCTCTTTGGAAACGAGCGTCGTGCCTCGCCTGCGTCGATGTTGTCGTACACTTGCGTTTGTCTGAAACGTTGAACGCACTATTTCGAGCGTTCCTTCCTATCGTCACAGACGTTTGAACGACGTTTAATTATCTTCAAAGTCCTTGGCGGCAGTGAGATCCGGTTTACTCGGTCGGCTCGCGATGTAGATGTCTGCGGCCGTTTGACGTCGACAGGTCTCGCAAAGTACTGGGGGAATCCAATTCGGATGCTTAATACCTAATCGCGGTTAATTGCGACCCAGTCAATTTATTTTGACACAAAATAAATCGACGTTCCTTCCGCCGACGTCGGCGGGAATTTGTTTCTCAAAATTGCTGTAAAAACCCATGCTTGTATACGTATACAGAAAGCAACGAATTATAATAGCAGCTTTGTCCACTTAAAAGTTAACCCTTGAATAAATAACGTTGATAAATACCATTATGATCTACGTTGGTTCGTTAAAATTTCGCGTGTTCAATTTTATTCTATTGTAATTAGTAATCAAGTTAAATTAAGCCGTAGAGAAACCAAAATATTGCAAGGATTACTTTGTAATAAAAATACAATCGATTTGTTCGCTAGAGTTACATATTAGAAATACAAGAATTAGAAGAAACTTATTTTTGTTTAAAAATTAAAGTAATAATATTGGATCATTGATGAACTATGACGACTTACGTTAAGACCAATGAAATTTAGAAATTTAATTTCACTTTGTGTTTCATATTCTCCGTGACAGATATTAGTAATTCAATTAAATTAAATTAACCTTTGAAAGCTTAGCCCGTACTGGAGTATTGTAATCTTATAATCAATAATGGAATAATTAGTTTATTTAATAAAACTCAAGAGGTTCGAAGAGAATGATATTCTATAACTCAATTATTGAATAATTTATAAGTATTTAATATCGAAACATGTAATATTAGATAAGTCAAGAGTGAATTACACGATTGTCTGTTTGGAATTTTGCAATAAAAACGTTCCGTGAACGCTCGATCAAATTACACGAGAACAAGCGAGACTGAACATTATACTATAGACTATAACAAAAAGACATATTCCGAAGTTCAAACTTTACCAACGTGTTTCTGAAATAAGATCAAAATAATATATACAGCAAAAATTCCGTAAATGCTTCATTAGAAAATTATAACAAAAATATACGTACACTTTAATCTTATTTTTACCAATAAATTACCAGTAAAATAGTAAGTTTTTAACTGGCAAAGTTTGAAAATTAAACTTCGAAACATTCTGTGTAAAAAAAAAAGAAACGTGTATTAAAGAATTCTTAATTCCTTAATACCAGAACTGCCGACGATTGAAGCATAAAATCTCCATCAGAGACGTTAAATTAAAAAAAAACAAAAAGGAAAACTACATAAGCTTTCGTTCATACATTACAGAAAAAAATCATTTATGTATCTAAAAATTAACGAAAGCCTCCAACGAAGATGACAAATCAATCATTTTGGCTACTTTGATACTTCGTTAATAAACGTTAATACACGTTCCGCGTATTCTACTTTGCTTTAACGCACGATCTGAAATCCGCCAAAAACCTCTAGTTTTTATCCCCGTGTTCCCTCGAAAGCTGTTACGCGCGCTCGTCTTGATAATTGCAAGACACGGTCCACTGAAACTCGCAATTATTATGACTGAAATCCTCTGTTTAATGCCTCTGTTCGCCTGGCTCGTTTTATCGCGGGAATTTCTCCCTCGTCCGTCCGGAAGGTCGAGAGATCCGCCCCTCTCTTCAATTCCCTCCCCCTCTCCCTCTCTCTCTTTTTCTCTCGCGCCGAAAGTGGAAATTTTTCCAAGTTTCAATTTCATCACAGTGGCACGTAATCCACGAAGGTATTACCCGCGAGGTGAGAGACCGCGGGAGGTGATAGATTATTTTCCATTGAACATCGGGGGATGAACACCGGGGTTGAACGGAAGTTACGCCGGGTCCCGCGGAAATGTCCAATGGTTAGAGTGAAGTGGCCGGTGAAGGAACGACCTCAGAGAAAGCGACCGCCAGTGGACCACCGGCTCGACCACGAAGTGGACGGTGCTTCGTAGGAAATAGCGGAAGATAGCATGAGTCCAAGGGCTAGTTGGGGAAGTAGGTCAGCCTCGCGTTGCCCCCAGCCTTACATCCGTAAGAACTCGAGGCGTGGGATTTAATTAGAACCTCCGTGATAAATACCACGGTGGTAACCCATTCTTTCGTGTGCACCGACCAGCGATATTTTATCCGAGATAGCATGCTGTCAAGCAGGTGAAAATCCCTCCCGGTATCCTCGTGTTCGAGTCGATTGTATTTTCAACGATTCTCTTCAACGATTCGTCCCCAATTTCTCGTCGACAGATGCGTTTGCCGATGCGTTCGTCGAGTTCGTAGATTGAAGAGATTGAAAGAACGCACGTTTGCTGTTTCTCAATTTTTGTATAAACGACGTGAATAATCAGAGTGAACGTTCGTGCAGTCTCACACTTCCAATTAAGAGTTTCACCCCCTTTAATTAAGAACTGCTATACTTTTGCGTGTAACGTGTAGTTAAAGTAACTAACAACAAGGTATAGCAACGAGCTGGGAATTCTTAATTAAAGAAGGTGAAATTCTTAATTGAAAGTGTGAAATTGCACGAAATATTCACGCAAGTTATTCGCCATTTGTAGCAAATTGAAAATTGCAAATGTGTCCAAAGTGTAATACGTAGTTCTTACAACGTATAGTTGTAATATATATAGTTCTCTGTGACGGAAGAAATAATTTTTTTGTTTAAATTCCATTCCCTTAATTAGTTTCCTAAAAATATATAAATATTCTCAAGCTATTCGTTATTTTCGAAAAAATATCAACACCTTTTTTATAAAAGAAATTGTTCGTAAAAAATATCGGAAGCATAGTGCTTTTCACAATATGCATCGAAAGAATCTCTGCTCAGTATCCACATATTCTTCAATTAGCTTTCTGAAAATATACAAATAGTCAGAAGCTATTCATTATTTGTAGAAAATTATCAACGCACTTTTTTACAAAAAGTTATTTGTAGAAAATGTACAAACTAATCTAAAGCATAGTGCTTTTTAGAATACGCAGTGAAAGGATTTCTGCTCGAATTCCACCTCTTCGGTTAGCTTTCTAAAATTCTACAAATATTCACAAGCTAGAAAAATTTACTTACGAAAAAATTTGAAACTGCGAAAATATACAGAGATATCTGAAGCATAGTCTTTTTTCTTTTTCAAACAACACGCAACAGAAAAAAATAAATATATGCTTCGATTCCACTTTCTTAATTAGCCTTCTAAGAGTAAATATTCCATTCACGTTCGACTTGTATTCGAATATAAAATTTCACTGGATCCCACGACGATCGCAACCGAGTTCGTTAACGCGCGCGATCAGCGATTTTCGAGTACGCGGCGTAAAAGATCGATCACGGCGCACTTTAATATATTAGCCAGAGTGATTATAATCGGCATAAATCCCGAAGGTTCGACACGTCCGACGCGCTTTCAATTTCCTGACCCCGTCTACTCCGTAAACACTGTAAGAGGATGAATTTCATCCTCTTATCGGTCAGTTTGAGCTGATTACCGGCCGTATACATCCTCATAGTCCGCGGAGTAAAAGCTCACCGTCCTTCGCGAACTCGCCGTATTTCCAGCGATTTATTCATATTTTCATCGCGGATCAAACGGTTTCAGCCGCGTTGTTTCACAAACTCGTCGACGATATTTCGATCGGTGCATTAACATTGGTCGATAGAAAAAAAACGCTCTGGAGAACCTACAACCGTGAAAATAAAAAAGCTTTCTCTCTCTCTCTCTCTCGTGCATTTTCCATTTTTTTTTCATTCTGCGCGGCAAAATGAAAAATTGCACATTTTGATCGTTGCATAAAAAAGTCTCGAAAAAATTGAAACTGAATCGCTGGACGAGGACGCGCGTTGTTTGATCGCGATGGATAGATAAAACCTCGACAGACTCGGGATTGCCTAATCACGTCTCGCAATTAATACGACTTTCAATTGGCCGCAATTAAAGCCGTATCTTCTCGCCCGTGTAATCCCCCATATCCCCGACTCGTCTCGCGATAAATAACAGTGACATTTCCATAATCTACCACCCTCGACTCGTCACACACATACACATACATATACAGCTCAGGAACATAGGGAACAGTTAGTTCCTAATAGATACGTTACATGCCCTGGCCCGGTGTTTTCTCTGAAAATAGAATCCGAGCTTGCAATCAACAGAGAGAAACTGCCGATGGCAATCGAAAATTTCACCACGTTCGCGAACGTCGGCGAGCCATAGATCAAGCTGGTTGTTCGAAAGAAATCAACGGTGGAGAAGAGGGGGGGAGACGACACGACGTCAATTTACCTCGAGTGGCGCGAGATTCCACCAAGCCGTTTCTAATTGGCGAAATCTTCTTAGGGACTCTCGCAAACTGGCGATCACGGTGTGGCGGAGCGTTAGCGTTTCAATTTTCGATGGCCAGTCGGTGGCCGTGGCGCGAGTGCTGAACGACGCTCGGTCAGTTCGAGCCGTTGTAGCGAGCAAGCCATACACAGCGTAAATTGCAAATTAGCTTAAGCCGGTTTTGATAGGGTTTACGTTGGCTCGCTCCGCTCGGCCGAGTACGGAGGTACACGATCGGCGCTTTCAAGAATTGTACGCGCGCTAGAGAGAGAGAGAGAGGGGGGGGGTGCGAGGGTGTACGCGTGCGCGTGTCACAGGGAAGGTAGTAGGAAGCGAAACAATAGAAACCGCTGTAACCGGGAACGAGGATCGGCGGTGGCGCACTATTAAACGCTCAAGTGATTCTCCCTTTCACGAGCGTGCAAGCGTCACGAGATCGCGGACGAATCGGCTAAGAGCGAGACGCGTTACGCGCGCGTCGACCCCTCGCGTGCGTGTTTTCGCGTCTCTCGTCGTCGAGAGTTGGTCCTTCAACGTGCCTGCGCTCTCTTTCAGAGAGTGCACGCTGTGTACTCTCTGTCCCAGTTGAAATTGTACCAGCGGGCACAAAGGCGGACTTTTATGTTTCTTTCTTTATTTTTCTCTCTCTCTCTCTCTCTCTCTCTCTCTGTCTCTTTTTTCCTTTTTTGTACGAAATAACTCAAATCTCAAATTTCAAAATTGACGAAACTCCTCGTGGTGTACCTCTACTCTTGTAAAAATACTGGAGTGACTCTCTGGCACTGTCGTGACAAAAAGGAATCGAACTTTTCGACAAAATCGAGCTTGAAAATTTACGATCGGTTCATGTGTGTTGAATTTGTTTAATCGATAGACGTGAAATAATGATCGACAGCAGGTTATCATACGGGTGCGATAAATGAAAAGCGTAGAATTTTTTTCGTTTAAATCGTTTTTAAGAAAATAAGCTTTGAGTGTGTTTCTCTCGAAAACGAAGCGTCTTCCAAAAATATCTTTTTCTACGTTTTTTTTTTTCTTTCCCTATTTCCGCACGTAGAATAATTGCTGCCAATTATTCTCTCCTATCACTAAATTCAATCCATACTTGATAAATTGTGTTTGATGAATCGAAAAGGAATGCTTGAATGAAAAGATTTTATTCCTTGTCTTCAATTCACTTTTTCACCTCCTACTCGATACCAGTAATTATAATTACGTTGCATATTTAAAATAGAGCTCAAAATTACCCGGATACATCGAACAATCGAGACGACACATTTATTATTTTCACTCATATTACTCCGATGTCCGTGATGTAATTTACGTTTCAGCAATAAGTAATAAATGAACGAAATGATTATTTCAAATTAGACGTCTTTATCTTTGTGCAAAAATATTTCTTAAGTTATGGAAAATACCTTTTCATAGCTGGCAGATATTTTTGATATACCTTTCTACATCCTTTTCCTGCAATTTTCCACTATAGATTATAATTTGTTTCATTATATTTGTAACAAGAACGTAAATCACTCGAGATGCCAAGATAATTTTTCTCTATCCGAGTATCTCGCATGCGCATGCAAATAAAAGTACCAACGAGAAAAAATAATCAAAAGAAATTTGAGAAACGACAAATAAACGTCGTGGCACAGTGCAACGTACTCTTCAATTTACGTTCCGAAATCGCATTGATCGCGGAACGCAGGAAGCTCGAATTTCGATAGCTTTCGCTGGAAAATCCGACAGAGAAAGCCAAGAAAAAGAGAAAAAGAAAGAAAGAAAGAAAGAGACTTGGAAAATTCATCGCTCGGTGGAAAAAAAGACAGCGCGGGACGTGACGTGGGACGTGGAATGAGGAGAAAAACCAGTAACGGGAACGGGAGAGGGGGACAGAGAGAGAAAGAGAGAGAGTAAAACAAATAAATCGAGCAAATTCGCGACAATAAAATTCCGCGCCACGCTGCTCTCGTGCTGGAGCGGGGGCACGGAAAACTCGACTCGAGCTCGCGCCCGCGCGTTTATAGAGGCATCGAGTGTACGAGTCGGCCCTCGATTGCGAATTCCTGCCGAATCGGGAACCGGGTGATCTCTGCCGGGAGTCAAAAGACCAGAGAAACGGACTAATTACGCGGTGCAAACGCCGCTTCGTTCGAAATTGACGTGCTTTCGCGTGGAACGGGCGGCCACCGGTGGGAAAATTACGCGGCCTGGTGTCGCCAGACCACGTCGATGGATTGGAACATCGCAGCCACGACGTGGTGCGTGCGACCGAAAGCGAACGAACAGTTCGAACAAACTTCTAATTAAACGCGAAGCTGGTGAGAAAACGCGAGCTGGATACGAGAGTGCGCGAGCTCTCGCTCGTTGGAAAAATTGTAAGTAGGAGATGTGAGAAGAGGATGGGACAGAGAGTGGGTGGAGGAGGAGACGGCGCGTATCTGGGACGCGTACCTGGGAGAGATTAGCCGGCACGGTATACAGCGTCGTCGGTGAGAATGGAAAGAAAGCGAGACTCGCGTGAAAATGAGCATCGAGTAACGCCGAGCGAGGAAACAATGGGAATAACGGCGAGATGCCGTTATCTCGTCGTAGAAACCGGAATAGCCGGATCCGTGGCAGCGGCGCTATTTAAACGTTTAAACGATTCCTCCGCGGTTTCCACGACTGGCCCCTCAACGTTCTCGAGCGTCTTTCTCTCGCAGGGTCACGCTTTCCCAGCAATTAAGCCTGTTGTGCCTCGCCTAAGTCGCGTATCGCCTCGCCCCCCTCGAGGTACGTTCGATCGAATTTGAAATTCGTCGTTTAACGCGTTGCGATAAAAATGCGTGGCTGATACCACGATTTTTTTCTAAAAAAAGAAAAAAAAATGATAATAATAGTCGCGGCCACAGTGGAAGAAACCAAGCTCGCGATAGTTTCATCCTTGATCACGGTCTTTACATAGGGGAATGTATATTTTTGCCAGCTACGCGATACAATAAAAAATAAATATATTTATTTATAGTTGCATAAAAAGAAAAACGTCAATAATGTTGAATGTTTCGGGGGAAAATAATCCTTTAGTTATTGGCCTTTCGATACCATTAGAAAGTGTTTTCGCGAAAACAGGCAAAATTTGGAAAGATATTTCGATAAGGGCGTCGCTGAAATAGACTCACATGTCGGAAGACTTCACTCGTTCACAACTTGTACGCGCCACGTTGGCTCCTAAACCTTCGTACCAAGAATCGAGATCGAGTGAAGGATAAATTATTTCGCAGTATTTCGCAGGCGACAGGCAAACGGATCGATCTCTCGCGAACTACCGCGGGCACTTTCCTCCTGTCCGGATAACCGATTCACGATCCTCGTACGTAGACAGTGCGTGAACACAGTGTGTTGCGTCGGGTACAGACAATCTAGAGGAGAGAAACGATCGGCCAACGTCCAAATATCAGGGTGTCGTTAAACGGGGATGTTTCGTGAAAGGAGCAGTAGAAACGAGGGGAGAAACGAGCAGAAAGGTAGAACCGTTGCCTTGCGAGGGGGAGGTAAACTTGCTCGTATTACGCGGGAATCCGCTGAGCGTCGCGTCGCTCGATTCCCTGGCCGACGACCTAGTATGCCGGCGCACAAATCTTCCAGCGGGCCAACTATTTAAACGGATCGGTTCGTTGCCGGGGTCACCTCGGTGCGCCTCGTAAATCTGCGCGGCTCGAGATACCGGTTGGCCACCTGAACGAGCCAAGAGGGACGGAAACGAGAGGATGCTGCCTCGAGGAATTATCCATCGGCGTATTAAACGCGCGTTACTCCGACGCCGCAAACACCCACTTCTCTCTCTCTCTCTCTCTCGGATATTTCCTAGTCCTCTTTTGTTAAAGAGCGAAAAAAGGGACGAACAAAGGACGAACAAACTACGGCAACCGTAGTCGGAGAGTCGGGATCGCGCTGGAGAAATTGCTGGAGATAGCTTAACACACGGGAGGGCAGGGGGGATGGGACGCGAACGGGTTTGGAGATTTCGGTGTACAGCAAACACCGCGGTTGAATAGCCGCGAGAACCGATTAAATGACGGCTGGTTAACAAAGCCGGAATTTTGCAACCGGCTCCACGGTCCGAGGCCGACCCGAGCCCTGTTTGGTATGTGTACGTGTACACGTACGTACGCGCGTCGATGTGCGTCATCGCCGATACAAACTTGCCCGATATTTCGCGGGGGAATTCGAAAAATTTCATTTGAAACCGCCGACGAATTCGCGTCACGCCCGGTTTTCTATAACGTTCTATAGCGCACTGTATTCGGGGCTTTTGTACATTCTCTCTCTCGTAATATTTTCTTTCTTTTTTTTTTTCTGTCGGTGCCTGTATCGAAAATAACGCGACGAGACTTTCTCTCTTTTTTCCCACCAGTTTTCCTTTTTTCCCTTCTTCTTCTTCTTTTTTTTTTTTTTTTTTCGTTTAGCTGCCATTCATTGAAAATTCACCGAACTCATCGTCCCGTTAAATCTCCGGCGAGATCGAATCGAAACTTTCGCCGCCCCGAAACTTTTCCACCGTGTCCCGATTCACGTCCGCGATCGTGATCCCCCTCTCCCCCCTGCCGCGCCGCGCGCGTAATCACGCGCCGCGGCAGGTAATTACAGCTAACCTGCCGAGAGAGCTCGCGGCTCGCGGACCTCGTGAAAGAAAGTTTCGCGCACAACGACGTAAGTATGTCATCTCGTAAATCCACCGTGCGACTCGTTCGTTCCGTCGACCGAGTGAAAAGAAGAAAAAGAGAGAGAGAAAGAAGAAAGAACTAGGTCACGAACCAGTGGCCATTCGCCGTATCAAAGGGTCGTTATTTACGGTAAACCGGGTTAGAAATAATCCGCCGGCCAAAGTCGAGCGTAGACCGACTGCCGCCCTGGGACCGCCGGGGGGAAACTCCGAACGTAACGAATTCTCAACGGCCCTCGAATCGGCCGTCTCGAACCCGATAGAATTCTAATGAAATTCGCCCTCGTGTTACTCGTAAACTTGCCTTGCGGTTCGCCTCGGAGCGGACAGCGAGAGGGGAGGGACAATTGATCAAAAACTGCTTCGAGGAGAGGCTCTGTCGATCGCAGAACTTTTTACATACGTCGAGGAAAAGGGGAAAAAGCTGATCGATCGGAATTGTGCATAAGCGCTGATTCGGCGCTGAACCGACCGATCGAGCATTTTGGCTACTTTTTCCTACTTGAGGGAGCTGCTTGGGAAGGATTGCTTTTCGCGCCAAAAAAGAGGTGAAGAAGAATACGAAGGAGAACGAGCGTCTAAGAAGATAGAGTTTGTCGAACAGAGCGTTTAAGAATTCCGGAAGTTATCCAAGAGCGAAAATACCAATGTATTTCGAGGTATTACAGTTAGTAATAATGTAACGTAATCGCTTTTTTGATCAATCCTATTAATACTGATATTTTTAAACACTTCCTACCGACACTTAGCGTCAATATCGGTGTAAATTTCAGTATTTACTGGTATTACGAGAAAGAGCGTAGTATTAAATGCAAATTAATTCACTCTGCACACCAGAAATAACTTTCAAATTACGTGTCTAATGAAAAAAAAAATGTATTGTTTTAAGGGAGGCAAAATATGGCGCGTCAATTTTTTGTGTGTGTGGAGGGGTTTCGAAATTTCCAAGGTCATCTTTATTTTTTTCTTCTAATCAGACCATTTTATTTTTTTTCATCGTCAATCGAAAGAATATTAAATTCCATGTAAAAATGTATCGAACCACATTGGTGGTTCTAATCTATCCTAAACCTAATGGATAAGGAGATATTTTAAGATAATTGGCCTCGAGGATAATTTTACTTAAAAATACCGATTCGATCTCTGTCGATTGGATTGAGGGTTCAATATCTCCGACCTTTCTCGATCGACCCGGCAACCGATAAACCTCCGCACACGATTCAACGCACGTGCAATATAAAAGTTTCTATCGTTTGTTTCGAACGTTAGAATTTCGACGACTTCCGTCCCCGGTGACGGACTCGAACTTTCTCGTTCGAAAGATCCGAAAGATCCCCTCGGCATCTCCATACGCCTTTGCGAAAACGGTCATCTATCTCTACGGTTTTGGATTCCGATTAATTTTCCCCGGTTCGATCTCTTTCTCTCTCTCTCTCTCTCTCTCTCTCTCTCTCTCTCTTTCGGTCGATCGAGTCCGCGCTCGGGAAACGTTCGATCAATCAGGAACGAGTCGAACGTTCTCGATGGTGACCGAGATCGACGGGGATCTGGGAACGAACGAACGAGAGAAATAGACCGAAATGGACATCGATTCAAAGAGCGGACATACATCTTACGCATTCGCGGAATTCGAAATGAGCTGAGGCCAACATTTTTCTCCCTTATCCGAGCGATAAGCGGAAGTCGCCACTGTCGAAAATCCCGCGGGTAATTCCAGTTTCCACAGAGTTCTCCGCCGCTCCCGATTTAATTCGTGTTGACCATTTTTCGATCGGTTTTGTACCTCGAACGAAGAGCAAACGCGTTTCCAGTCGGTTTTGAAACCTCGCTTAATCGACGTGTTTTGAAACCGTGGCTGACTATCGTTCGATGCAAAATATTAATACCTCCGTTTCCAAATAAATGTCCACATTGTGCACTTATATTGACACCTTATCTACGAATCACACCATTTGACGTCAAATTGAATACTGTTATCTGTTACGGATGACGTCGTTAGGTTAGGTTTGCGAATGTAACCGCCATATTTTATCTCAGTTGCAGTTAAGATCTTACGGTCCGCGAATAAGTTGAAAAATAAGCTGAATATTTATTATCGTAGCTTTAAAATTTTTAAAATCTGGCATCGAAAATGTGGAATATAAAGTCGCGAAACAATATTTATAAAGAACGTAGAAATTAATAGTGATATCAAGGCATTAACAATGACGATGTTGATGAGAACCAATATTTCAGGAAAATTAGAAAAGAAAAGAAAAGAAAACAAGAGAAGAAGTGAAATTAAGTATATGTGTTGTTTCTATATAAAGTCCCATTGCACATGGGAAATTGTCTTAATGCCAATCATACTAAACAAAATTATTGATTTCCCAATCTTAAATTTGTAACGAACTAAATTCTTATTTCCGCGATTACATTGTGAAATGTGTACATGTTTTATTTTTCATAAAGTTTAACTTTTTTGTAAAATTTAAAATCCTTTATTTTTGTCAGTTTCAAGTAAAAACGTGTTTATTTTTCTATGTAAAAAAGGGCACTCTATTTAAAAAAATTAGCACGTATAGTTTCTTCCCGTTCTTGAACGATAGGAAATCCACGTTATAATTCCATGTCAAAGTTAAAAGTGAAAAGAGAATCAATTGTTAAACGCTGCAAACACAAACAATGACTTTCGACAAGATTCGATTTTAGAATGCATAGAATCCATCATACTTCACAAAGGAGGAAATGATCATAAGCTATCACACTTTGCCCAAGATAAATTACGCTCTAACCTTTTGCGCTCTAAAGCATATCACCAAGAAATATTATTTGTAAATGGGGTACTTATTTTGGAATGGAGTATCAGCCAAGGGAAGTATCAGCTATTACTTATCTCGGTTGAAATTTTCACGCCAGAATGTAGCTGCTGCTACATTTTTCCATCGCAGAGTATTTCGCCAGCGTCGTTTTCGGATTTTTCCAAAAACCCATCGCGTGCGGCACGTTCGAGCGGAAATTAATTGCACCTAACACGCCGGATCCTTGGCGTGTTTGTCGCGCGGTAAAATCTCGATTATCGCTTTCCGTCGCGCGTGGAAAAAAATTAATGGAGAGGAAGGGAGAGATCCCTTTTATCTCTACGTCTCGACCACTCTCCTTCTCCATGTAACAGGTATATATATATATTTTATTTCACTTATCTTCTCGCACCGCGCGTTCGTTCTATTAGCCGGTGAAATTTCCTCGATCCGTGTGGAAATTTTCGCTCCCGCGGAAAGGAATTATTCGTAGCTCGTTTTCTTTTTCTCTCTCTTTTTCGCCGAAAATTGGCTGCGAATCTGGCTTGAAATTGAAGGACTCGTCGGTAGCTACGCTAATTGAGCTAAATAATTAGGCGACCGTCGAACGATAATACGCGAATTCGCGAAGTTGGATGAATCACGCGCGCGCGCGTTCCCTTTTTTCTCTCTCCCTCTCGCTCGAAGGAGATTCTGTCTCGCGACTCGACGAGAAGCAGCTCACTGCTTCTCCAACGACTCTCTGATACATCACCGGAAGCTGGTCCTCGACCGGGAGCTATTTCTTCGGCTGTAATAATTCAAACTTTGCATTTCCTGCGATAGCTTCGCTGATTCCTCTTAATGACCGCGCGAAAAGACCCGAGCTAGATATCCTTGTACACTCAAATACACGTGAAATGGATTGAGAATTTTATTCTTATTAATAATACAAGGATCTGATTAATTATTGCAGATTATTAATTATAGATCTTCTTAGACGTTATTTGAAAATTATTATAGATAAGAATCTTATCATTAAGATCTCTGTTTTTTTATTATTACTCGCGTGCTTGGTATTACACGTCTTTACATGTACATATAGCGTCCGATTTTAATCTATAATGGAAATTACTCGAAAATTAGCCTTTATATAAGAAGTGGGTGGTTTCAAAGGGATCATAATCTAATATAATTAATCTTATTGTCGAGATAATGTAAATTGTCTTAAAATGGAATCGTATAATTTAATACTCGATGCACCTCGATATTATCTCTCTGTAGAAAAGGTGAGTATCGACTCGCGTAAATTTTACATTTTACCTAGATAATTGATAGTTTTCAGAATGCAGTTGAGAAACTAGAAACTCGATGAAAAATTGTTGTAACGTGCCAAACGTTATATATGCATAAAAATCGGTAAGTCTAATTATTAATTTAGAAGGTATTGTACGTTTAATTTTGTTTTATTGTGAAATTATTATTCTTCGTTAACCTCTTCATTAGCGTTACATTTATTTTTAAAACTGTACATTGTACAGAGTGGGTCGTGAACAGTAGCACAACCGCGTTGGAGCTGATTCGACATGAAAAAATATTAAATTGGCCAAAAAGTAACTGCATTTGTGTGTGTGTGTGTGTGTGTGTGTGTGTGTGTTCAAATGAAAAAGCGAATTTTTCGTGAGAAATAAAAATTTTCTATTTTCATTTCGTTTGATTACCTTTTCAGGCGCAAAAAACTTTACGTTTCCGCGCTCAAAAAAATCTTCATCTTTCTCGGCAAAAAAAAAGTTTTGATATCCTCATCGGTAACGAAATTTAGCAAACCAATTCTCGACACTGCCGTAGTTCAGTAGGCTTCTTCACCATGTATACGAGATAATTTTTTAGATGAGCTTTCAGAGCGTTTTTTTCATTTTTCAAAAGTAGTACAGCAAAAATATTCCCTTTTTCCACATTCAAATTGGCGGCTAACAACCAATTGCTAACGAAATCGTGCGTTTTCTATTTTCTAAAACAGGCTTACAAAATGTGCGAAAATATGACGAAAATGTTCCCCTCTTTGATTCTCCATTTTGAAATCGGCGCTCAATTGCCAACGAAATCGTGCATTTTTTTCTTTTTTGTAGAAAAAAAAAAAATCAGATTAAATCAGAACAAATTTGTGATTCAAAATGAATTTAAAACAAAGTTGGTTACACTTTAAGACCGTCTATTGGAGAAAGACTTGTTTCAATAAACAAAAAAAAAAGAAAACTTGACATAAAATTTCTTCGTTTCGAGAGAATTCGAGTTTAAAAATTTGTGAAATATTCATGAGTGAATGTCTATGTAAGAACACTTGCGACCTGCTCTGTACAGTGTCCTTTCGTACATGTCTTTTGATTCATGGAATCACCGAACACTGCGAGCGAGCGAAATTTCTTTTATCGCGACAATTCACTTCTGAGCGAAAGAAGTAGAATTCGAATTCCTGGTTTCCATATGACGGAGGGGAGGAGGGATTTAGTTCTTGCGAGTCTCTTGTCTGTCGCGCGAATATCCGCGCGTCGCTCGATAAGATTAATCACTCTATCGCGGAACTTGGCAGCGAGAGAGCGAAGCCGAGACGACATCGATCTTGGCGAAGAAAAGCCAGCGATAATTAATTCAACTGCGGGGACAAGTCCCGCCCGCGCGAAGTCTAATGAACTTGTCCCCGAAACAATGGAACTCGAACGTGAGACAACATTTGTCACTAAACTGCGCAGACGTTATTAATTAGCGATGCCGGGCCTCGCCGGGCGTGAATCGTCGCGGCGGAACGCGGATCGACGATCCGTGATCGAAGGAGAAAGAGAGGGAAAACGAAGGGAAAACGAACGATGAGAGAACGAATGGGGGGGGAGGGGGAACGGCGAGATGATAACGGTTGGATGGAGACGATCGGGAAAAGGGCACACCTTCGTTGGATGACGCGACGAAAGAGCAAAGCAGCCTTCTCCCAAGGGAGAATATATCGACGAGCAATCCCGACAGAGTCGGCAACCACTGGAAACGAGACAGAACGATTCTTTAATGTCTCGAGCACGATCGTTCGCGGACCGATAGATTCGAAAAAAAGATTCTGTCGTTGTGCGCGAGGCATTTCGAAACGTTTGGAATATACGCTCTTGGAAACGTGCTCTTCCTTCTGCAGAGATTTTAATATCCAGAGATAAACTCCATCTCGAGAGCTCTTGCTGTCCGATTAACCCTTTCGTTGGAACACGAGACCCCACACGTTGATCGAATAACTTTCTGAATCAGTTAATCCGTTTTCGAGACGGAATCTCTTTTGGATTTCCTCGTTACGATGTTTTGACAAGGGTCTGGAATATTTTCTTTTTCTTTTTTCAAACAAACTTTAATTTTTCAAATAATCATCTGATCACCTTTTTTTCTGAAATTTTCAAGAGATTAATAGTCACACCTATAGCCGGTCTTTTCTGAATTGAAACAGATTAAGAATGGCTTTTTTACAATAATTTCTTATCGTTCGAATATTCCACTGTCGAATGAAAAAAGTAGAAAAAGCTCGTCTTAATGTCTACAGCGTATTATGTATTCTTAATACATGCGATTACTCCAGTACGTTAACAGATGTATCCGGTGTTCGCGAATGAAGAGGTTAAAGCGATCCAAGTCGCGACAATATCACAATGGCGCGATGTCACGATCGGAGGAAAATGGAGACGAAGAAGCAAAAGACAGTGCGCGGCAAACAAATGGCATTCGCGAGGGATTGAATTAGACCGAGTAATCTCGAGGCCGCCTCAGGAAACCGCCATCAACGCAGCTGGACCGACGCCAGATCGTCGAAACCAGTCCAAGAATCTCGAACGACGACACATTCTGACGAGCTCGTTTCTTCCCCTCCCTCGTTCGTGCGTCGCGATTTTCACGGCACGATCGAACCGAGAGAGACAAAAACAAAGAGAGAGAGAGAGAGAGAGGGACGTTGCCAAAAAAAAACCCCTGATACACACGGGGCGAGACGTCGTGCCCGATGGGAAAATTATCTTCTCCGAAGGCCCGAGGAGCTCGTTTATCTTGGCAACCGTGTTTCTTCCGACGTGACAGCGGTCGTGATCTCGGATCGTTGTTCTTCGCTTCGGAGACCTTCTTCTATCGTCTATCGCGACGAGGCTCGATCCTATTCTTACGCAAGAGCCTTGGCAAGCGAGCTATGCGAACGATTTCAATTCTTTTTAATTGTAACGCGATTCGCCAGTGTTTCTGATATAAACGCGTTTTCGGAAAACTACTTTCACGCTAATGGCAATTACTGTATTTTTACCAGGTGGTGCAACAGTTTTTCAAAAATGCAACCAAAGTTATTCATAATAATATTTTAATATTAATAATATTTCATTATTACAAATAACCATTTATAATAATATTCTTTCATAAGTGGTATATATTTTTAGTTAGTTAGATTTTAAAACAATTTTCTTACAAATAACGTCGCTTTTATTCGCATTATTTCTTCATCGTTATGCACTGTCTCTCATCGCTATCACTGTCGAAAAAAAATCGACGTACGTATATCCTCTTCGTTACTTCTACGCGCCATTTTTAGATTAGGTTCAGTCTTGGACATAAATATACGAAGAAAGGAGAAAACTAACTCGGATCGTAAAAAAAAATCACGCGCGCATAGAAAACCACGCAACAGGGGGGAGAGGAAAAATCACTGTTCGACGCCTCGTGAAAAAAAAGAAAAAAGAAAAAAGGAGAGAGTGTCATTGGAAACAATGTCACCTGTTCGAATGGTACGATAAACGGCTGTGTCGGCTGGCCCATCAAACGCGTTCATCCTGTTCCAATTGTCGTACAAGCTGCACGACCAGATTATTGTTTCAACCATCCAATCGCGTTAAACCGTTGTGTATGATGAATTGATATGGTAGCCACGACGATGTAACAAGCTCCTAAATTAAAGCGCCGAGCAACGTCATCGATTGATGCACCGTCGGCCACACACGCACACACACGCACACACACACGTTCGCGTAAAGCGTCCTCTGTCTTGCTTAATAGAATCTCTGCGTCTAACTGCGGCTAACGTGCACCTTCGTCGACCTTTCAGATATACTCTCCTGCCTTCTCTATCTTTGCCGATATCTCCTGCCGATTCACTCTCGCGGGCACGTGAACGTTCGAACAATTTCGCGACACGCTCGTGGATCGCCGGGCCATTTAATCTCGCATCGACGACCGCGAGCCACCAGCCTCGCCGATAAAACCCTCTAATTGAAAACTCTCGTGCTCGTTCTTTAACCGGTAAATTCATCTGCCGTGACCTAGATATTCCCGCCGTCATTACCGGTCTCTCGCGCGCGGAACAAATTCCCCCTGCCGCTCGGAAAGCGAGCGAGCAGACTCGTTCTTGTTTTGTTCCTCCCGGCCCGTCGAAAACGCTCGATTACACGCCCGGTGCCCGGCTCGGAAAACGCTCGCTAACCGGCGAGTTAATAGAATGTATCGATGCCCCGTCAAAGAACGAAAGGAAGCCGGATTGGGCTTTGCGCGACAACGTTTTAATTGGATACGTGTCTTCCCCGTTTCGGGTGGATCGTCGCGAGAACTGTCTCCCCTCCCCCCCCGTCCCCCTACGAAAGGGTATCTCGTTTCCCAAAGGATCGGCTGTCGGGAATTTTGATACGCCTGGAAACGAAAATCGCGTCGGATCGGACGCCCGTTCGCGTTTCGCGACACAAAGGCAAACTGTACTACCTCCCGCGAAACGGCTCGCGCTTACAGCCAAGATCACGTTACAAAACGCAAGTTTCGTGGAGGTGTGTTTGACGAAACTTCGCGAACGCGTCGACGCGAGACGAATGTTTCTTCTTCCAACTCTCCTCTCCAGCAACTCCGTTCTACTACTTTGCACGCCTAATCGGCACCTCGAGATAAGCAGTGCACGTTCCTCGACAAACAACTTCGACAAACAATTCCTCCCCCCCCCCTGATTCGTCACACCGTTCGTGAAAAAAGCTGCGCATAAATCATCACAAGACGCCGTGTGTGTCCCGTGATGATCCGATCGCGAAAGTGCGCGACGATCAAACGCAGCTGCCTGCTGCTGCCATTTCCGATTGACCCAAGCCAGGGCAGACACGCTGCGCGCGTACGCCGCAGCGGACGTCAAAGGCCGAGGAAACGAACCCGCGTCGAGCGGGTACAAAGCATCGAATCAACGGCAGCGTTAATCAGGCAAAGCATCGTCCGAATATCAGAGGAGCGTTTCCATCCGGCTGCCGTTTCCAATCCCATCCGGAGCGATCGTGAACCGACGACCACCCCCTCCCCCCTCCCCACCCACCCCCCGCCGTCATCCCCAATAAACCGTCGGTTCTTCAGTCTGGCCGCGAGCACCAGCCCTTGTGTTTCGCCCTTTTCGGCTGGCGCGCAGACTCGCGCAAAAAAAGAACCTCGATCAGCGATCCACTGGCAACGTCAGTGACAAACCGACACAGTAGTCGGACACACAGTAGTCTAGGTCCGGATATAGCGGCGCGTTGATGAAAAGCAACTGTTTGTCGAGAACGAGCTTCGAGCTCCGAGAGAGGGCCGGACACGCTATTAGAAAATCATCATTCGTTGCCCGGTAACGCGGGCGGCGGATCAGCCGGCAATCAGAAATGGAGGCGCATCGACTGGCTGGCGGTCCACAGAATCCGTGAGTGATCATAAACGCGAGTCGAATCGTCCCGACCGGTGTGTGTACACGGCGCACCATATAACCCGGCTCCGGCTGGCATCATTTGCATGATGGAGCAAAGTAATCTAACACTTCATTCGACGGGAGAGAACGGAAACGCTCGGCGCACGCGCGCGCGCGCCGCATTCATCGCGTGATTGGACGATCGACTGCATCCACCGTGAAACCCGACGTTCCAAACGGACAGATTTCACTCGATCTTGGCTGCACTCGTCGCTTTACGGCATCTGCCATCGCGATCCGGAGTAATATCGTCGACTGATGGCAAACGGGTCCCCAACGCTCGTTCAACGGGTCTGTCGTTTTAATTAATTACACGCCGGAGGATCCTCGTCCTGATGATCATTCCCGAGTAAAATTCGATGTATTACATATACATTGTAATCAAGTGTGCGATAATCAAGTGAACGATGCAAGTGTGTTTGCGTGTGTGTATGCATTGGACGTCCATGTGTGTCGAACAGAACGAAGCGTGACTGTCAATTTTTCTTATATCAAGCATTATGGCCAAATATGAGATGGGCCAGAGATCACTTCCTGCTAAAATAAATCCAATAATATTATCATTGTATATATTTTAGTTCTCATATTTTGATGTTTTGTTAAAAATAGAATAGGTGGGAAGTAACTTTTGGCCCACCCTGTATATCTATTTTACGTCTCGCTCGTCTACTTTCTCCATCCTCGCAATGATCATTTTATTAATTACGTATGTCATTATATGTCATAAAAAAAAATATATGTCGAAAAATTCGTTTATAATTATTAGACTTAGGTCCCTGCATTTCGTGCACGTATATAAGATATGCGAAACACAATGCTTGTTAGAATATTTAACCCGATACTGTATACGTAAGAATCCAGTGGACTGATCTGATGATTAGAATATAATTTTGTCCAATTATAAATATACTTTTTTGGATTCTGCGAGGTAAAATTAATATTCGTACATATTTATATGTATTGCATATATACAGATATTCAACTAATGATTCACGAGCATCCCACGTGGGAGCATAATGATGAAAAATTGTCGATACTTTAAACTGTTACAACTTCGTAAAATCATACAAGAATCCACTTGGTCTCATTTGGAAATGTAAATCTTCTACTTTGACTGTATTACATTCGTTTTTTCCAAGGATATTTTGACATCACAGCGGGTGAGAAAGATCTACTAAAGATGTATTTTTGAAAAGTATATATGTGACGTTAAAAAATATTTCCCTAACGTTGATTCACCGTGATTCTGAAAATTGAAATCTTCTCTTTACAACGATCCTCTAATACTTGCTGTGCGATATTTTTTTTTTGTTTTACAATTTTATCGAACTTTGAACGTTAAGGTTAGATGACGAAACTACTGTCGTTTCACTCTAACGTTCAAAGTTCAACAAAATGACGGAAAAAAAGTCGCACATCAAGTTTCGGTAGGATTGTCCTAAATGGAGAACTCTGATCTTCAAGATCGTAACTAATTTAATCGTGAATAAATTTTTTTAGTATTTTTACGCATTCTCGATCTGCTATATGACAGATATTAAAATATCTTGGGAGGGGGGGGGACGAATTCAGTTTTAAAACGAGAATGAAATAGATATTGTTATGTAATCTTTTTTAACAAGTTACAACAGTTTGAACAATTTTTCATTGAAATTAATGGTGGTGGAAAACTGGCTCCATTCCGAAAAAAATTTATATTTATCAGAATAATGACGATGATAGAATCATAAAAATTTTTTCTGGAAAGTCGAAACACTAAACTGTTTTGCTTTTCTTTCTGCAAACATTCGATAATACATTATTAATGTTAAAACTGTGTAACATGTGTGTCCAGTTTTGCTCATCAGTACGAGTACTTTCGTTTCAAAGACCCACGAGTGTACTGCCGAGTGTTGATGGCTGAAACGACCTTACTTTTTTAATTACTTTCGCAAAAACGTGAATGCGCTGGTAACAAAAATCGACTGGTAATTATACTATAATTATTCTCGCAGTAGTTTCGAGTAGATTTCAACGACACGAGCGTAGAAGGATCGACGACGCTGTTCAAAGAAGTATGCCTCGCAGCACGCACTACTCTAAAATACTAATCTACACAATGCGCAACTACGCAAACTATGCAACTATTAAATTCCAGTCTACCTCCTGCTACTCGCATCTCCTTTCTTCTCTCATTAATATCCATCCCAGCTCCTTCGTCGATCCCTCAATTTTAGAGCTGCGAGTTTTAGAATGAGATTCATTTTCGCGAGCTTATTAAGAAATTCCGCTCGAAAACCGGCAACTTCTCCCTCGTGGAAATATCGCATCGTTGTTTTATCGTTTCAAATCCGCGAGAAACTCGGAGTGAGAGGGAGGGGAGAGGGGAGATGGTGGTGTCGTGCAAACGCAACGAGTCACAGGCGACGAGTTAAAAATATCGCGTGCCAGAGCGTGAAGTTTTAACGATAAATCCAGCATTGAGCTCCGACAGCCGGCCTCGGCCTCTCGCGCGGATAAACGCCCGTCGTGATGAAATTTCATTCGTAACCGTTAGTCGTCGGCCGTTTCGCCGACGAACGGCAAGAGCAAACACCGAGAGGCGAAACGCTGCTGCTGCTGCTGCTGCCCATGCAGCGCACCGCGCCTTTTATTTAAGAGCTCTAATTGTCCAGGCTCATTATCCGTGCAATTAGATCGAGGGAAATTTTAATCTGCGCTCGCCGTGTACCGCTCTCGCCCCGAGTCTTTCACCCGGGTAACTATTAAATAAAACTTCCTTCGGCGGAAAGATCTCTCGGATAACAGAAAATTAATTGGTCGGGGCCGATGGAGATTTCGCGCGAAGCGAACGTTGTTTTCTCGTCTGCCTCTCGAACGCGAGAAAAATTCATTCTCTCGAAGCGAGCGAAGCGTTTGTCGAGGAACAATACGACGAATACATCGTCGCGTTTAATTCGACGGGCAGTTTTTCCAAGAAAGTGTTGCACAACGTCGGTGTTGCTTAACCAAGTTTTAATACCAGGAGCTGTTGAGAAAAAAAACTGTGTTGGACAGTCCAATGTGCGACGCGATAGCGCTTCCTTGACGTAACTGCCGAGCGAAAAACGCCAAGCAACGAAATAAGAAAAAGTGAACGAAGTAAAAATTTAATTGAAAAGAAAATGAATCAGAAGAAGAAGCTTCAATACCATGTGGCGCTATAATCAAAACTCAACGTATTGTAGAAGGTGAAAAGAAAATATGATAGATGAATTCTACACCTTCGATTTGATGGAGAAATATGTGAAGAACCTGACGCAAAATCGATCTTGACCTTGAATTTCAAGATAAAACTTTTTTTTTTTGCTTTGTATCTTATTCATCACGAAAGTAAAACTTTTCCAATGAATCATAGGTCGCAACCTGATAGTTGTCTTGAAAAATGGCAAGAAGAGTTTAACACTGCGTGCGTGCTAACAGCGACTTTATGGTTCTGGACGCGCGGATGTCATTTTCGTATTAGGTTTCACTACCATTTGATTTATCATAGTTGTAGCATCAGTGTGAGTCTAAATAATCAAATGATAAAATTAACTGTCAACATTATTCGAAATATAAACATTAAATGCACGCGTCCAGAACTATAAAGTCGCTGTTAGGACGTACGTGTCCGCAGTGTTAAATGATCAAGAAAATTCTTTCTTGCCATCAGGTTGCGATCTATAATTTCTTGGAAAAGTTTCACCTTCCTCCTGAGTAGGATACAATGCAAAAAAGAAATTTTTTGATCTTAAAATATTATTCTACTATACTATACTAAATCTGAACAGCGCGATCGCACTAAAAAGCGGTTAAATAGCAATAGTGCAAGCGCATTTGGGATGATTTTACGCGAGAAAATGAAGAAAAAAGAAAATTGTTTCGTCGATGTAAAACTGTTTCGTCGCTTGCGAGAAAAATCAAGTTTAAAAGTCGCGAGAACGTATCAAAGAACAGTTACTCGATCTAAGCGTTATTACGCAATTAAAGCAATAAAACTTGATAAATTAAAACACCGAGTTACGTGCGCCAGCGATCATTTCTATAACAGTACGTGTAGTACAA
The DNA here is from genome assembly GCA_032399595.1 of Tetragonula carbonaria. NCBI lineage: Eukaryota > Metazoa > Arthropoda > Insecta > Hymenoptera > Apidae > Tetragonula > Tetragonula carbonaria. The sequence goes on from JAUCRC010000001.1 coordinate 7,124,013, forward strand.
GAGCGAATACTTTGTAAAAGCCTGTTACGTCGTTTTAATTATATCATTTTCCGTGAGCAGAAACAACCGAGAACAGAGCAATACGATAATTTTGCACTCGCTGTCAGTCATACGGGTTTGCATCTCATGAATTTCCAAACTCGACGAGAAAATTTTATGCCAAACTTTTTTGTTCGTTTTCCTTTTTTCTTTTTTCCCACGTAGAATCATTTCCATTTCCGCCATTGCACTGCCATTTATTCACTCTATATACGTATGATTTACGCTTTAACCCTTTTACGATCTTTTTTCCCAAGTACATGCGTTATTTTATAATCGAGAGGTGTTGCAAATATTTGATTACTCTCTACCATCTCTTTCCAAGGATTTCTAAGAAATTCTTGCAATTTAAAGAATAGAAATAGAGAATAGTTTCATTTTTTTAGCATTTGAACGTGGATACTGCACTAGCAATTTATAATCAGTCTTTTCTATTCCTAGTTTCTCTGATCTGCAAGATCATAGTGTTTGACATCGAGATTTAATCAGCGATCGTTTTCGTCAGATACCATATTTTGAAAAAGTACAAAAATTCAAACGTTTTCGCTTAAAAATAATTTATTTTCCATATGCTTGCCAAGAGCGTAATTGTAAACCAATAACAATGAAAAACTGTGACTTAAACTGATGTAACTAACTTTATAAAAAAAAAAATCGTATAGTGATCAACTTGATCTCTTTTCAAAGAGCGAAGCTTCTATTTCGATAGCTGTGAATTCGTTCCTTTCGAAGATGATTTTGCATCACGCAGCGGGTGGACACATTTTTCTCGAAAATTATATAAATTCAAGCGCGCGTAAAAACATTAAAAATTTCTTCTCGTGACTAAATTCAGATTAACGTTTCTCTAAAACTTGTTCTACAATTTTTTCCCTACTGTTTTATCGAATGTTGAGTATCATGGTTAAACGATCAAAAATTCGAAAATCCCAACATTTTGTCGTCTAACTCTAATATTCCAAATTCGATAAAATAATGGAAAAAAAAGAATCGTACAGCGAGTTTTAAGAGATCAAATGTAAAGAACAAATTTCAATCTTCAAGACCACGGTAGATTTAGTCGTGAGGAAAGTATTTCAACGTTTCCAATAGCGTTTGAATTTTTATAATTTTTCGAGAAAAACGTTCCCTCAGTCATTTTCCCACTTGCTGCGTGATTAAAAACGAGATCAAGCGGATCGTTATGTGACCTATTTTTCACAGAGTTATGTCAATTAAAATTATCGACAATCTTTCATTCTTCCATAACACGTTCACACGTGTGTACACGTCAAAAATATAGATCTGCTTCGATCGCGAGAGAGTTAATTTCTCGTATCTAAGATAAAAAAAAACAGAGATCAGTATCGTTCGTTTCGTTATCTGAAAGTAAGACGACGCGGCAAGATGCTGGCACAGTAAATCTCTCACAGTCGGAGATTTTCGACGTCGCGTACTCGCGAAGGCACTCGACTCGCGCAGACGAAAAGAGTATCGCGATAAGAAAACAATGAGTGGCATCGTGGCTGCCTAATAATCGATATCTCGTCTGCGGCAGGACAGAAGCTGCAGAGACGGCAGATCGTAACGCGAAACTCTCGCAAACGACTCGAGTCAGCAAACACGACACGAAGAGTCACGACTCACTCGCCGCACTCGCTATAGTTTCGTCCTTGCGCGTTCTATACCAAGTCTCGACCTGCCACTGTTTATCCAGCGAGCGCGTTGTTTCGTCCAGCTGGCAGAATTTCGCCGGACATAAATAATCGATAAACGCGGTTTTCACGACCGAAATTATCTGTCCACTCTGGGAAACCTCTGAGATAACGCTCCGTATGAGAAACCTAAGAATCCATAGAGTCAATTCAGTTGAGCTACGAAAAGACACTCTTGTAAAAAGAATTTTTTTTTTTTCTTTTTTCGTTGTACCTTGTCGAATTTTACACACACAGTATTTTAACCCTTTGCCTCTCGGAAACTTTTCTTTGACATCACCTGTCAGCAATTTATTTACAAAGTAGTATTGAACATATTAAGAGATTCAAATAAATATATTGCGAGATTTAGACAAGAAACTATAGCAATAACTATTTATTTTAATTAATGTATAATAAAATCTTTATGACGACCGTTTGCTTTGGCTGATTCTTAACAACTGTAATACGATATTTTCTTCTTTTCTCGTTTGTAATCAACGTCACCTCGTTTTTTAAAACTACACACTCCGCCTCGAATAAAATGGCACAGCATTGGGAATAATTATCCTGTTGAAATGGCATTTAGCGTGAGATTCTGTTGGTTGTGTCTTTCGAACGTGTGATATCGTTTAGGTTTAAAACTGATCGTCAACGTGCATCGCGGGTTTTCTAGAACAACTATATGAGAGTTAGCTTTCAGTCTCCGAAGAAGAAAAGAAGAATGATCTTCTCTGTCATTTTGCAAACTTCCGTCTAGTTTATGTGATTGACACTCCGAATGAGTGTCGATCGACTCTGCCCTTGGAAATTTCTTCTCCTAAAATTATATTATTATTAAAATTATATACTATACTATTACATTATTACATCGTACAACGCCAAACGTATAATTATATTTATATTATTAAAAAAAGCTGCTCAAATATAAGTACGATCTCCTCTCGGAAGGGAGTGCAAAAAGGTTAATACTCAATGTTACGAGTCTAATACTTTAACTTTTTATAACGAATCGCGAATCTTGAACAATCGCGATCGCCATAATGAAAAATGGCATTTTCTCACACGATAACGTCAGAAATATGTCTTCTGAGGTAGTGATTTGTATTTTTTACCTGATCGATATTTTTTTTTTTTTCTTTTGGAGTAATCTCTTTTTACCACCGGTGACACGGTCGACGTGTCGAGCAAAGCTTCGATTTAGAAAGAAATTCTGACGAAATTTCGCGGGAACACCGCGTCCCACGTTTCACGCACGTCTGCCGATGATTTAGGACAGTTCGAGGGATTGAATTTCGATCGGCACCGCCGCTCCGCCGGCCAACTTCCTCCGCCTATTCTGTATCGCTGCCGATTTAACGTAACATCAATTTATGCTTCAATTTCAGCTGCTTTATGGGATGTTCCCTTCCGTGCCATTAACGTTCGAGGAAAAATAACCCGCAACGCGCGGTTCTCCCGCGACTAGTACGACATTCCTCCGGCGATACGTTGAAGGAAGAGAGAAAGAGAAAGAGAGAGAGAGAGAAAGAGCATCGTGTCCCCGATACTCCGTGTCTCTGCGAAACTGTCGACAGACATCGAACCGTGCCGACAGACACCCGCCGTGCACCGCTGTTTGCCGTAATTATTTACCGAGCGAAGAATGGCAGCGTCGTGCTCGAAACTCTCTCAGCGCCGCCGGATCCCGAATTATTTACCGCGACTGTTCCCGTTAAGTAGCAACGTGCAACGTTGCGAGAGAATGCATCGTCGAGAAGAAAAGAAAGAAACGAGAAAGGGGTAGAGGGAGCGAAGAGGGAGAGGATCGATCGACACGTTCCATCGATGGGTTCTTTCGGTTAACAAACGCGTGCAATCGAACCTGAATGGAAGGGGACGAGGGGGGAGAGGGAGCAGCGTGGCGAGAAATTGAACGAGATCCGGCTTAATCGCGATAAATCAACCGTAATCGGATTACAACGGTGCGCGCGAAGAACGCGTAAGAACAGGATCGATGTTCGACTGTTTTCACTGGCCGGCCGCATCTATACACGATACCGGCACACCGTTTAATACGCTCGCTGCTTATTTCATAATTTCTCGAAACGTTTCAATCGCGTAATGGACTTCACGATGGCACCGAAGCGGATCGAACACAGGCGCGGCGCCAGAAGGCATATCGTCCTGATGCGTGTGCCCTCGCCGAGAGCGGCGGAAAGAGAATTCGCTCCACGTTTCGAACAATTTCACTCGCTCTGCCGCTCTGCTCGCTCGCTTCCTCGCCGAGAAGCACGGCGACTCGGCCATAAATTTATCACCCGGATGATTTGTCGCCCGGCGAACCTTTCCTTTTCCTACATTTACTTCCGCCATTTTTCCTCCGACAGGGCGCAGCGACCGGGGATTCTGCGGGCGACGTAGATGCGCGCCCGATCGACCCATTTCTCGCCGACCGTCGTCTCCGCGACCGCGCCACCCGCGCTGTAATAAATAGCAAATTTTGAGGATGATCGATCAGACGGATAAGGTTGCCCCATCTCCCCCCCGCTCCCTTCCCTCCGTGGATGTCGCTCCAACTTCACCCTCAAGAAATCTGTACGACGCGTCGTGTCGCGAATGTACGTGCATACAGTAACGAGCAAAACCGAAAATACACACACGCACGCACGCACGCACGCACACGCGCGTGGAATTTTTACGTGAATAACAACGTTTCATTGAATATTTGCACGTTGAATTCTGGGGAAAAAAGCAAAATGCTTTATTATTACTGTTTCGTAGAGCGTTTCCCAAAAACAATTTTGTTATCGTCGCTACAATATCTTCGGGAATCGTTTCGTACCGCGATTAATTTAAATGAACAATTACCGATACTTTAACGTTGGAATCTATCAAAATTTGAATGTTTTTGTTAGATACTTCATAGATATAAAACAGTGTATTTTTTTAAGAGGCCTGAATTGTTCTTCGTAAACTCTATTGTATTATGAAGATTTTTTTCGTTTCTTTCACATTAACGTCTCTGATGGAAAATTTATGCTCCAGTCGTCGGTGATTCTAGTCTAAACTTTTGCAATTTCGCTAAGAAGGATCGTATAACAATCCATTTAGTCCCGTTTAAAGCTTCTGTTTTCACTACCCTGAATTCGTTTCTTTTTTCCAAGATATTTTAACGATAGCAAGCATCGTAGCAACTGGAAAAGTATTCTTTTCTTTAAAAGAAAAAAAAAAAAGAAATATTGAAAAAATTCACACGTAGTGAAAAATTTTATTTACGACTACGATCCATCATCCAATCTAGAAGATTAAAATTTCCCATTTACGGTGACATCTTGAAACTAGTCGTGCTATTTTTTTTTCGCCATTTCATTGAACATTGAGGTTAAACGACGAGAATTGAAAAAATCCCAACATTTCGTCGTCTGACCTTAATCTCCGAAGTTAAGTAAAATTCGGGAAGAAAAATCGCACTTGTTTCAAAGGATCGTTATAAAAATTTCAATTTTCTCGACCACAGAGTGGATCAAGTCACGAAAAAAAATTTTCATGTTTGAATTTTTATAATTTCCAGGGATAAAAGTACTCTTACCTTCCCACTTGCTACGCGATGTAAAAACATTTTTGAGAAAGACGAACTTACGACAGTCAAAGTCGAAACTTTACACTTTAAAATGAGACCAAGTAAATTGCTGCGTGACTTTCTTTTACAAAGTTATAATGGTTTAGAGTACCGACAATTTTTTATCATTATTCATTCGGTTATGCTATCTAGCCGTAAGGGTAGTACCAGCATCATTCTTTCTTTTTAATATTATCAGAAATATAACATAATACTATTTTGTACGACGAAAGTTATTTATATAGTTGATTTCTTATTTTCCAGGTAAGCGAATAATTTCGTTATATTACGTACGTTATTTCTGGACTATTAAATGTACACAAATGCTGCAGTTTTTCCAATTTATTTTGTACGTTTGTTTACTACCAAACCTAAATTTGTTTCTATAGCCTACATCTTACCAGCCGTGCCAGTACTGGACAGGTTCAAAAAGATTCTTTTATTATTAAAGTTCTTAGAATTTTTTCTCCTTCGTTTTTATATAAAAGTCAAAGAGAAAAAATGAGAGTGGACGGCGAACAACGTGAAAGCGGCTCAAAGAGAAAATGGGTATAAGACAGGCTGCTGAAGCTTTCCAAATTCCAAGAGAAAGAAAACATCGATTATTTCGCTTGTGATACGAAGCTTTTGTTCCGTTTAAATGTCTTTTTATTAACGTTATTAATTATACAGACCTTGAAATCTACTATTCACGCGGAACGACGGTCTCTGATATGTTGCGAATTACGACTTTGTTTATTTATGCAAATTCTTAATCCTTGCGACGAAAATATTAATTTAAAATACCCAAAATACCCAAAAATACCCAAATACCCAATTTAAAATACCCTCTCGTTAAAATACCCAAAGCGTTACTTTTACTACGAATTCCTGAAAAATATCAAGAATTGGCCATGTTGTGATAGAAAAACTTATCGTCAGAGTGTTCGTCACTGCGCCACGATCTACCACGATCGAACGAATTCAAGAAATTTCATGCCGCGTCAACCTTTCAAATTTCACTAGATATACCCGCGCGAGACAAGATTAGTCGATTTACGCGAGCAACTGAGAGGCGAATGGACGACGGGGGCGTTACTCTCGCAGTAGCGGAAATAGAAGACCGGAAGCCGCGGATTGTCGAACGACTACCTGTCGAGCGATTCGCGCCCGACGCGAAAACCTTTTCACCAGAACGTGTTCAATCTCTGATCCTAAGGAAATTACAGTTCCCTGAAGCTGAAAGAAGAGAGACGCCGAGGAAAATTATACGCTGGACTCCTCGTGGTTCCTCCGACGTTCTTCCGACCGTCTCCTTTCACGCCGAGCGTCGAGGGAGGGGGAGGTGAAGCGGCGGGTAACTTCCCTCCGGGGGCAAACACACAAACTCGTGAAACGTCGCGCCTTTTCCATCGTCGCGGAATTGCGCGCGGAAACGAACGCGAGAGAGAGAGAAAAAGAAAAAGAGAAGGGCAAGAAAAGAGGAATTTTTTCCATTTTCTTTTCCTTTTTTTTTTCGTGGAACAACGAAAAATCGACGTCCGGCAACGCGGTTAGTTTTCCCTTTATTAGCCGGCATTCAGCAACTTTGCAATGGTAATATCGACAGCGTTCACCGGCGAGTTTCCTCGTTTCCGGCCGTTTCCTGCAACGGCACCGATATTAGCGGGCACCGTGTGGAGTGTATTTAAAGCGTTAAAAAACTTCGGGAGAGCAGGAGGGAAAACTCTCGGCGAGTGCAAGTTTGCGAGGTGAGCGACTCGCCCCTTTCCTCGCTCTCGTTTTTATTAGGCATTACAGAGGGAAAGCTAAACGAGATGCTCGATTTGATCCTGCGCATTGAAACGAAGGAATTCTCGTTGACCCAGGAATAACATAATGCCCGGCCCCCGGAAGGAGAAATTGTTCGCCCGATCCCCAAAAACCGTAGGCATCAACTCTAGTTCTGCACCGAAATAAAAAAAAAAAGAAAAAAAAAAGGAAAAAATAGTAGAAAAAAACAGGAAAGAGGAAAGAAAGATAAAAGATCTGGAAAATAAATTTTTTCTTTTTTTTCTCTCTTCTTTGATGTACTCTCTCTCTCTCTCTCTCTCTCTCTCTCTGCATATCGAATCGGGAAACGAGACGAGAGAGCGATCAAAAACGGGACGCACGATTGAAAGCGAAGAATCGGTCGTTAACGGACTTGCGACTTGCGCGGATCGCGCTTCGAACTAATTGAGAGTCAGCGCGATTAGCCCGCAAATTAGGTTAGGTCGTCGAGAGAAACGACGACGAGTGGTTCGCGATGCGGAGTAACCGTCTGTTTGAGACACAGCGCCGTCCGCTGCGCTTCTTTAAACTCGCGACGAGCTGCTCGTCGAACCGCACGAGCGAGAATGGAAAAAAAGCGGATTAAAAAGTAGTGGGACGAAACGAGGCGAGAGGGGAGAGAGAGAGAGAGAGAACGGAGTGAAAAAGAGAAAGAAAGAAAAACACCGGCGCAGATACGAATTAAAGAGCAGCATACGGGTAATTAAGCGGACGCGATACGCCCCGATGGGAAACAGAAGCGAAACTCGGCGAGAAGAGGAGAGGAGCGCGAGTTTCACGTTCGACCGCGTCTACTGTTGAAAAACTCGATCGCGCGGCTGATTTCTGACCGAGTCGGTGGGGGAAAAGGGAAATTCCGCGTGAAAAAATTCTGCCCCTGCTGTACTCCACCTACTCCCCACGTTTCCGCGGCGGAACTTGAACGCGTGCGTCCGCGAACAATGAACAGAATCCTCCCCCCCCCCCTGGTGGCCGTGGGAAAACAATTTCCCAGGAAATCCTGGCGACCGATCTTCCCAGCGCCAACTCACCGGAATTTTATCCCCGTGCGCGGCTAACTCCGTCCGAAACGTTGTCGGGAGTAAACTCTTTAGCTTTAACCGGCGGGGGAACGGGGGGCAGTGATGGTGGACGAGAAAACTAACTGGAAAAAATCTCTATCCGCGATAGAAAAAAAGGAAGAAATTCGATCGTCATCGAAAGCTTCGTTATTCTCGCCTTGTTACGCGTAACAACGAGACGTTGATCTCTCCCGCGGTGGAGCAATTAAGTGCGAATAATCGCGCGTCTTTTGTTATCTTTCGGTCGTTTCGAATCTGCTTTCAAAGTCATTAGCAAACCCTACTCTTATTGTTACATGACTCTGCGTGACGCGATAAAAATTGACCAAAGGTGCGAGCGGAGAGCTTCAGATAAAATCGATCGTAGGAGGAAAAGATAAAGAGAGAAGGAAATGAACGCCTCTCGCGGGGACAGGCTCGGCCTAATTGGCCCGATTGGACAACAACCGTTGGTTTCGTCCCGCCGTCTAACTGGACGTGGCGCGTTTAAACGGTTGTTCAGAAACACGAACACTTCCTCCCCTGATCGTTGGCGGATAACGTTTCCCTAATTGATTAGCGCGCCAGCAATAACCGGATATGTCGTGGCGCGCCGCGTGTGTGGAATATGCGTGTCGTTTCGACAAATTCCACCAACATTTCACGGATAACCTGCCCCCACCCTCTCGGCCTGTGTTCACAGGACAGAATTGACGACATCAGACGCAGAAATATGGAGAGAAACGATACCAGCGTCCAAAATCCAATTTATAAGCGACGATCCGCTGTTGAGGGAACGATCGCGCGCGCGCGCCACATGTGCGTGTGTGGCTGAAAATATACGTACGTGTCTCTTCCAACTGAGGAGAGGCTGAAATTTAATTGAGCAACGGGGAAGAAAGAGCAATTGAAATGTCTGACGCGCCGGGTTTCGCGATACTCTCGACAGAGAGATCGAAAATAATTCGCGGAAGCAGGTAAAACCCAAAAGATCAATTATCGATAGGCGATCGGTTCGAAGCGCCGAAAGACTAATACGGCCGCGATATTTTTTTTCTTCTCCCCTAGGAGCTCCATTGATTTTTATTCGCGCGCGAATCGTTAACGAGGCGAATCCGCGATGATTAAGAACCTTTACGCAGCGTGAAGATCGTCGGCCGATCGATCGATCGAGTATCGCATCGCGAATCGAGCAGAGGTGGATACAGTGTCGAGAGAGATAGAGAATGATATATCGCGAGAATCCCCCGTCGTGAATATTAGGATCAAGAGCACGTATCAGTTATGGCATCGATGTGTTCCAACTAAGCGTGGCAAATCAGAAATTTGACAATTAGAATACTCCAAAGAAAAGCGCGCCATAAATTTGGATCAGCCTCGAGTGCGATAAGGTCTTCCGCCATAGGGATCATCATGTCACAACAAGTGCATACTCGAAGGATTGTGTATGGGACGAGATTGTTTTGCAACAAGATAACCGTTCCCTGAAATACCACTCAGTCTCAAGAGCGGTGATGGAACTTTCGCTGATATTTCCTGATTGGTCCTGGACATGTCCTCCGCTCCACAAAGTCCCTTGAAAAGGATAATCCAAGAGGACTTAAAAAGAGGACTTGGAAGTGAGTTAATTAGTTGTTACAATTATATGTTCAATCGACAGTTTTTGTAACGAGTATGTATAGCAGCAATACAAGTTAGTCAGTTGTCACAGTAAAACAATATCAAGACAATAAGTTGGTTAGTAAAGACAGTTTTTGTACAGTTATGACAAATCAGAGCAGTTGAAACGGTATTCACGGAGGACGTTTACAAGAAATTATAGCAATAAGGTGAAATTAAGTTAACAATAAGTCATAACGAGATCCATCATCCATAGTTATTCATTTACCCACATCATTCTTCGAACCCCCGAAGAGCTATACGCACAGGTCGATATATACTATCGACGTCGATCGACTGTTCTTGAACAGTGAAAATGCTGCAGAGAAACCCACACGCGTAATTCTCATTGCAAATCATAAAGCCGGGCATAAAGCGTCATTAGCATCGTTAGCCAACGAGCTATTTGTCAATTTAATCGCCGCGGCCTGCAGATTTTCATCGCGTCTGCTCGGCGACGACCGATTTTACGTCCCGGTGACAATCGTTTAATCGCGGTCGCCGCGAATTTTCCGCGAATCCGGTCATTATCCGCTATTAATTTTGAATACGATTCTCGCGACACGAGTACTATCCCGTTCCTCATCCTGCCCCTTCTCCCTTGTCGCCCGTATCTTCCTCGATACCTAAACGCTTTCCCAGTAACCGAGTAAATCCACAGTTCAGACTATGAAATTCGTTGCGTGATTTCTTTTTTATTATTGTTTATTATTATTTTTTATTATTCGTTGGTATCATGGTGACCAATCTTTTAGATTTTCTGGGCCAACAAAAATCTTTCGAGTATATTTTCGCATATTTTTTTATCAGTTCAGTGTAGCGTATATTACTTGCAAGGATGTTAAAACAACTTTTGTAATGAGACTTTTGTATATCGATTAGAGAGATGTATTTATATTAATGAAAAAGAAATATATGAAAATTTTTAATGAGAACGCTGAATAAAAAGAGTATTTTGAAGATGCTCTAAAATTTTTGTTCTTACTTTATTTTTTGTATGCTTCGTATGACAGAAATCTGCAAATATTACTCACCAAAACATGAACATCACATCATGAACAGCTCATGTTCATAAAGTGCTGAATATCTTCCTTTGGGCAGATGTAGCTTAAAAAGGTCTAATAAAAAACATTTGGATAAATTTTTCCTTGAATTGTATATCGGATTTCAACTCGATACATTCTATTTGCATGTTCGCTGGCATATCGATAACTGAGAATGGAGTAGCAAATACGCCAACCGTCTGAAATAAAAAATATCTCTCTGTTGGCTCTTGGAAATTATTCGTAATTAATCCACTCTAACGCTAAATTTAAGAAAGAAAAAAACGTACGATTATTCAAAGGTTAAAATTATCAAATAATAAAATTCTTATTCAACTATTCCGATTTTAGTCGCGAAGAGAAGATCTGCGGCCCGCGAGTCGCGGGCTGGACACACCGGTTGTATATATTTTTTTCAGGCTCGCCCGCTTTGTTTGAAAAATCGAAAACTCACGGAGAAACGAACGACGCGGCATCCAACCGCCGTATTTTCAATTTTAATCGACCTAATGTTACCCTCTCCCCCTCGTCGCGCTGATTATCAGAAATGATTTTAACCCGGATTTTTCACCGCTCGCAAGTCCGTGCGCGGTCGTGGCGAAATTATATTTGCAAAACGTGGTTAAATTTTACGATCGGTACGGACGACTGTCGGCACGGCAGATTTCAATTGCACGGTTTAATAATATTAATTGCACCGTTATTGCGTCGCTTCTCTCTCCGCTGAGGGTTTGCACAATGCGTGCAAATCGAACGAGCGTCTCGCGGCGCGGAAAATTCGCAGCGATAACGATGATTACAATAACATCTTGAAAAGTCGGACGAGGATGGATATGATTATTATATTATTATATAGAAGAAGAGTCACTGAAAAGATTCCTATTTGTCAAATTAATGGGACTAATTTGGCGGACTCGGAATATATTGCTTGCCAAACGTAAGAAATTCTTTCGATTTTCTTCATTCCGTTCAATATTTTTTAAAAATATATTATGTACTATAATTTTGTCAATGGGAAGTATGAAGAAAGAACATCTTTCTTATCGTAGAAAAAAATTCAGCATAAAAAATTAAACACAATTGTCGGGACATTCTTTGTCCAAAGAAGAAGAATCAAATTATTTAACAAAAATCGAGATTTTTAAAATGTCTAACTTTTAGTTTGTCTATTTCAACTAAGATTATTATTACATTTTATTAATTCTTTTTTCCCCATTTTTGAGGTTGATGGACATTTAGAAATCAATATGTATTAAAAAATATATCAAAATGAGAAAATTGATATTTCCGTAAATGTCGCGTGAATTCTCGATCCGCTTCACTGTGCGACACCGCTCGCTTCTTTCACGCGTTGGAGAAAGGCGAAATTAAGATATGAAGCATAATTGAGCGCACAATGATGAAAAAAATTGTCGATACTTTAGACCGTTGCAACCTCGTTGAAAGAAAAATCATACAAAAATCTACTCGGTTTGAAAACGTCTCGTTTGAAAACGTGAAGCTTTTACTTTGACTATCCCGAGTTTGTTTTCTTCAAACATAATATTTCGACGTTATGCAGAGTTATAGCTGGGAAAGTAAAAGACTGTAGCGGTACATTTGTAAAAATATTGAAGAATCTTTCTCGTGACTTGATCCACAATTGAAATTTTTGTCTTCGCAACGATCCTTGAAAACTTGCTGTACGATTTTCCCTTTTTGCCTTTTTTCTGCAATTTTATTGAACTTTGAACGTTAAAGCTAGATGACGAAACTTTTGTCATTTAACCCTTCGAAGTTGAAGAAAATGACGAAAAGAAAAGGAGCGAGTGGAAAATTGTAAATGGAAAATTTCATTTCATCTTCGAGACCGTGAATAAAATTTCTCACTGCTTTTACAATTTTTACAATTCTTCTCGAAGGCAGGAACAGTTCTTCATTTGCTCGTGTTAAAAACAAATCTTGATAAAAAAAAAAAAAACAAATTGAGTGAAAACAGAACAGTTTCGAAAAAAGACTAAATAGATTGTTATAATATAAAAATTGCAATAGCAATTCAAAGCAACGACAATTTTTCACTTACAATTGAATTAGTCGCGGTGCGAAACCGACACCGCGAGAACAATTTACATTTGCCAGAATAGCGACGATAACAAGGTCGTGAAATTTTTTTTGGAAAGCCAAAAGCCACCCTGCAAAACGGCACGAATTTTGCGTTTTTGGTTTTTGTATTCCACGTGCAAACGCCCGATAAAATATTATCAGTACGAAAAATCCGTATGCGCGTTCAGTTTTGCTCATCACCGCCTGTGACCCGGAACCGATTCGTCGAAAGACGCGCGGGGAAAACGCGTATTTAAAAACGGCGTGGCCACAGCGCGCCGGGGAAATTGCCGTTCGTAAATCACGCGAAATTATGCGCCGATCTAACATCTCTTCGTGCGATACGCGAGAAACGCGACAGGACGAAACCGGAGAGTTCGCTGCCAAGCAAACCAGCCGCCATTGTTTGATGTTCAGCGCGATCGTCTCCTGTAATTCCCGTTCTAGCCGGGTAAACGAATCGGCAACAGGAGTTCGATGACACGGACGAAACTCGCGGGAAAAGCGATACGCGACAAATAACCCAAATCGCAGGAGCAAAACTTTCCAGATACTCCTGAAGATCCGGGTAACGCTCCTACGTGGAACGCTATTTTCCTTCTTACAACGTACTTCCAACTCCAGGCAAGTCCTTAAAACTTCCTAAAACCGACTCCACCAGTCTACGAAGACAGACTTTTTCTCGATCCTTTGAGAACCATCTCTCTCTCTCTCTCTCTCTCTCTCTCTCTCTCTCTCTCTCTCTCTCTCTGTCTCGATTCGAATAATATTCGAGGAGGTTTCGCGCGGGATTTACGAGTGAATTAGGGAGGAAAGCGAGGCGTAGAGAGGAGAGAACGAGAGCATCGCGACAAATAGAACGAAATCGTGGAACACGGGCGGAGAGATCGAAGAGGGCCGAGAGGGTCGCTGGGGAGAGCGCGTCCTTCCTTCCTTCCTTGCTTCCTTCAGGCGGAAATTGGGCGAGCACCAGATTGGGCCAAGTTCAACCTAAACCTCGGCGAAGGATCGGGTTCTCGTTCTCGGGTCGACCGACGTTCGCCGTACGTACCAGCAGAGATCTTGCAGAGATCCTCCCGCGGGATCTAAGGCCAACTAAGACCGCTTTCCCTGCATTTGCCAGACACAGTCCACGGGCTATCGTTATCCCGACTTATCTCAACAACCGACGTCCGCCTGTGGCGAATGAGAGAGACACGTTGAAATAACCGCTTCCCGAAGCATACTTTCTCGTACGAATTTACATCGACGGAGATAGATTTTTCTCGCTCGTTCTCAACACGTCCGATATTTTTATAAATATTTCAGTGTGATGAAAATCGGACGAGTGTCATCGATTATTTATTTTTTAAATAAATACCTACCGGTGGTATAAAATTAAAGGGAAAAGGCCGCTTTCGTTTGTTGGGAAAATTCAAAATTCAGGATCCCATTCAGGCAAAACGTGCAAATTTCTTGTGTTAATATATATATATATATATATATAAATTCCTACGCATATTTTAGCTATATTAACAAACGTGTTTGTTTTCTGTACGCAGTGCATTTGCTAAAATATTTTACCAGTGCAACGCTGATATCGGAAAATTTGTAAATTTCATACGCGAAGCGGTGTGTGTGTGCGCGCCCGAACTTTTTCGCCGGCGTTCTCGACCAAAATCGCATCAATCGCGCCAATTTTCACCAATTTTTGCGAAACTTGTGACGTAAACATTCTACCGTGGCATAATTGGTAGTAATTGCCTCGCGCGTCCGCCAAATTTTTGACTCGTTGGTCGACGCTCGTGACGTTTTATTACAAGCGTAATTGCTTTTCATGTTTGGGCGGACTTTTCAACTCGGACTGTTGACTCGACCTCCTTTATTCGATCACAACGTAATCGAAAAGCACGCTAAACTCGAAATATTCGCAACAAAAGCTATCAGTGCAAATGCTATTACCAGCATGTTTTAATAACCCGCCGCCTGGTGTAACGACGTTACGTTCGAACACGGGAAACAAACTCAAAACTATTCGGACTATTTGACGCGTTGCATCGACGAAAGTATACTTGCAAATAAACGAGAAGAAAGAAGTATGTTCGACGTAATTAATTGTTTCGCGGTAATTAATTTAATTAATTAATTTACCAACAGTTAGAGCAACGTATCGAGTCGAAGCACCTAACTTTATCCAACGGAGTGAAATTACTTCAAGGTCATTTCCTTAATTCAAACGAAGACTTCCATTCTTGATTTTAGTAACACGCACGTTGCGAACACGCACGTTGCACATCTTTATATCTTTCACGAGCGTAACTAAACACTGAGTAGAAAATTTGTTTCATTTACACTAAACGTTATAATAAACGTTTCATTTCTGGATATTTTGTATTATACGTGAGATTGACAAGTATATTATTTTATTATCGTAAATAAGAATGCTGAAACGTAATGCGGGTCAAGTATATGATGTTAAAGCCGTCTGCAAGCGACTTACACGATTCGTAAAATAATGCAACATCAACGCTAGATTGAGATATAAAGCTTGTTTCAAAAAAAATTAGAATACAAGAAATTGGAGAAATTTTTACGAGATGATAAAAAAATTATTCAAATTTCTAAAAATTCACCGCTGTCGATCTAGTCTAGAAGTTTCTCTGAAGAATCATGCACTAATCACTTTGACCATTTTTGTTGAGGGTACGAGTGTAAGAGGGAGAGAAAGAAAAAGAAATAAAATGGGAGAGAAGTGTGTGAATTTGGTCGGAGACCAAAGTTTCGTTTGAATGTTTCGAAGAACAGCGTGGAATCGCGTAAGATCGAACAAGTGTGCAGTAGAATCAATCTAGCTTAGTTTAATCGAGTTTAATCGTAAGTTAAACGTATGTATTTTGGCTTGGTTACACCTGCTGTCTAACCTCCAAATCTCATATCGTGTGTACACATTACGCAAATTTCCCAAAGATATACAAACGATATCCGCAATCGAGGTGCGAGAAAGAAGAAATCACGCTAACTGGACTCACTATCAGAACGAGAAGTGCGAGAATCTCAGTTTGCGGAATCGCTGCTCGATAAATATTCGCATTGCTAATATTCGCAACTACTAATATTTGATCGCCAACATTTGTTTAGAAAGTATCGCTGCTTTTCGAAGAATTAACGACCACCGTTTAAAACTAATCGACAGAGAAGAGGCCGTCTTTTCTTCTCTTCGCGATTTTCGAAATCGCCTGAGAGAAGAAGGAAAATCGCACGAACTGTTGACGGAGGAAAAAGGCGAAAAAAAGAAAAAGAAAAAAAAAAGGAAAAACACACCGAGACTCGACACTCTACGCGCCATCAGTCACGACCGCGGCTCCATTATTTCGAGATTGACGTTCCAGTCGCGAGAATATTTCTTGCGCGTGGTAGAAGCCTACGTCGAATATTTTGTCATCTGCTAGCGACTCGTTCCGCGACATTCGCGATCGATGGTCGTCGATGCGACTGCAACAAATCGAGGATAATAAACAATGATACATTGGTTGAGCAAAACTTACTTGCAACTTTGCATCGGATACGAGCCTGAAGTTATGAGAAATTCAGAAATTTCTTACGCATTCATTGCTACAACAATGCAAGAATTTTCGATTAAGGAAGAAACAAGCGAGAATTTTCGATAAATTACGGAATAGTTTAATAAAAAGCGACTTTTGTCAATAGCGCATTTGACGTCGCATCAATCGTCGCGAAAGATAATTAATAATTCTCCCAGTGATCTCCGAGGATCTTCGAGCCAAGATCTTTCGACCTTACGAAGCAAAGACGGAGAGTTAAAGACGGATTGAGAAGTTCGTCTTGATGTCAGCGAGCATTTCACGATTCGCGCCGTTCGTTGTACAGAGATCGGCGCGGCGATATCGACGAAAGACAGACAGAGAGAAATCGGCAATTCAGCCGGCATCGCGATAACGTTTTCCATATCCGGATGGAATATAAAAATCCCGAGGTCCGTATCTCTCCCAGCGAGAGAACTCTGGAAAACTTTTCAAAGTTGCCTGGTCACAGCGTTTTCTCAAACGCTCAAGGGATTAACAGACGTTGCACATCGAGGATCTCCCTAAAAATACCAGATAACGTCTCGACACGATGCACAGTTGGGTATTCGACCGATCTAACTGGCCAAAAGCTGCAACATACGTAATTGGAGGGAATATTTTTCCAATTATTGCGACGTAGATAATTTATGATCGTGTAATATATAAAACTATATAAAATTATGTATAATTATATGTAATTATTATAATTAGTGTTATTATTACTTTTATCATAGTATTATAATTTTGTAATTACACAGCGGAAGGTCTCAAACGTCAAAAACTTCAAATTATGAAAATTAGCTTATCGAGAATTTCAGGTTTCCCCAGAATTTTAAATTTCCCGAAAATTTCGAGACTTCTAAGAATTCTAGGCTCCTCGAGAATTTCGTGATTCCTGAGAGTTCTTTGGAGAATTTTAGATTCCCCAAGAATTCCGGATTTCCAAGTTCCTAAGAATTCCAGGTACCATGAGAATTTCGGGTACCTCGACAATTTTAAGTTTTCCAAGGATTTTAAGATTCCTAAGAAAGTATGAGATCCCCCAAGAATTTCAAATTTCCAAGTTCTTGAGAATTCCAGGCTCGCCGAGAATTTCAAGATTCTTGAGAATATCGGGTTTCTTGAGAATTTCCCTAAGAAAAGTTCCCTAAGAATTTTCAGATTTCCAAGAATATCAGGTCCCCCCAAGAATTTTCAGATTCCTGAGAATTCCGAGTGTCCCGATAAGTTCGAGTATCCCGAGAAGTTCGATTTCTCCGAAAATTCCAGATTCCCCGAGAATTCCAGATTTCCAAATTCCTAAGAATTCTCAGGTACCCTGAGAATTTCGGGTACCTCGACAATTTTAAGTTTTCCAAGGATTTTAAGATTACTAAGAATTTCAAGTTCCCCTAAGAAAGTTCGAGATTCCCCAAGAATTTCAAATTTCCAAAATCTACAAATTCTTGAGAATTTCAAGATTCTTGAGAATATCGGATTCCTTGAAAATTTCCCTAAGAGAAGTTCCCTAAGAATTTTCAGATTTCCAAGAATATCAGGTCTCCCCAAGAATTTTCAGATTCCTGAGAATTCCGAGTGTCCCGATATATTCGAGTATCCCGAGAAGTTCGATTTCTCCGAGAATTTCAGATTCCCCAAGAATTTTCAGATACCTGAGAATTTCCCGATAAATTCCAGATTGATTCCCGAGGATTTCGTGATAGCCGAGAATTTCTGAAAGTTTCCAGCTTCCCGAAAAATTTCGAAGGGATTTCATCGAGAGAACTGTAAAAAGAGAAAAAGAAAAATGCCAAAAATTGCAAACCATGTCAATACTTGCAAACCCTTTGATCTCGAGAACTTTCTTTGTATGTACCAACGATTCATTTACGAAGCATCATTTCAAATTAGAATTAGAAAGCATTAGAAATAATCATTCAAATGGTATTCAACGCGAAATTTTGTTGATTACATCTTTCTAACGATGTGATATCGTTTGAACTTGAAGCAATCATCAACGTGCATTGCGAGAACAAATATGATACACATAGTTTGATAGAGATTTCAAAGAATTAATGACACATTAATCCACCATTTTTAAAAACTTTCGCAAAAAGCAATGAAAAGTCTAGTTTATGTGAATTATTCCAGTGAGGGTCAAATTGACTCGGAACTATCTTCAGAAATTTTTGTCTCTTGAAATTCTTCTGTTCTTCTTAACGTTGTTATTATAGCTCTCTGTAATATACAGTTACGTTACAACACCGAATGTAATACTATTAAAATCGGAAAATTGTAGAAAAAGGAAGCCCGAGCTGTTAGCTTTAGGCAGTCGAGTGCAGAAAGTGTTAACCGCTCGATCGTCGCCATGGCAAAGAGCTTAATTGCACGAAGTAAATCAAGCGAGACGATTAAATAATACGCACAATGGAACGTCGTGTCCTGTCGGCAGAATCCCGTTGCTATAACGGCCAAGACGGTTATGGATGGCGCGAGTAATCGGCTTTGCGGTCCACTTCGAGGCTCCTTTAAGTCGCGGGAAAGACGTGTATCGATAGCTCGTACGAGACATTACTCTTCGTGGATGGGTTCAATAATGCGCGGTGTCGTGCGTCCAATAGCTACCAGGAGTTTCGAGACAGTTTAATGTCTGCCACGATGGCGAGAGGAGTCTCTACCCGTCGAAGGGGGTAATTTCATTTTTGCGCCTCGCCGTCCCCTCGTCGATTGTTTGTTAAAGCCAACACGGGACGAAGAAAAGGTGAGAAAGAAAACGGAAAAAGAAAGATATTGAAACGCGATCGAAAGCTGGAGAACGGAGGGGGGGGACGAGGGAGGGACAATTCGTTAGTTCGCGGCGAGCGAGAATTAATAAGTTTTCGGCTGGATAATAAACCAGAGAGAGAATATATCGCGGAGAGATCAAGCGTCCGATAGGTTGATATTTCATCGGTTTATTATCCGGTTATATTCCGAGAAGTGAATTCGGATACTGTAAAAATAATTACTACGCGCATCCCTGTCCAATACGCCGCGCTAATGTTTAATTATTGGTCAGATGTAGCAGTGATTAATCAATGTTTACTAGATTTCGTGCAAATATTGGTCAAACGCTGACACCCGATAGTCGATCAATAATAAATTCGAAACAGCCACCCTTCGACGAGGTGGCCCGGTTTCCCTTCCTGCCACACCACCGGCTACTACCTACATGCTACTAGCATGCGATAATTTCAAAACGCGCTCGTTCCATTGTTTGTTAAGTTACTTTCGAACAATCAACCGCGGCAGTTCGATGGAAATTATATTCGCGCGTACCGCCAACTTTATTTATTCCCCGGCGTAAAATTCTCCGTCGCGCCATACATCGTGTATATACACGTGTCGCGACTGCCGATCTCGAGAGAGAGAGAGAGAGAGGGAGAGAGAGAGAGAGAGAGAATGGCGTGAAAGAAAACAAAATTACGAAGCGAAAAACGCAATTCACGCGAGCAACAGTTAATATAAAGCGATTTTGTGAAACGACGCGAATTTACGCGTGGCGCGCGCGCGTGAAGCGGAAAGCAATTTCTGAAATTTCTTCTCTCTCTCTCTCTCTCTCTCTTGCTCGCTCTTTGAAAAACAATTGGATACAGCTCGCGCGAATATCCGGCAGCGGAGCCTCTTCGCAGCAAGATACAGCTTATCCAAACAAATTCACACGTTGCGAAACGAAGGAAATTGTTATTCCGTTTGCTCTGTTCCTCGCGCCTCGATCGCTATCGCGTCGATGCAAAGCTCTGGCTTACGTGATACCGCCCGCTTAATCGATTCTCGATTGCTTTCTTTTCTAATTAATTCCTCGCGATCGAATCGATATTTGATATTCGTCGCAATTATACCGTACGCGACCCAATTTCACGTAACTTCGTTATCGTGAGATTACACGTCGAAGGGGAAAGAAATGTTTGACCTTGGCTGTCAGAGATGTATTCTACACCCTCGATTCGATGAAGAGGCATGTGAAGAACCTTGAAGAATTTCAAGGTCAAAATTTTCTTTTTTCTTTTTTTTTTTTTTTGTTCGCATCGTACTCTACTCGCTACGAAGATGAAACTTTTCAAAGAATGGCAAGAAAGTTTTTTAACCATTCCAATGCGACTTTTTGCCCTCGAAAGTACTTTTTCTGTCATCAATTTATTCGCGAAATAGTGTGTGAAATATCAGTTCGAAACAAAATGATGTAGCATTGGAAAGGATCATGCTGTTTAAATGGCATTTGAACATGAAATTTTGTCAATTGTATTTCGTTAACACGTAACTTCGTTTAAAGCAATCATCAAGGTATGGTATACATAATTAAATTATGTATATAATACATAATTTCAATCCCTTGAAACATTTCCTTCGCCACTTTCATAAATTTTCGTAAGAAGCGACAGGAAGTTTAATTTATGTAAATTATCCCGAATTATTCGAATAATAATTCGATGATTGTACTCGAGCAATAACGAGCATCACGACTGCCTCTGGTCCTCGAGAATTTTTTCTTTCAAAGTTTTATTCTCGTACTTACGTTCGTTATCAACAATTCTGACAAATTTTATAATTTCAGTTAAATTCAAGTATAATGTCGAGCGCAAAGGGCTAAACAACGCGATTAATCATTTAACACTGCGTATTACATAATATTTAGAAATGTGCACGACGAGACGGCCAAAGTTATCTGTTTCTTCTGAGATAACACCCTATATGAGTACAAGAGGCTAAAGAATCAATAAAGTCAAGTCAGTCGAGCTATGAAAAGCTTCTCTCGCAGAACCCTTTAGCTTTTACGTACGTTGTCGAATCTCTTTGTATCTTGACCCTTTGCACTCGGTTGTCGCCGCAGCAGCGACATCAAAAAGGAACATTGTCTTTTTAACGAGTGAATACTGCGATACTTGTCCTGATAAGCCAAGGATGCATATTTTTTAAATTATATCGTATTAATAAGACATATTTTTAAAAATGTATTCACGTTTTTTTTTAATGACGAAGCAAGATTTCCAATATTCCACAGAGGCGCGCTCACGCCTTTGTAAATAGTCTGGAGTAACTGGTAGCCGATATTAAAAATGACTCGGAGTTGCTGATAGGTTATATTAAACATTGTTCGGAGTGCAAAGGGTTAATATCCAGTATTGCGCGATTGATACTTCAATTTGATACGACAAGCCCCGTGTGATGGAATAATCGCGCATTTCTTCGTTACAACGTCAGAGATGTACGTTCCTTGACGTTGAGTAAAGGAAATTCAATGCTGATGTGTCTTAATCAGTATTTTCGTTTGGAGTAATCTCCTCTTACCATCGTGACACTCTCGAAGTTCGGTAAACGACAAAGTTCCACAAACTCGAATAACGTTTTCTCGGGTTGAAAGAAACGGCACGCGCTCGCCGCGTCATCGAATCACGGGAGAGTCCGTTTCGTGGGAAACTGGGAAACTAGGAAACTCTCTGGGGAACAGCTGGAGACAATCCATCTCTGGCGCGTTGCGTCATCGATGGAGAACAACAAATATTCCGATTCCGGAATATCCCGAATTGATAAACACAGCGGCCGTTATTCCCGCTCGATATTCGAGCACTCTGTTCGGGTTCAACTCTCCATTTCTCGGGTTATCTCGCTCGTCGTTCGACGCTTCTCAACTATCTCGACCGCCGATTGCAAATGGAATCCTCCCTCCGAGATGTTTCCATGCGATGTTCTTCCGAGCGTCGCGCCGCGCCGGGTCGCGTCGATTCCACGTCCACGACGCGGTTTGTTAGGAATCTGATTGAATAATTATTGGCCGAGGTTCAACGAACCTTGAATTTGAACAGAGTTCCAGCTTGGAATTCGTCCGCGACGAGACGAGACGAGACAGGACGAGGTGAGGCGAGGTATTGATCAGCCTTGGTCTCGAGACGAAGCCTTCAGCTCGTTGTTGTTGGTTCTTTTATGTCGCGTTTTTATGTTGATCGTCGATGTACCGATCTCGAGCGATCTACGCGAAATCTAAACTGACTGTGAGTTCACCAGGACATCGCATCGGTAAACCGTAAGAAATTCCTAGTAAATGTTACTTCAAATTTCGTAATTATTAAACTGCGGATTTTCGTGCGTTTGTGCAAAAAATTTGAAAATTGAAAATATACAAAATATAAGAAAATATACAGAATGTCCAAAGAAGAGTAATTTTCTACGCGAGTCCAATTCTTTTGATTTGAATCGGAGAAAATTTAAAAATAAACAGCTCGCGTGATCATTTGAAAGCTACAAAGTTTATTGTTAATTATCTAATCGTCACTGCGAATATATTTAGATCATTGAAATAATTAAAAAGAATCTGAACCTTTAGCCTCGAGCATCGTCTCTGAGGAATCAAGGAACTATGGATATTATGGTTTTTTAACATGAACTATAACATCGAGTTACACTCGGGTGGAATTTTCGTTTCGATTCGAAAAAAAGAAGATCCCGTAGAATGTGAATTTGAATTTTCAATTTTTCACTCTTCAGACTGACGATACAATAGATACAAATTATACACGATGCAAGCTAACCTGTTCTGACAACTAATGTTTACTGAAGACTGAGAAGAACATCGTAAGCCAAAGGGTTAATACACGTTAATATACGCGTTGCACTTGAATTACACTTCCGTGTTCATAAAACAGTCCTTACAAGACTTAAGTTTACGTTGCATCGTGTGACTCTAAAGACAGAATTTCCTACAACCATCGGTGTCTTCACTCGGTCGAGCACATGTGTTTTTGGAAATCCGACCTTTAATCTCGCGAACTAGTTTAACCCTTTGACTACTATATGCTCTAAGTTGAAGCATAAACGCTTCGCGTGAGCGGCATGCAACTGAATACTTTTTCGCGCAGTATGGACCTCGTCTGCGGCGTACAAACACATAATATATTACACAATCCAATTACTATTACTTTGTCTACTCCAAAACGAATCCAAACATTTTCTTATTTTATACATGCTATTCACTCACCAATGTTAAAGTTTTAAAACGCCACAATTTGATAATTATAATGTATTTGGATATTAAAATTTGAAAAATTAAACAAATCATAGGAACGATTACAAATACTACCTAGATAAAATAACCGTAACATAAATAATCTGTATATTTACAGAAACTATTGATTTCGAATACGTATATTTTAAGATAGAAGAACAATAAGAAAATTAATAGTTCATTTTCGTATGGTAAATCTCAAAGCAAGAATCAACACATAATCCAATGTCGCATTTTTTACATTCATATCCCTCCTTTTTTTTTTGTGTTTCTTGCAGACAACACATTTGCACAGCGATGAACACGCGGTGGTGTGATGGAAGGTTGTAAAAAGGAAGCAACGAGAGATGACGACGACGAAGTATATAAGGCAGGAACGCACTCGTACGTGTATTCGAATTCCATCAGTTTCGTCTCGATAACTCTCTGCTGCCTCATCGGGATCGAACTCTGCAGCCAATAAGTCGAGTCGAGTCGAGTCGAGTCGAGTCGATCGGCCGCTCGGTGCAAAAACAGCTGGACATTGGTACGAACGAGACAGGATTACATCACGCAGCTATCTGCGTCTGTTCGTTCGAAAATTCTCCAGCTCTGTTCAGTCCCTCTGAAAGTCGCCGACTTTCTCTCCCTCTGACGTTACGTGCCCCGTTTCCGCTTTGACGATATGAAAAACTTTATACACCGGCGTTGCAAACCAAATGGAAGTTTACATCAAAATACGCGAGCTTTTTCGCGAAAGCAATCGCTCGTCGGGCGGTGAACATTTCTCCTTCTTTTTTTTTTCTTTTTTCTTTTTTTTTTTTTTTTTTTTTTTTTTGAAATACTATCAAGAAGAACGAGCGGACGTGTTGACACACGGGCGTGTTTACGGTTACCGCCTGTGTGTCAAAAGCCGCGAACGATCTCTTGCCGAGAGGATTAGAACGTCGTTTGTTGTTCTCTTCGGCCGCAAGGCGTAACGGTGGAGGCGTTTTCATCGATTCATCCGCAGGCTGTTGCGAAACCACCACCGGAGTTCCGCGATGATTATTGGTTGCCAATGAAATCCGCGGGAACGCCGACGAATATTAACGAGGTCGGCTGTCTCGGTTTTATCATTATATTCCGTAGATAGCGGTAATTACTGCATTTTTGCTTCTGCCACCGGGTAACTCCGCGGATCCGTTAATTACTCGCGCGCCACTGCTAATGATCGTTAATTTCAACAAAAATGTAAAACCGGCCCAAAGGGAGGAGAGAGAGTTTAATTGTGTCTCCGCTTTGATCCACCGCGTTAATCCACAAAAATCTCTTCCTCTTTCTATCGTTACTTTTTATTTTTATTTTTATTTTTATTTTTCTTTCTCTTTTTTTTTTCTTTTACACCGACACACGATATCTCGTATATTTACACAGTCCGATTGGAAACTCGATCGGAATGTGAAAATTTCACTCCTTGACGAACAGCTGATGCGAACGTTCGCGAAAAATGTGCGCGCGTCGCGGTTCTCCGGAAGCGAAAATTATCATTTCCTCGGGAAGTGTCCCCTTGGAATTCCCTTCTATCCGTAGCGGGATCGTATCGTCGAGCACGACCGAGTCGAGGAGATCGAGCAGTCGAGTTGCCGGAAATCGTCGGACACGGGGCGTGGTCTCTCGGTTACGTAACGAAGAGCGAAGCGTGTAATTTCAATCTAAGATCCCTCGATGAATCGCTCGCGTTAATTGTCTCGTAAAATTGTCTCGATTCGCGAGATCGAACCAGATCCCGAACCAAAATTATCTGCCTTTTCTGCGAAAAACTTTCGAGATAACACTCTGTACAAGAAGCCTAAGTCATCAATAATGGCTCACAGTCGAACTGTGAAAACGCACTCTTGTAGACTACCTTGTCGAAGCTCTCACAACATGTCTCGAGCGTGTCTATTTAAGAAAAAAGCAGTAATTACTGAATAATAAAATCAGCTTTTATCAAAACTAAAATATATTAACATTTAACAATTTACAAAATATATCTACGAACAGAGAACTATTCAGTATATACACGCTGCTTTTGCACGTTCAGCGAGAAAGATTTGAAAATAATGAATTTTTTTATAACGAAGAAATCAAGATTCCATTTTGCCCGCAATTTGTGTCTGAACATATAGTACTCAAGAAAATTTGTTAACATTTACTTGGAAAAACTTATGACAGATTTTTAATATATTGCTCTTTTTAATATATTGCTTAAACAAAAGATTTCTTGCATACACTATTAAATTTTGTTTTTTAAAAAACACTGATTTCATCAATTTACAACAAAAAAAGATATCATCAATGATTTAACAAAAAGTATGTTTCGCACCCCCAACTTTGAGTGTAGTTTTCAGCCCTTTGACATCGACCATTGCCGATAAAAAAAAAAAAAAGTACGGGTCGAATACTTCTTCGAAAACTACATTCAAATTTCATCAAAATCGGCGATTCCGAGTTCCCCTGTCAGTATTTTAACATTCCAGTATTACGCGTCTAATATATTAATTTTTGGACAAGCCCCGATCGCTACGACGAAGCAACTCATTGTTTTCCCTCACTGTAACGTCAGAAACACGTTTCCCGACGTTATAATTGATTACGAGTGTCCTGATCAGGACTTTTCTTTGGGCAGTAATCTTCTTCTATTGGCCCTTCTCGATCCGACATCGGCATTTGGCCGCGTTTCTGAGCCGCGCCCGGATTCCATCTATCCAGATCAGAGAGAAAGACAGACCGGCGGCGGATAAATCAGATCAGGCTTGGCCAGAGGTAATTAGCAGCGAATTCGAGATAATTGCGAGGCGGAATCCAATCAGAGGGAATTTTTGAATATCCGTGGCGGCGATCCGCGGGACAGCCGATTATCGATAAAATATTTGCACGGACCAGCTATATGATTGCGGTGACTAATTTCGTGCCGGTTCCATTTGCCACCGGGTTCCGGCGGCCTGGTGTCGCCGATAATTACGGTGTGTAACACGCGTTCACCGGTGGTTTACGGACCCGGACCCGGCGAGAGGTTAACGAGAATTCGACGGTTTCGCCGCCATCGTCGCTTGTCCAGTCGATACCCTTCGCGATGCCGTTTCCTTCGAGGCTGGACAACTGGAGGTCCTTTGTTCCTCATCTGCGTAGAATATCGATATCGTGTGATTCTTAATTTACACGATATCGATTCGCGTTAGCTGCTTTTTCTCTCGTCGTTGACCTCTTGCGCTGGAACGACGCGCGCCACGCACGCCGAGAGATTGCAATATTTCCACAGTTTCAAGTATAACCCGAAAGGCGAAACAAATAATAGATTTCTATTCAGTGATATCATACCGACGAGTTCAAAAAGAAAGCGACGAATTATTGTACACGTATTTGGTCGGTGAACCAGTTGCCAGCGCAATGGGTTAATTTATCGCAGTTAGAACTACTCTTTTATCGCGACAATCCCCTCAATCTTCTCTATTAATCGTCAGATTAACGCTGCTCGGCGACATTTCGCACGACCGGCATTCTTTTGTAAAAGTAGCGTAAAATGTGGATAGAAATTTAAGCTTTTTTTTATTATCGTTACAAAGAGATTCTAAAGATTTGTATGCTAAAAAAAATTGAAAATAGCAAATGACGTGAAAGTGCGTCATCGTAATCACTGTTTTGCAAATGACGCACAATATAGTGTGACGCGGTATAGTGTTACATTTCCAGCGATTTTAGTAAACTCGAAGATAGAAAATAAACGAATGCAACATTTAAATGTACATCGCAGATATTCGTATTATCAGCATTTTCGTTAATTTACCAAAATTATCCGAAAACAGAGCTAACCTCTTATCGCAACAATCCCCTCAATCGTCAGATTAAGCGTTTATGTCGAGTACACTCGTCATGAAAAGATGAAATTTTTTTGTTTAATGTCGACTATACTCGTCGTGTAGAAAAAAAAATTTGCTTTCGCTATTGTAAGATTTAGGTAAACAAAATTGTATATATTTGTAATTTTAGCATTTTAGAATAATTAGAATATTTAGAATAATAAAAAGGGCAACAAAACAAAGAAAATAAGCGCTTGAACAATTAAAATAACGGGAATTGTTCGGAGAAATCAGACGCAATCGACGCAATACAAAAATTGAATTTACCTCTAATTATTTCAATTTTGCAAATATTTGATTTTTTTACCCCTTTTTATGGATTGATGAGAATTCCAGCTCTTTACTCCACGTTTTGAATTTTTCAATGGCTATTTTCACGGAATAACTTTCAAAAAATAAAATGTTACATTCTGCAAATACCGTAAATACCAATTGGAATTGAAAATTTTTCAAAGAAACGCCAAAAACATTTATCACTTTGTTATAATTTAACTCGAGTATGCTAGTCGTCGCCTAGAAAAACTAATTAAGCACACCAGAGCACATTCTCCAAATAAAACGAAACGCTCAACGCTTATTTTCAGTAAAATCGAAGATAGAAAATCGATAGAATGCAACATTTGAAAATGGGAACGTATACACATTCAAGATAGTATCGATGTAGCTTAACAAGCATTTAGAATTATTTTATCACTGACGCGGCTTGCTCGCGAAGGCTTTCGACAAAGACTCGGCGTCTCGAGACTGAAAACGAGTCGAGCAATAAACAAGAGCAAACAGGAGGAAAGTTTCAGCTAGCGGTGGCAAAAAGCGAGAGGGAGAGCCGAGAGCGAGAGGAAACGTTTGAAAAATCCCCCGGTGCTGCATCAACCCTTCTAAACTACCAATCACCGATCGTCGAGGGGGAAAACGGCGGCGTCGCCGCAGGCCAGAACAAAGCCAACCGCATCTACTTTTTGCCCGCGTCAATTCGGACAGTGGCCGATTATCGGCTTCCCGAAGAAGAATGAAATGGCCGCGCGGTCGTGACGTTGCCTGGGCACACGTCACGACCCCTTCCGAAAAATCTCTGCGAAAGTCCACCTTCCTTCCAGCTTCCTCGTCGATGTTAAAACGCGCGCGGAAAATTGTAGTTTCCTCCAAACCCACTGTGGAGAAGAGAATCCAACTTGCGCGACGAACTGAAATATTCTCCCTCTCGCTGTGAGATTCTCTAATCCCTCGGACTCGATTCAACGCGCGCCTAGGATTTACATTCTAGATTTTCTTTCGGTACGCGACGCGTGAGTCACTCCCCTGTCCTCGAATCTAGAAACCGCTTATTGCTCAAATATTCCGTGCGCTTCTCCTTTGACGAAGCGAGTCGCAGCGTCTTTGCGGCTCGAGACTCGCCGATGCGATCCGGAAACGCTCAGGCCGCGTGCTCAAACGCCTCGATTCGACTCGACTCGACTCGACTTTGACTCCGCGCGCGTGAAAGTCGACTCTCTCTCTCTCTCTCTCTCTCTCTCTTTCACTCGCGGTCTTCTTCCGCTTCTGGGACGCAACTTTCGACGCGAAGCCGTGAAATCGCGTCAATCGAGTAGGGGAGGTGAGGTCGAAAAGAGCGAATATATTAATTTATAATTCGACTGGACAGGCGCGAATCAGTCAACACGAGGGTATTCCATGCGCGTATAATTAAATAAACATGAAAAGCGCAAAATAAAATCGCCTCTTTTAACGTGTCACTTTCAAGAAAGTAGGCTTTGAATTTGTTTCGTTAAAAATTTGTGCCTTGGCACACTCGTACGTGCAGTTGATAAATTTTCAAGTCTGATTTCCTCAAAAAAAAAAAGAAAAGAACAAAACTTCTTACGAAAGCATTTTATTCTACATTTTTTTTTACTTACTTTCGCACGTGGAATCGGCTAATTCTTAAATATAAATTTCGATGAAATTTTCAAACCCGACCCATACAAATATTAACACGACAAGTATAAATACGAATAAATTGTGATGAAATTTTCATACTCGACTCATACAAATACTAATAAATTTTGACGAGATTTTCAAATTTCGCTCGACCGTTCTCCAATGAAAAAAGGTGTTCTTCCCCGACTCGGTCCAGTTGCGGGACACCCCGTATACAGGCAGAAATTGAATAAAGAGAGTTAAGAACGCGAGCAATTACCGAGCTGATTTGTTAACCGAGCCCACGGCGAACGACACCATTAGTTTCATCCTCTCGACGAGTTCTTTACGCCCGGTGTCGAGGACACTCAGCGGCGTATTCCGCGATTCGCCACGATCATCTCTAAACAGCGATGACGAATCGCTAAACAACGGGACGACGATGTCCAATTATTTCGTTTCGTTCGAGAGGGAATATCAAGCAGGCAGGCGCGATCCGGATCTTCGAGAGGCACTCGTAGTCATTTCGGCCGCGTCGATAAATGAGCTTGACCGCTGCACAATTAAGCGCCGATGCGCGGAACGCGCCGCAACACGCGCGCGCGCGAGTGAGAGAGAGAGAGAGAGCCGCAGCGCTGTTTCCAACGAGCCGAGGAAACGACGGTCAATTAGTGCGTAATTTGCAAGTGAACGCGCCGATGCCGAGATTTTCTTTTGCACGAATCGACGCGAACTCTCTTACAAACTCTCTCTCTCTCTCTCTCTCATCGCTTTGGAACCTTGCAGGCACTTTGCCTGAAAAACACGAGATCTTTCCGGAAATTGTACAAAGTGTTTCCAATGTTTTCCGAAGCTTAACTCATTAAGAGCCAAGTTGCTTCGTTTGCAATCTCTTCCCAATTAATTCGCACTGTTGTACGCTACGCGTTTTTCCACTTCGGAAATTCCCTTCGGAAGATCCCTTCGCGGATCATGCTCGCCTTCTTGCAAAAACAAGTTCACCTTGTTGGTGATTCAAAAGTGATGCAACGTGTTTTTGTATGAAATATAAAATATGAAAGTTGAAGGAATTAAATATAAAGCATAAAGTAATGTTTCATCGTGTTTCCCTTCGTTTTTTCCTTTGTGATTTTATTCACGTAATTACTTGTGCGCGGTCATGCGAGCAACGCGAGGAAAACTTAGAAAGCGCGTGATGTTGCTGGTCAGACAAGGCACAAATTTATTATTTCTACCACTCTTGTACTTCCCAACGATGAACTCCCCACTGAATGTTTTTAAAAAATTTTAATTCCGCGCAAGAAATATTACAATTTTCGCTGATCTTTCAAACCACGAACGTTTAGTGGATGTTATCAATCATTCTGTTGAAGTTATTATTCCTGCAGATTGTCGTAATTATTGTACGAATACGTATATAAAACTATCAAGCGCAGTAAATTTATATACGAATTTATAACGCTTTTAGCGTTAAATGATTATTCTATGTTAATTTTATGTCGTTTCGTGTTATCTTGTTTAAATATTATCACAGACACGCAATAAAATTCTTATTTTCGAAATATTAACGACTCTACGTTGGATTTTATTTCTATTGCTTAAAAGGACAAATTTGCAATAGAAATGAAATAAGTAAAATTCTTATTTCGAAATAATAATTCTACCTCAGATTTTATTTCTATTACGATGGCTTGAAAGAACAAATTTAGTGAAAAAGCGAAAGGGTGAATAAAAATCTACAAAAAGGTTAATTCGTAAAAAGTGAATATAACTAATATATATATATATATATATATATATAGCGATCGTACAGTGAATATGATCTGCAAAAGGTTTAATTTACAACGCAAATGGAAGATTACAATCTACAAAAAAAGAGTTAATTTGTGGTAGAAATTATGTATCATAATTTCCACTTCAATCTACAATCTTGAATAGGAATTTCGAAAATTTTCAAGAGAAAAGACCGTACAAATTCTTGTACCACTTTTCTCCTTTTCCCGCCTTTTGCCCTCCAACTTGTTTCGAACAACAACCATCAGCCGATTAGAGGGAAAGAAAATCTCGGCGGAGACTGAGATTCCGAGTGAGAAATTAAAAAAAAAAAAAAGTGTCTTGATAAAAGTAAGGCGATGTCTCGTTGGTGAGAGTCGTTGGCGGGACAGGGTGGAGCATTATCGCGTCGAGCGAAAGGCCACTTCGCTTAACACCTTCGGACGGAAGTAGTAGCCCGGAAGATTTAGGCACCGCAGCAATTTACTCTCACGACGACCGTTTGCCGAGGGAGAAAAGAGGATTGCCTTACACTCTCGACTCTCGCAACAGCGGAACAAAATGCTGGAAACAATAAATAAAGGGAAACTCGCGCGTGGGTGTATGTGTGTGTGTGTGTGTGTGTATGTGGTGGGACGCGTGGCGCATCGATGCGGAAGTGGATGCTTCCTCCGCGACGGAAAATCAGATATCGTGCCTCGAGAAGCGACTCGTTCGCGAAACTATTAATTCCAGGATTCTCCGTTTCCTTCTATTTCTGACGGCTGTTTACCAGACGCTTGATCCCGATGTTTACCGCTTTGAGCATCGTTAGAGAGAGGGAGAGACGACCGGGAGAGATGACTTTTACAGCGATATCGACGAGCGACCGAGTCTGTAACCTCTGTCTCTAACCCTTTCGATACTAACGACGACTGTTATACGTCGATAAGATCTAGTTCTTTTCTTCAGTTCTACCGCATCAAAATCTAACAAACGCGTGTGGAAACGAAATCGAATTCATTTGCAACGAACAGCAAATTTAAAAGAAAAATTTAAAATTTAAAATTTAAAATAGAAAAGGTGATGTCGAATTTCGAACGTCAGACAATTTACTAGCGCTCAGATGGCACGGCAAGAGAGATGTCTCTACACATCACCAACAAGAGGAATTTCCAAAGTCAAGAAATAATACGCAAACGCAGCGTGCGTAGTCGACTATAATTATTCGACGAGAGCAGTTGATGAAAGTGACATGGCCATAGGTGGTATCGAATTCAAGAGAAACCATCAAATGGTAATGATAAGAAAGTTTTCTCTCACACGTTGGATGTATCAGTTTGAAATGCCCATTGTTTGTGCAAATTTCGAAACAAAGAAGGACATTTCGACTTTCGTCTGACATTGAGACTAATTCTACGAAAGTATCGCAAATGCAATTCGGTTAAAATTATTACCGGAATCTTCGGATAAAAATCATCTGTTCGATTTGTACTAGTGGTAGTAATCGAAAAAGCACGAAACAAGTAAGAAACTACGTTGTTTGTCCCAGAAATGACAGACAACGAAAAAATCGCCTTACACATACGGTTTACGTGTCTACTCCTATTTTGAAATATTTCGTACAAAGTCACATCGTTAAACAATTTTATCCGCTATTTTATTTCTTCCCACCGATTCGGCGAAGTGGCGTTCGGGTCGTAGTTGTCCCGGATGAAGTATCGAAATGGTCAATTCGTTTCTTTGTTTCTCCGTTTCAGGCAACGTGTAAGCAACGTCGGCCGATTCCGATTGCCAACGCGATTTTCTCGATATTCAAATCGACAACAAACGCCGCTGACGATATTTCCGCGAGCATGGTCGATTCAACCTCGCTACAGTCGCAACTAATGGCAGGCACATATACACACACGGTTTTTTTCTCCTTGAGTTTCGTCCTATCGCGATCCAATTAACGGCACGGAGAGATGCACGAAGAGTGGAAGAAAAAAAAAGAGAGGAAAAAGAAAGTTAATCCAAAGACGCAACTCGGCCGACTCGGCTTTAGTTGCGCGAGTGTTTGCTGAAAACACTCGAGCGCGGAGGTTCGACTCCGGCGTGGATCGTGGATGAAAAATAATTTGCATATGCATATTCCGGATTCAACGAGCCGTCTGCCGCCCTCTCCCTCTCCTTCACCCCCGCTCGACGCCACATCGAGCCTACCTGGCGCGCAGAGAGCGCTTTCCAAGCCACGGCCACACACACACACACACACACACACACATTCCGCGTGTCTTTCCGCATCTTCGCTCGGGTCTCCGGGAGTGAAGCGGTTCTTTGAACAGTCCGGCCATCTCAAAGCTTCCCCGTCAAATTACTCGAGGCAGCCGTATGAAAATCACTGCGCTCAAACCTTCTCTAAATTGCAAAGCAGTCCGATGGACGCAGCTCTTCACCCGAAATCTTCTCTCAAAGAAGATCGCGTGTCTCGACAGGGAAAGGTGCAGTTTCACCGGTTGTTTTATTAACGACGCCGAAAATTCTCACGTCCTCCTCATGCGTCTCTCTCTTTCTCTCACTTCCAACATGAATATTCTTTTTCCATCGAAGCATCTCTGTCGTTGAGAGAAACGTTTCACACTTGGATCGGGGTTTATTCTCGAGACGAGAAAGTAGAAAATTCTAGCCTGCTTTATTTTAGGTAGGTGATAACGTACATTGTGGAACGTACATTGAAACTTCGACGAAACGCAATAACAGTTTGTTGGAATAAAAAGGAAAGACCGTCGAAAGGCTTTCTCGCCGGTTGCAAAAAATTAGAAACGCGTATCAAGTCGAAAGTGTGCCGTTTTTATCCTTACAGCGCCTTGTTGTCTCCTGCTCCTCTTTGTCGTTGTTGCCTGCGTTAATTTATTCTCTCTTTATACCTCTCAATATATTGCTTTCTAAATTTTGTAATTTCATCATTTTTTACACTTTTTCTTTTTTTCTCGAACTATGCTCAACTTTCGCTCCGTATTTCTCAGTTCAGGTACAACATTTTCGGTCCACTAAAGGTTGAGAACTTTCAATTTCACAGTTCGCGTTTAATTTACATCCAAAAAAAACTGATCACCAAGTAAAAGTAAAATTTCTGCCACGTCGTTAGAAACGTACAACAAGTCTTCGAACAACAACATCAACGACTAATACAATTACTAATTTAAAAAATTACAAAAGATTACAGCGATACATCCGATAATCCACTTAAGGGTTCAAGATAAATATATAATTAGTCAAACTCTCGTCGCAGAAGAAAGCAGTGAATCATTTATTTCGGCGAACTCTCGGCACGGTAAGTAATAGTGCATGAAACACCGAAACACCGGAATACCGAAAACTCTGCAACATCCAACTTCCCCAAGAACGAAACGATAAATTCATAAGCGGAGAAAATGGTCCGCCGCTGGATATTCGTACCGAACATTGGGTTTTCCCTCGGCCGCTACCACTTTCATATTTATTGGCCATTACACCTCCATTAGGAGGGTTGCTAATTTTCGCTAATTATTTCCTGACCTCCTGGCCGGAAACAATCTGCTCGCACATTTAGATCGCGAGGGAAGAGAAAAACTGTATCGTTGACCGTGATGCCGAAAGAGAAACCGGTTTGTGCAACTAAAGAGGAACACCCCCTCCCTTACGAGAGGAAACTCGTAGAAGTGCGGTGGACCAACGCTGTAACGAGTAAAAAAAGGAAAACAATAATTGTGAAATTAATCGGCTTTCCATAATTTCCCGGTCAACGACGTAATTCGCGGGAAGAATCGAGGCTAACGAGAGTCTTATATTTGTCGCTTATCGCCAACAGCCACGTTTTTCCACTGCCGCCACCCATTGCGCCATCGCCATCGCTACAGTGAACTTTCGGGACACGGTTCTCGGTTGTCCGCGAACAATTCGCGGAAGTTGTTGCCGATCGAACTTTCCCTCGTAACGTCGAGCCAACATTTTCTTGCAACGAGTATCGAGTTATCGAGAGAAAAAGAAAAAAAAAAAAAAAAGAAAAAAAATCGGAGCTCTGTACAATACGAACAAATATATTTCATTCACACGCGATATCGAGTTCCCAAGGATCGCGATATCGCATTACCCGTTTATTGCTCGCGAGAACGAGGCTCGAAAATGAGAGTTTCGCGGGCGCCCAGTATCATCAAGCGGACGCGAGTGTCAATTTTGCGCCGCGATAAATCCGCTTTGTCACCGAAGCATCCGAACTTAATTTCCGGGCAATCTTATTGCCGGAGTTGGCGGCCGATCGGCACCGGGGGCACAATAAAATGCAAACAAAACTCTCGGCCACTTTGTCGGCGTAATTAAAGTGGAGCACGTCTCTCACGGCGCGGCGTACACGTGTATGCATATCGTCGACGAATCGATCCGCGCGCGGCAACTATTCGCGCGCCAGGAAGATCCAACCGTCGTTTTCAACCGTCCCTCGGCTCCTCGTTCTGACCTCCGTCAGGACTCCGACGAAACTTTAAGCCCTACTTATACCGTCAATCACCCAATCAAGCGGCAGGATTTCCAAGTTAAATCCTACTTAAATTCTAAGTAAGAGGGAGAAGCCCGACGGCTTCCCTCGGCGCCTTGCGAGAATACGCGCACGAATTTTGAATGGCGAGCCGATAATCGTACTGCGAAAATGTCATTCTTCTTTCATCGGTATCCCATCGAAACTCTCTCGGACCTCTCGATTCATTCCTCGTCCCTCTGCTATCGATCCGTCCCAGCCACGGATGGGCACCGGGAACACAGTTGAAAATCGGTTGTTCCCGCAACTACCGATCGACTCTCTACGTACGCAGGATCCTACGAGCGAATTTTTTTCTTCTTTCTTTTCCATCCGATTTTTCGTTACAAAGCCAAATACATTAGGTATCCGGTTTTACCCTGCTTTTTTCACCTACCCAATTGTAGTCACATTTTAGTAGTGAAAAGGTTGGAGTAAAGCG
The DNA here is from genome assembly GCA_032399595.1 of Tetragonula carbonaria. Taxonomy (NCBI): domain Eukaryota; kingdom Metazoa; phylum Arthropoda; class Insecta; order Hymenoptera; family Apidae; genus Tetragonula; species Tetragonula carbonaria. The sequence goes on from JAUCRC010000001.1 coordinate 7,160,003, forward strand.
ATCGCTGGAATATCGAACGTAACGAATAGCAACGTGATCGTGAGAAAATTTAATTTCGGCGTCAAACGCACAGACAGATCGGCAAAGTTCGCAAGTTAACGACCAAAACTGCAATTTCGCGTAATCCCTTTGGAACATTATCGAGGTAGTTAGATATATGATATCTGTAACTCATTCGTCGTCGGAAGAGGACGGTGAATTATAGCGGCAAGTAAAGTGAAGCTCGTTGCTCGAAATCGCTGATCCTCGGACGGAAGTCTCGTCAGGATTTCCCGGTAACGAAGAACGTTCGACCTTCGGGAAACGTGTTTCCAACGACACTTCCCGCTGTCGGAACAGATCGCGGGTGAACGTTACACAACGTGACAGGTATTCGATATTCGTCATTAGCAAACGAGTCTGGTTTCACAAAGGTTTCACGCGACGAACCGAATCCTTTGCGCTCAAATAAGATCCACGTGTATCGAATATTGAAAATCTTGGCGGAGCGAAGGCAGACGTAACTTGCGACGTGCAGGAGGTCGTTCGAGTCCTCGTAAAAGGGTGCACATAAATCGCGACGAGTTTAGATTATCGTCATCACCGCTCAAGATGTATTATATACGTAACGTCGATTTGATTTATGTATCGACACGTGCATCCGTTCGCCCCGATAATAATCCCGAGTGCAACCGGCGAAAGGATCGTTCGACGCATCGTTCACCCATTGGTGCAGAAATGAAACGTAAAATGGCGAATAAACGATCCGAAATTCCACGGTATTTCACCCGCTCGATGAAACGATGAAACGATGAAACGGCGAAACGGCACGCGAGTTTATCGCGACAATTGTCGGCTGAATGGCCAAGCCGGCTTTTGTGTGTGTGTTCTAGATTGCACGCGCCAAAGGATGGACTTTGAGAAAAGGGAAGAAACCGCGGCGAAAATGAGCGCCACGTATCTCGCTACGTACAAATGAGAATTTGCAGAAACTCGACCGGTCGACTTTTTCTGCTTTATCCGGCCTTTAAAGCGCCGCGCCGCGCCGCGTTGCACGGGCGGTGGGCGGTGGGCCGTGCTCTTTGGAGTTTACATTCTCGTCCCGAGAGATAAAGACACGGGAGAAAGTCGAGGTTTTGTTTTCTGGCCGTTGGCGTTCGTTAGGCCACCGAGCTCGAAGAATGCGTAATTATTCCCCTTTCTCTCTTCCCTCTTCCCTCTTACGGTTACATCTTGACGTAACGCACGGTGAAATAATCATCGACGTGATCGACGCGTCGAATTATCCCGCTGATTGCCTGATCATCCAATCGACGTGAATGCACGACAAACATCCCTAACGTGTTCCAGCCAGCTTGTAATTTCTACCACTGGCATCCGCGTTCCTTCCAGTCTCGTTTCTCCCCTCCCCACCCCTCCATTTACACGAGAGTCCCGATACGCCGATACACGATGCCACGTAACGAGGCGAGAGAGAGAAAAAAAAGAAAGATCGTTCGTCGCATTATCTAGCTCATCACAGAGCTGGCAAACGATGCGCTCCGCTCGGAACGTAATAACGGGCAACGCGTGCACACTCGATATTTATCGCGGCAAAACCCATACGATATCGTGGGAATCGATAATGACGAACGTACCGGCATCTCTCTCTCGAGATGTCGGGAGAGTCTTTTCGCCGAGAGAGAGGAGAGAAACAACGCGCGCCTTTCCCGTTGTTTTCGTTCGCGACATCTCGTTACGTCGGTTAATATCGAATGAATTAAGTTACCGCCCTGTTTTTCCATTACGCTGGAAATCTTCGCGAGCAGCAATTCCATCGCCGTCATCGCAGTTTCGAAACACCCGTGCGCCAATTACTCGCGCGCGAGTCTCGCAATAACTCGTTTGCTTCGAAGAGATCCTGTCATTTCTACGTTCCACGGTCGGAAAAGACACTGCAACTGGCTGGCACGATCTGAATCGCGCGACTCGCTTCCTCTCTCGCTCTCTTTAAACATTCTTCGCGAATCCGAACGGAATAGCTCACTTCGAAAGTAATTTCCCTGCGAAACGGCGCGAGGAATAACACGGCGCTTAACGACGTCGTGAAACACAACGTTGACCGGCTCGAGCTCCACCGAGGCAGCGTTCCCGAACAGCGGCAATTCTCTTTTATAACTCAGGCAGTAACAACTATCTCCGTAACGACGAATTCCGTTTCCTAAAATCGCGCCGTCGATTTATTAACCTCTGACCTGTCCTACTCCTAAATTGCAAGTTGAATGCTTGCAATTAGGCCGCGCTAAGGACTCGAAGTGTAAATGTTTTACCCTCTTAGCTGTGAGTGAACGAGTATATACTTGTCACGCGAGATACGTGATAATTACAAATTGTTGTTTGAACTAAACTTTTTGTCGGAAAATACGAAAACGTATTTGGAAACTTATTTATTCTTGTTAACGCCGCGCGAGCCAACTCAGAGTGCACTTTCGCGCCATTTGTATTTCGTACGATATCGTATTAGTAGAATATTTCATACAATAATCCTATAATTCCTGCATATTTTCGTTCCGTATCCTCCCGTGCCCGATGTACTCGAACATGAGTACACAATATTTTACACACACAGAACGCGCAGCCAAAGATTTAACCTCTCAGCTGCGAATAAACTATGCGAGAAAAAGTAATTATAATTTGTTACTTGAATTGAATTTTTTTTTTATAGAGAATAAAACGTATTTGTAAATTTCAAGTATTTTAGAATATCTTCAGACTAGACTCGACTGGTTCTTTTTACATCACTTCGAAATATTTTCTTGTTACATACGATCGCTTGTTGCGACTCGTATGTATATAATTTCTTTGTACATGCTGGAAAAATCATGTTTTAGACATTATTTGTTTGAATTCATTTTTGTTACACAGAAAGAATAATGGGAAGTTAACGTATTGAAAAAAGCCGTTGAATTATATCCAGTTGAACATATATAAATTCAGCATATGCAACATCTGGTCTCGGCAATCTACAACGAGAAGCGTACACGTTCCATCGGAGAACATTTTTCAGACTACGCACCAAGCACATCGTCAAAAACTAAACTCACACGAAGATGCGCGTATTCGACACGCAAAGTGCCCTTACCTTGATAAATATCATTCCGAGAGAATAAATTAAATTTCCAATTTCTTCTCCCAAGTATCTGACGTTTCTGTTTAATGAGAAAATTATGTTCGAGTTCTGTAAATAATGTCGGTCAAGTTGAACGATTGAAAAATTGATTTTTCAAACAAAAAGAAAACTGACATTTCCCTGTGATTTAATTGAATTTCATAACAGCTACACGTACTCTGTGTTCGACGAGTATAATCGTCGTTCTAGCGACACAACTTTCGCGTGTTACTACAGCTATTATGAGATATAAGAAAACTCAATCGACGAACTGAACGCCCTAAACAGGAAAATGAACACCGGCGATGAAGCAGGGAGAAAATTAGCGGACGAGTCTTTGTTCCGCACGTGTCAAAGGGACAAAGAAAAATCGAGAATGGTCTGCACGCGTCCGCGACAATGAGCGTGTGCGATCGCCGGGCGCGTGTTTCGAGTCGAGCGAGCAACGACAATGAAACATCCGCGAAACGAGAAAAAGGTTGTGCGGAAGTCGTCGAGGAGGTCCGGCGATGGCGGGAGCAGCGCCCGTTTGATTTCGTTCAAATCATAAGCATCGAGAGATAGAGCCGATACAGTCGGAAATGAAAAGCGCGTACTGCCACAGTCTACGCGGCATCCTGCGCCAAGTGCTCTCTAAATATACGGTGTGCGCTCGTTTCGTACACCGAGCGGGCGTGCTCCGAGCATACGGCGTCACAATGCGTCAAATTGCATCTGCCTTTGTACAGTCGTCACGCGCGTTGCGCCTCGCTTCGATTGTTCGATACCGGAAACAAACTGCGTTACCGTCACCTGCTGCCGTGCCGCTGGCCCCTTCCGGCCAATTTTCTGACCTTTTTCTACGCGTCACCTGATCACCCTACTACGCGCGAGCAAGCAACGCTGCCAAAAACGAGAATTCCAAAAATTCAGAAACCCGTGCGCGAGTCAATGTTGTTCCCTCTGCCCCCTTGAATGTTCGATGTTCAAACACGATTGAAAAATACGATTGTTCACGCGTGTGTGCAGATTGCAACTTGCTACGCTCCGAAATCCCAGATTCTCCGCATACTTAACAACGTTGTTTGCTCGCGTTTTCGGCGAACGACTATTTGCGGAGATGAAGTTTACGATGGAACGCGAGCTTGCAACAAACAACGTGCCGCTATACACCACGCTGGTGTATCCACCGAGGGAAGGATGAGCCGAATACTTGGGCAGCGACGATGCAATTCGCCTCGGCAATTGACGAAGAAAACAACGAAAGACGTTAAGCTACGATTCTTACTCTATCGGAGAGCTGTTGATTAGAAACTGGCGCCAATTTTCTTTTTTTTTTTTTTTCTTGTAATCCTGGGTAATCCCCGGCGATAATGCACGTGTGTAATTTATACAGGGTGAGTAGAAGAAAAGAATAGATAGTAAAAGTAAACATGAGAAAAAGTTCTAATAAACATGGATCGAAAAATTTAGTTTCAAAGTTATAAACGATTGTTTGTTTGAAAATTCATTCGCTTCGAGAGCTTTTTCTGATTACAGGAGGTTTTGTACGTGCCCGTCTTTCATTTTCTACGCATGCTTGACATCTTCGTAGGAATTATAGAATTGAAAAAAATTACGTCTCTCAAGATTCCCCGGATGTGTTTTTTTCACAGGCCGATTTCAACCGAAAAAAAGATCGTTTACAACTTTTCGACCCATCTGTATTAGGACATTTTTTCATGTTTCAATACCCTGAATGTTACGAATGCTTTTTTCTATTCACCTCGTATACACTTTAGCACATTTACGCGCGAAAGAAACGAACACGTTACCGCGAGGAATGCGCGTATACACAGCGTACGCTTCCGTCGAATGGCGAGACCATTTTGATTCTTCTCCGCGACTCTCGAGTGAAATATCGCGTTTACCGCTTTCGAATTAATGCGCGTCGGACGACTGCAGATTAAAGGTGGCGTTAAGAGATGCCGCGCGGAAACGACGCGGCGCCGCGTGCGTGAAAATATCGCGAATTACATATTACAGCATCTCGTCGTAGTTCCGCGGGAACCGTTTTCATTCGACCGGCCGTAACCGTATTCGGAATATTTATCGTCCCTCGCGGGAATAATTAATCAGCCCTTAATTTATACTCGCACGCGTGTGCGAAATACAACGCGCGTTTTAAGTATAACATTTCGCTTCGTTAGAGGCCGCGAGAATTCGCGAGGTCACGTCGAATATTAATTTCCGTCCGTTTCATGGATTCGCGAACAAATGCTCGGTTTCAAAAGTGGACTCGGCAACGTAACAACCGTTCCGTTTGTAATTATTTATGCTCGGTTTTTCGGTAGAGAAACGTGGAAGGCAAAAAAGAACCGGCCGCCGAGCCGGCATCGTTCTCGGTGCTTCGCTATTATTTAATACAATGTTGAAAAACCGCGCGATACACCACGGCCACGTTTCCACTCGAAAACGTCGGAACTTGACGTTTCGCGATATTTTTGTCAGGCAGATGCGCCAAAACGGATATACATCGCGGTGTATCAGCGGCGGAACAGAACCCGATGCGCGCGCGGTACGTCCTTTTGTTTTTTTTTTTCCTTTTTTCACGCGTAATCGGCGAATCGTTTTAACGCGAATGAAAACGCGTCGTGCAAAATACACGAGCCAATATGAACGGGCAACGAGCGTTTATGCCGAGCGTACGGTTTACACGGGGTGAAATCGGCAACGAGCCACTTCGTCACGCGAGACGCGAAAGCAGCGGGGAAGGAAAGTAAACAAGCGGACAACGAAAGAAAAAGAGAAAAAAAAAGAAAAGAAAAGAAAGAAACAAGAAGGTCTTTCACCGCCACATCGCTTTCACCCGTTGCAAGTTCTCCGCGTATGGGGAAGTTGTATTTATTATCGCGTTCACCCTACCCACCCTCCCGTGCCTCGAAAAGTCGAGACAGGACACGGTCGATAACTCCTTTCGACTTTTATGACAAATCCGCTCGTTGCCGAGTCTTCGTTTATTTGCTCGTCCGCCACTCCCTTCCCGATTCGTCCCTTCCTTTTTCAACTTTCGAGACGCCGAAACTTCGCAGACGCCGAACGGATACGTTTAAAAGCAACGGGAGCAGAGTCCCGGACAGTTTATCCGATTTTCGATTATCGGCGTTCATCGGAGGAAAGGAAGGAAGACGATGAGGCTTCGCCCATTACAGACTCCAACCGGGAATTCTATTCGTCCGGGGACCATCTTCCGCCATGGACCGAGTTCATCAGTGGTCGATGACTCATCATCCAGGGAAGACTGCTCCTCAATGGCCTGACACGCGTCGCACAACTCGACGAAAGTTGGACAATTTCGTGCGTGAACAGTTAGTTGAAAATTCGAAAGAGAGTTTTTCTCCCAAAGAGAGAGAGAGATGGATATTGGAAAGGGAAAATCGCGTGCGTCGTTAGGAAATACGTCGCGGCGATCTTCTCTCCCTCTCGTTTAATTGCTCGATATGATCAAACGTTTAATTTCAATTAGACTCGCAATCAATTGGTGCGAAAGCGGAGAAGTTTTTCAAGTTCGACGAAAGAGCTTTTCGCTCGCTACGATCGTTGAACCACCCCACTGTTCGACCACGGAATTCCACGAAACACACGCAGTTCCCTCAATGTTTACAAGATAGTTTCTATTGGCGAGGCGAGCGAGCTACAGAAAATTATAAACACAGACGAGTACGCGGATGATAACAAACGATAACGCTGTAACAGAGGACGACCTCTTGCACGGGGCGACACTGAACTCCTCAATTAGACCTCCGTCTAATTTCCACAAAGTTAGGCCTCGTCTTGACGAGCCGCAGATCGGTAGATCGCGAAGCACGATGTATACTCGTTGAATCCGAGAATCGCTCGGGAAAGATAGCGGGACAAATCGGTCGTGGAAAATGGAGAACGCGAGGTCACGCGAAAGGCATCGCGGTTATCGCATCGTTTGGGTTAATAATCCACGAACAACCGATTTACGTTCCTCCGAACGGGATGGTGGTACATCGTGGTACACTGATCCACTTACCATCGAAATCGTCACGATTCCGTCTCCCTCATGGCTGCGTCGAATCACCGTCGATATCCGTTATAGTCCCGCAGCTGCACGTAGTGGTACACCTCCGTAGAGTATCCTCCCAGGTGGCAAGCAAATCACAGCAATCGAAGCAAACGTTTACGCACGTCTCGACGTAACTTGGACACTCGTTTTTTCACCGTCGCGAGACGAACGTCGCGATCGCGATCGCGAGCGTGATCTTCGGGGCACACGGACAGCCAACAACGATCGGGATCGAGAGGCTCACGTACCGAGACTCGGCTACCAAAGGTTCGTGACGGGTGTCACAGCCACCAGATCCGGGGGGGCGGGAGAGGGGTTAGGGAGGGGGAGGAAGAGGGGGAGAGAGAAACGCACGCGTGTGTATCACCGCCGAAACGAATCGAGGCGAGAACGTCCGCCGATCGCCAACGCGACAAAAACTCCTCGCGGCTAGGAAGAAAATACCTCCGGCGAGAAACACACGGCTGTGATCCCGAGCTCAACGTCCGCGTAGCGACTGGCGCCTGACACCTCCACCCTTCTCTGACAACACCCCAACCACCGAACGCGCGCGACAGACAAAGACCGACTAACCAGCGCGAGCGGAGCGATTGAGAAAGCTGCCACGAGCGGCGCTACCGGCGGGACGAGGCAAAGGGTGGGGATTGGCTGGCTGGTTGGCAGGAGAGCCACCCTTCGCTGACTATGCCGAGGGAGATAGAGAGGGGTAGTCGACGGAGAGAAACCGCTAGTCTCTCACCCCTTACTTTTCTATTCCGACTCTTTCTCGCGCTAGCCTAGCGCTCGCTCGCTCGCTCGCTCGCTCTTCCATCCCCCATTCGCCCCACCCCCCTCGCTATTTCGCTTTCCGTCCTACACGCGAGCTTTCTTACATTTTTCGCAGTTTTTCTTTATTAGCATAAGTGAATCGATGAGAATTAAATTTCACGCGAGCCAGACGCCGATCGACACTGTCGTTGCGTGATTAGCGACACCGTATCGATTCAACGAAACGCGTCCCTCCCCCCCTCTCTTTGTCGTTTTTCTCGTCCCGGTCTTTTCCGTCCCTGGTGCCGCGTTTCTTATATATTGCGGGCAATTAATTGTTTTTATCGATGACGAACTGCACGCAGCGCCGCGCGGAATGGATAATGGCAACGTAATTGGCTATTACAAAGTCAATATCGTGCCCGTTTTAACGAAATTCCGCGTTCCTGCTTCCTGCGTTTCTTCGTTTCTTTCTCTTTCTCTCTCTCTCTCTCTCTCTCTCTTTCTTTCTCTTTTTCATTCTTTTACGTTCCGTTTGCCGCTTCCAACGTCAAGTTGTTAAAACAGTTACATTTTCTTGCCGACGAGACGGAAGAAACGGAATGAGAAATGAAACTTCGCGCTATCCAGCTAATTAGCGAGTGAATGTTCTCGATATTGTCACGTAGTTACCCCCGATGTCGATTTAACAAAGTTCCCTCTTTCGAAACGCGATACGATACGCGCTTCAAAGTCCCTGTTGTCCCCCCGCTCCTCCACCCTCCTTTCGGTAGTTGTAGTTACATAGTTCTTCCTCTCGAGCTCGTACAGTGGCCAGCGTCTTCGCGAAGCGCCTGCGCGCGGTCCCAGATTTCGTTTCGCCTCCTGATTTTTCGTAATAAAAACGTTTGTCTTGGCGAGCGACTCGGCTCGCATATCTCTCGTCACGGCGCGCATCATCGCATGCTTCCATCATCCTCGCCCCTCTCTCTCTCTCTCTCTCTCTCTCTCTCTCGCGTGGACCATTCTTCGCTTCAGCATTCCGAATGCAAGACTCGCCGGAGCGAGCGTTATATACGTTCGAGCGAGAGATCGAAGTGAAAACTAGGCCGTCGATTCGTCGATTTTCGTATCGCGACATCGGCCGTGGAGGCGAGGAGCAACGAAGCTCGGAATTGCGAAGCTCCTCTCTCCGACTCCTGTCGTCGTTGTACGAAATTGCCGCGCTTTCGATTGAAAAATAACTTCGACCGCGAGTTAAAGTTTTGGATTAGTCACGAGCATCCTCGAGCGGAGGACGCGAGAAAGAAACACAAAGACAAAGTCCTTCGGGTGACTTCGCGGCGCATAATTCGCGAATGCTTCAACGCGAATGCTGCTACCGTGTTTTCGGAAAACTTCGATAGACGGAAGTGCAGAGTCTCGTTGAATGACACGCGCGACAGAATGCCAGAATGCGATACGTTACAGGGAACGCCGTTTCGGGGAAACTCTTAATTGAGACGAGAATGAAACATAAATTATATCCCGTTTCCAAAGAGCAAGCAACTTCATCGCGATAAACTTCATTAAGAGCGCCTAAGAAGGTTTTAATGGAAACTTCTATCTGCACAGGACGAGAGAAAGAGAGCCCGCTAAGATTTCTCGCTACGTACCACGTGGCGAACGGTACAGACGATATTTCAACCCTCTTCGCCCCGGCCTCGAATCCACCTCTGTCCTCCCTGATCCTGCTTGCCTGTCCCTCTACTTCCTTTTTTCTCCCTTCTTTTTCTCTCTTCTTTTCTCTGTCTCTCTCTCTCTCTCTTTCTCTCTCTCTGTCTCTCTCTCCGCCGTCATTCTAGTATGAAACACGAAGAAAGGACTAAAATAGCTGAAAGGACTTTCTAAAGCAGTCCTTGAGAAAGTAGTGCTTGGAGTGGAATGTTAAGTATCAGCGGCGCGTAGAAGCTTCGTGCGTCGTGAAAAAAATATTTGCATATTACGAGGACAGTACGCGGAAAGTAGTCGACTTCGCGCGATCGTTTCCTCCTAAGTGTTTTATTTGCTCGATGAGAACGAACGCGCAGATAATAGATCGCGCGCAGAGCGATGATAAGTCGTTTAATTAACTTTGGTGGTTCGCATAGTTACTCACGGTCACGTGGTCGCGCCTCGCAAAGGCAGGGAAAAGGTCGCCACGTTCCTTCCTTATATCCGTCTGGTGCACTCTTTCTCGAACAAAATACAGACCCTGGAATGTAATTAATTTTTAACGAGGTAAATGGAAAAATTCTGCTACCGAAAAATTGCGTAAAAAGGTTCCCTGAATATTCGCAGGAAATAATTTGCAAGCTCGTTTTTATCTTTGTCCGCGTAAGCATGCAAATTGTCCGGCGAATGATTGAAAAATTATTAAAAAAGAGAGAGAGAGAAAAGAAAAAAGAGTGTGTGTGTGAAAGAGAGAGAGAGAGAGAGAGAAATGGGGGAAATACGTTGCGTTACATATGTACATATCTCTATTATAGTTCTTGTTTCCGAAGTAGTTATCTCGCGTATGCAGATGAATATGTATTTTAGTACTTTGAGCAATTCGGGGTGAAAAGCTGTTCCGGGGTGAAACTTCGTGCTTACGAACAAGCGTAATATTAGCCCTAAATGTTCAAGCTCGAACTTCAAAATAACAATAAATGGAAAAGTAAAACGTAACGAGTTTCGTCGTTGCGTGTATTTCAACGAATAACAAAGAGGCTCTTTACCTCGGAAGTTACTTCGATGGTAAACGCTATATGTACGTACGTACATACTCTAGCGGTTCGCGTTCACGTATACATGGAACGTGGTGTTCGATAATCGTTTTATATGCGCATAGAAAAGAAGTTCGTTTCATTAGAGTTAACGAGGCCTGCCTCCAATCCAGCCAAACCAGAAAAGTTTCCAGCGGCGTTGCTGAAATTTCCGCGATATTTTCGCAACTCGCATTTGTAAAATTCATTCGCCCTGGCAATCAGACGCGGGGCGCGCCTTTGACGTATGGACGCATCGACGTTTACCCCGACGTTTATTTCCATCGGGGGGATTCAAGAAACGAGAAAGAAACAACAATGATGAAGTATCGGAAAGTCGAGCGCGAGAAAAAAAAGAAAAAAAAAGAAACTCTTCCTTGCTAACCAAATCCATCCGTCCTGGGTGTTATCGATTACCGTTCGTTCAAACATATGAAGTTATTCCCCAGGAAACGGTCCTCTGCAAGTCATACAAAGTTTCGTTTGCTAGAAAAGTGAAGTTTCATGAAAATGGAACCGATATATACCCGGGTATAATTCGTTCGAACGAGTCGAGCTGAAAAATTTTCACCGGAGAGGACGGTGTTTTAGCTGCGTAAACAGCGTAATCTGAAGGGAAGATCTCTGAAATTTCAAAGGTGACTGAATCGAAACGAATCCCGATATATATATCTTTAATTGTATCATTTTTATATTTATCGCGACGACTTTCCGATCGCCGTCGCTATCGATCGCCGCCCGTTTTAATCTCGCTCGGGCATCGTAATCGAACGAACGTTCCTTCTTATCGCGCGTTACACTGCATTTCCTATCCACTTTTTTTTTTTTTTAATCGCGAAACTGTCAAACGAAAATATTAAATCGAACTGACGAACGAAATGTTGTAAATCAATTCCCAATCGATGACGTCCGATGGCTTGTTTGTCATGGAGACGAAACGGATTAACGAAATTGCCCGCTTCATTTTTAGCCAGCTCATTGTAAATCGTCGGGCGTGCTTTAAATTCGCTGACGGTTCTGTTTCGCGAAACGACGCTCGGAAAAAATTCGACACGCGTCGCGACGCACATTGGGAATTAATACGTCGGACGTTCGGCTACTTATCGTCGCGCAAACACCGACATTTTCTTAACACGATCACGGTCATTTTCAACGTGTGAGATTAATCAACGTATCAACCTTTCGGTTACTTTACGCCTTTAAAATAACTGCTTTCGACTGTTGGCGCCTATAAGCGCGTAACTTGTGTACAAAAGTAGGAAGAAAAGTTTGTCCATGGCTACGCTATTCTATCATAGATGAAATCTACACTTTCGATTTGATGGAAATACATGTAAAGAACCTGTAGAATTGATCTTGATCTTGAATATCAAGGTCAAAATTTGTTCTTCTCTTTTTTTTTTTTTGCATTGTACTTTACTCTACATCGCAAAGGTAAAATTTTTTCAAGAAACCATAGATCGTAATAGTTGTCTTGAAAATGGCAAAAGAGTTTCTTGATCTTTCTAACACTATGGACGCGTGCTAACAGCAACTTTACGATTCTGAACGCGTGAATGTCTGTTTTACGCAATTTTCGTAATATTTCACTAACATTCGATTTATCATAGTTGCAGCATCAGTGTGAGTCTAAATAATCAAATGATACAACTAACTGTCAACATTATTCGAAACATGAACATTACGTAATATACATCCACGCGTTCAGAATCGTAAAGTCGCTGTTAGCACGCACGCGTCCGCAGTTCAATGATTAAGAAGCTTTTTCCAGAAGAACTATTAGATTGCGATCTATGGTTCTTTGGAAAAATTTTTACCTTCGCGATAAGTACAATGCAAAAAAAAAACATTTTGACTTTGAAATTCAAAGTCAAGGTCGATTTTGCGGCAGGTTGTTTACTTATATTTCCATGAAATCGAAAATGTAGAATTCAAAGATCGCCTACATTTATATTTAATGAAACAAATTTTACGAAAATACAGTTCAGGTAGAACGAAGTTGTAACGTAATCAAATAGTAAAAATATCGATAATAAGCTTTTCCGTTTGACGCAAAAACACCTTCCATCTGCATACGTAAACAATAGAACAATTTGGAAAAACGCAAGACGCAAATGTGTAGTGTGTAGAAAACAGAAGAACGCAAGAAATGTAGAACTATACTTATGTTGAGCTATACTTTACTAGATCATCAGATATATCACGAAATAAAATTATACAGTTAAATTTTTCGTATGTGCGCCAACAATTCAGTACAGTACATACATGATATCGATTTAACGTGAAATGAAATTCAATGTTTTGTATTATTTCAATAATACTTTCCGACGAAAAATTTCGTTCTTACTGTAAGTCGCGTTTTGAACGTCTACCGTTTGCTACCGTGCGGCACGTATCAAAGTCTGCCACAGCGAGAGGGTTAAAAAAAAGCAGCGTTGTATTTCGGCGGCGAGGTACAACGCGCATTCCTGAGGGTGGAGGGGGAACGCGGGACAGCGGAAGCAGTAGCAGGGTCGCGAATTACCAAGTCAAATACATACATACGTGCAAAGTGCATTCGTAGGATCCACGCGGTGGATTAAAGTGTCAAGCTGGATTGTATTGGCCGAAAACGACGGGGCGGCTTCATTCGACGCGTGAATTATGTAGACGCCGGGTGCACAGGCGCTGTTATCGAGGAAAATCGGGTCACAGCCGGGCGATGCCGTCGATGGGGTTGGACCAAGAGCTAAGGCACGTCGAAATGCGCCCTTAATATTAATCCCTTCGGGCGCACACCACTTACACGTCACCTCCTGCCTATACGCTAAGTACGTACGCAGGATATTCGGCCTGATGTTCCTACTCTGGAAATTCCAGACTCCGCGAGTCTGAAGGAAATATTTCTTAAGGCTCGACGCGAGCCGGTTATCTTTCAGGGTTATCTTTCGTCGCGGAAGACGCGGAGGAGCCAAGCCGCCGTGGCGTTCGTTGATCGTACTCGAAGGAAGATTGATAAAGTCTCGGATTAGAAGGAACTGCTGGAAACTAATCTGATAAAAAGGAATCATTTCGTTTCGGAGACGAAAAAATATTTAGTTATTCCGTTACGTCGGAGGAGACGAGATAATAATTCGACAGAACATTTCCTTGCGCGAAATTACATGTTCGCAATAAAGCGTAGGCAAGTACTAAAGGATGCAAACAAACACGGTGCTGTTAGGTTAGGCTAGGTGCGTCAGTTGTGTCTGACTATGGACGATCTTCTACCACTCGCTTCCCTTTGAGACTTTGCATAAATCGATTTTGTAACAAATCGTAAAAAATGCCCGTTGCATCGTCATTCCCTTATCTTCGATTCGATTTTCATTTTAATGGAACGTAGGTTCGGAAAAGAAAATCCTTTGTAACCGGTGGCATTAAAAAAAGAAAGAGAAATTCGAGCCAACGGTACGAACGGTGTTGGCAAACACTTCCTCTTAACAAAGTTAGTAGAACATCGCGCGGAGAAGCTGACTCGATTACCGAACGTTATTCTATACGCTTAATTTTTTCCGAGGGGTAGTTGAAAGAAAATATCCAGCGCGACAAACTCGCGCCGAGAGACGCGAAACGGTACACTTCAATTCCAATTGTGATATTTTGCGGTTCACCGCGGGACGTACGTCAGATATATCAGATATGTACGATTGAATTTTGGAAATTTTCAAGTAACCGAGTGAGAAACAATGTTGTTCTTGCCGCGCGAAGTTCGAACAAACGTGAATGTAAAAATTCGTATCGAGCATATTCCGTAAAACGTGGCAACCGTTGAAAACAAAATTACAGATATTTACGTATTTTTGTGTTTGAAAATCGTCCGAACATCCATACATAAAGGGTATCGTACTCTAGACATTATCTTAAATTTTCCAAAAAATGTGTATACATTTACTAATCTACGCAGGATTTGATGATTTTCGTGTCGCTAACGCTACAAAAGCAAGGCACACGTAAGTTTATGCCGAGTAAGTACGCTTCAGGAGAGAAATAAAAGATCCACGAGTACGAGTGGATGGTGTCGCGCGTGCAAAAAGCTACATTCGCGTTTACCAAATTAGACACTCAGCCCCCATCGATCGGCCACGAGCCCTTAACCGCATCATCCCTTAATTACGCGACGCTAACAATAGCGATACAACTCACACGTTCGCCCCCTCAATTACCGAAAGTGCCCTCAAACGTCGCTCCTCCTTTTACGAGGCTCTCGTTCAAGCGGTACTTTCAATCTCATGATTCACGAGATCAAACAGATCAGGCGAATCACCGTAGCTCCGATACGACACGGCACGTGCAAAGTGCTAAGTGCTACTGAGCTCGCGAGGAACGAACAATCCGAAGAAGAATGTAAATCCAAGAACAGGGAGTTCTCGGCGTAAAGAAGCGTGTAGACGAGAAGAGAGCGAGCAGCGATTCTCTCTGTTAGTCGCGACGAAGAACAGGCAGTTTCGGCGAGCGTTTCCACACGCGCGATTTACTTTCGGTATGGTTCGGTATATGGCGAGATGTGGCGAGACACGCGCCGCTCCTTCACGGGCAAAGCTCAGCGGGCAATGCGATTATAAAGGAAAAGTCCGTGAGACAGCGGCGGTTTACGCAGCCGGAACGAAACTCGACTTTATTTCCCGCTTGCCGAGACACTCGCGCCAGGACAACGAATTCATTGTCGTTAAATTAAGCAGTCGCGTTCGTCCCCTTCTCATCTCCGTGCTTCTTCCTCGCTTTTCCCTCCCGGTTTCATTTCTCTTTTTTCCCTCCCCCTTCCCGCGTTTCGTTTTCGTCGCCTCAGAGAAACAGAAGGCACGTATTTTTCCGCGCGCACTTGCCGAGAAGGCTCGACTTTTCACACATTCACCACCGACGATCCTGGGGAAGAGATGTTCGTATCATTTCCAAAAGTCTGTAGTCGTATATACCGGAAGAATACTCAGAGCGCGGCAAGAGGTTCATCTTTATTATCAGCCCTCGCTTCTTATTTTTCCGTCGTTTGAATGGAGCATCGCTGCCTGTGTCGCTGTGTTGAATTCGGATGACAATTCATCAAATCAAACAGAGAACGCATCCGCGTGAACGTTATTCACAAAATTATCACCATTCAAATTATCTTCCGCAAAGGGTTTCTTTTAATTGATTAACCCAATGGAAATTTGAAATGAAGGTATTGACGATTTTGATGAATAATCAATTTCACGCCATGTAAGTGTTATTACGTTCAGCTTGCAAAGCTCTATGTTCAATGATATTATTACAATTTGTTTATCGAACGTTCATGTGTTTATTAGACAAATGCTAGTAGGAGCGCCAATTTTGAAATGACGTTGCTAACAAATTTAAAATGACGTAGAATTACATTGGACGGAAGAAATAATGGTCGCAAAATGTGTCAAACAAACGTAGATAGTAGGCCACAAGAATTCGAAAATCCAGCGAAGTCTTGTTTCACAGATATTCAATTACAAACTGTTTTGATTGTGATGAAGTTGTTGCCTCGAAATGCTCGTGGTGTAAAGAACATTTATGTCTATATTACTTCGAGGAGTACCACTACTGTGAAGATTACATTGAATGATTGATTGTGTCTATTTAAAAACAACGATAAGTGTTGAACAGTAAAATCAGCTTTCTTCAGAACTACATATTTACGAACAAGAAACGATTCAAGTATACATCTCTCTACTTTGCACTTCCAGCGAGAAAGTTTTGACGAACAACGAATTTCTTTTCGCAATGCGAGAATCCGTAATTCGGCATGTAATTTTTATAAACAAATACTCGAGAAAATATATTAACATTAACTCGGAGAAACATAAAGAAATATGGTTTTTCTTATATTATGGTTATTTTAAAAAAATGATTTTTTTCGCAAAATGGTGTATTAAATTCGTCGTTGAAAAACACTGATATCATTGGTATTGTAAAATAAATTCCGGAGTCTCGACTTTGAGGGTAGTTAAACACCCCTTTGCCGATAATAAAAAAAATACGTGTCAAATATATATATATATATATATATATATATATATATATATTTTCGAAAGCTAATTAATTTAAGCGAAATTTCATGGAAATCGGTGATTGACAGTCCGGTATGTTGCCTTGTAAGTAGCCGTTTTCGCGGTTTCTCGCCTGTCTCTCGGCAGTGATTTACCGAGGCAGCCCGTCGCCGGTGCGGAGAAATGGTTCCCCGCTCGTTTGACGGACAGGTGCCGTGCGGATCGCGACAGTGGTTACCTAGAAGCGTTAATCGATCGGCGAACGTATCAAAATATCGCTATCCACGTTTCCCTTCCTCTCCTCGTTCTCGTGTTTTCAATGATAATAGACGTTTCACTTGACGTTTCGAACTCATATTCCGATAATGCCGTACGGCGAGCGTTTATCAGCTCGTACAATTTCCTGGGAAAATGGGAACACGAATAATACCGGAAGTCACGATTAGTCGGTCGATGAACGAACAGCCGAGATTTCGCTATACATCTTCGACTGTGTGCATACTAGAGGTTCCCATTCTACGGTGTACGTAAATACGCGTAGTGAACGAATCCGGATGATCAATCCGTGTGATCAATTTTTAATAGATGTGTTCGCGTAATAGAATTTTTAATAGATGTATTCAAAAGTCTTAGAACGAATATCCGTATTTGTTTCAAAACTCTCGTCCGTCTCTTCGTGCTGATCTGAGACGTTTCTCTGAGAAGCATGTTATATTCCAGCGCGGATGCAAATGAGAATCTCTGATATATATTTATTTAATTAGAAAATCCAAAATCCAAATTGAAAAATGTTCGAAAATAAAATCCAAAAGGAAGAAAATGATCACAACGTTGAAACGAACAAGCTGAAGAAAATAAAACCGACGTAAAATTATCAATGAACACGTTCAAAGATCTATACTACTAAAGAAGACGTATGTATATTAAAAAACCCTAATCTTGTAATATACCCCCTAATTTTGTAATATATAGCAGTATTTCGGTGCACGTTCAAAGCCGCGATCGATTGATCGCTTTTACTTACACGCACGCGTCGATTGCAAGTCCGCGATGCGGAACTTCATTCTTCGAGTAATAAAACTGGTCGAATAATATCAGTTGCACGCCATTGGTGGCAGATGGAATTGCCGCGATTCTGCCGGAAAGGGCAAGTTCACCGAAGCGAGGTAAGGATTCCGCCTCCGTCGCCGGCAGAATTACGCCGCGGTGACGCGTTTAATCGGCTTCAGATCGGGCGGTAATTCACGCAGATAATACAGGTGTCTCTCGGGCAAGTTACCGCGAAACTTTCCGGGTAACCAACAAAGACAGGTAGCAACGTACCAGCAACAACAACGCGGAGGACGCGGAAGAAATGAAGTAGCAATTACGTGCTATAACTAGCTGTTTTACAAACTTCGTTTAATTCGCGCAACTTTCCGAAAATTAATTCCGCGACTCTGACTCGCGTCTTTGACTCGGTTATTCGATTAGTAGGAACGGACGGTGTTCAGCTGAAGCTGAAATCCTTGTTCCAATTACCTTTTCGCCGACTACTCGACCGAACAAAATAACCAAACTTCCACTTCATATACATAGGCGGCATTCCCTTCCCTCCTCGCCCTTCTCTGTCGTTTCTCGTTTCCGTGGCTCTGTTCCTTCCTGCTTTATTTCTTATTCTCCCCCTCGGAGGGACACGCGGTATTAAAACTTTTCAATTCCCCCACGGGGCGGATGAAATTACTCGCCGTAGATGGGAAATTCTTATTCTAATTCATTGTCTGACGGCGCTCGAGGGGCGAGGGGGGGGGGCGAAGGGGGAAAGGAGGAAAACGAGAGAGAGAGAGAGAGAGATCGGTCAAAGGAAGAAGGTTCGTTTGGTGTCTCTTTTCGGCATCTCCGGTACCGTGCGTGTAAATCGTCGCTCGGAAACACTTTTTTTCCGACGCGACGAGATTTCTCGCTGTTTCAAAGAAACGCGCGCCATCGACGCCAGACAGAAAACCGCCGCGAATCGCGAATTCTCCATCGGGCGGTGAAAAACCGCTCTCTTCAACCTCTCTAGAATCACCATTACGTCAT
Source organism: Tetragonula carbonaria (assembly GCA_032399595.1). Taxonomy (NCBI): domain Eukaryota; kingdom Metazoa; phylum Arthropoda; class Insecta; order Hymenoptera; family Apidae; genus Tetragonula; species Tetragonula carbonaria. Next base: position 7,178,744 of record JAUCRC010000001.1, read on the forward strand.
TTCCGACCAGTTTCTAATTTCTCAAGTGTAAGTTTTGCAGATTTATAACAGTGTATTTTTAGAGAGTCGAGTGACTTTTTGGTAAAAATGTATCGACAGAAGTCTAGAAATAGAAATTTAATAAACATAGAAATTTATAATAGTTTTAGAGAGTCGAGTAACTTTTGGTAAAATACAGTGTACCGAGAGAAGCTCGTGCCTTTTGTCGTATTAGAAATTTTTTCCTGCCCCTTGCCTCTTAATCTCTCTGCTGCGAATTTGATACTTTAGTCGTCGATTAGTTCCAGTATTCAACCAAGTGACAACGTGTGACAAACGTGAACAAACAGCTCGACCAGAAGAGTTCGAGTTAAAGAAGTTTGGATTTTGTCGGAACGCGTTTGTGCAAATTAACACCCGAAGAAGTTGGTAAACGTTTCGCGAAAGGTTCGCCGAGTACATTTGTGCAACGATAGTCGAAAAACTGTAGACCTTGGAGATCATCGCAGTGTGTCCACGTTTCGAGATAATTGAACAAAATTAAAATAAACTTCCACGAGGCTGCGACGGCTATCGCGAAAGTTTGAAACGAACTTATCAGAGACTTGGAAATACTTCTGCACTACAAAAGCATTCTCACTCCCTGCTATTTTTTAATTATCTCTACGCAAGATGCTCGTTAATATCATCCGAGTTTCCGAACTTAAAAAAAAGTACGATGAAAGAACGTGGCTGAAAACGTGAGAGGACAATCCGAGACTTGGATAAAGTCTCATCTACCACCGAGTTTGATTCCACCGAAATGATGAAACGGCCAGCTGAGTTCAACGACGATAATTCCCTCGTTTCAATATTCCGCGAGATTATTCGAGGATCGATCGAGTTCGGAGAACTCGATCGCCGTTGAAACAGAAAAGAAGATCGAGCGATCGTTCGGGGGCGAGGCGTGCTCGATCAAAAGAAATACAGCGATGCAAACGGCGAGCGTGCGTTGAACGTTTCGAATTTATTTCACGAATTTATTCCGTTGTTCCGTCAGACGGACAGAACGAGCCCGGCCAATTTCGCCGCCGCGGCGATAACACTGCGTTCGGTTGCTCCTTCGTGGTGGAACACCAGCCAGAATAACCGGGAAATTAAAAACTCCGCGGGAAATTTCCGCGAGCGGCGGCAGCTCGTTCGTCGATTTCCCGCGAGAAACTCAGTTTCCCCTTCATATAAATTAACGAAGCCGAAATGAAACGAAGATGCACGATAATTCCGCGTATTGCGATCAAAGCGCGATATTTCGAGGCAGCGAGCGGTATTGTTAGCGGTGGCAATTAGAAAGCCGAGAGTTTTACGTTGGTGATAAATTTCATTTCCACGGGAAGAGAGGATTTTTATCGGATCGTTTTCAGTGACTTTCGACGCAAAGAATTTTAAGATGTTTCGACTACTTTTTTTTCACGTTTTGTCAAAAACCGATACCGCTCCGAGGCAATAATTCTCGGGGTTTCGAATTGAAAGACCAATCGCTGCCGATTTCATATGTTCACTGATATTGAATATTTTCAGTGGTTATTAAGCGACCAAAATGGGTGGCAATCGATTGATGCAAGATTAGACGAATTCTCGTTAGAACTTTCAGTTCTTTTTCTTTTTTCTCTCAAGTTCGTGATATGGCGCTATCGTGATCCTTTTGATAGTGATTTCTTTCCGCTGGCTCATAATAAATTCATGACGAACGCGTGCAAAACACGACGAAACTTAAACGAGGAAACGACTAATGTTTCTTTTATAAATTAAAAAAAAAGAAATTCGAGAAACTACCCACAGGCTGTAAATTTCCGAGCAAAGAGACTAGACGAACGCAGACGTGGCAGGCTCGATGAAAGGCTCGAAATCCAGCCTCAGCTAGGAAACGTCCATTTGTCTAGACGAATTGGAAAAACAAGAAATGGCAAAGAATCAGGAGAAGGAGGACGCTAATTTTCCGGGATTTACTTGTGGCTGGTTCCCGATAAAGCCGGCCGGTGCCGCTCTCTTCCATTTTCCGATACTGCGAACGTCTTCTTTCGCCAGGACAAAAAGTACGCCGGCCGTGTTGTTGCCCTCTCGATCATCACGCCTCCGAAGAGAAGACGAGACAGAGAGACGCGAGAATGGACGAAACGTCGGCGAGGAATCGGTATCCGGGTCACACCTCGAGATCGACAGACGAGGAAAAGCGAAGGGACGCGGCGCGATGAGGGAGGATTTGCAACGGTGAGACAGCAGAGGGAATCAGACGAGACAGCCGACTGTCCCGATGTCTAATTTCGAGAGAGGATCCAAGCCAGGCGACGCGACTAACGATAAGCCTTCAATCTAGGAGCCGTACCTAGCCGTAGGCGATCCGACAGTGAATCGGGGATCAAGAGGGCGGGGGGGCAACAATACGCTCGAAAATCGACCTCTATCGACTCCACCTGTCCGCCTCGGCGACTTTCGATTGTTGTCGCCGGTTGATGAACGGTCACCACCACGCGATTACCTTATCGACGGATCAGCCTGATTTCTGATTTCCAAGCTTCGACACCTTTCATCCCCACCGCCTCTCGTATTTCCGTTTTCATACGTTCAGACATACTCTCGCAAGATCTTCGATGTTCGACCCTTTGGATGTTTCTTAACCTTGACGATATTTGGAGAACAAGGCTCGAAAATAACTAAATTTCATTATTTAGTTATATAGACGAGTTATTTCAAATCGAACACATCTAGTTAAATGAGATTATTCAATCGTGAAGTATGTACATTGTTCGAACAACGGCCAAACTTGAAGGAAAGCACATCTTGGTTTGCGATAACGTTATTCGTTACTCTTCACCTTAAGAGAATAAAGCTTAATTCGGAGTAAGATGAAAAATAATTTGAAACGATTGGTAGTTGACTGAAATCAGACATCTAGCTAAACAAGACTATTCAATTCGTCATTTGTGAAATATATATATTATTCTTAACCTTAACGAGATTGAGGGAATAATATTTTTAATTGAGGAAATAAAGTGAAAAAGAAGTAACAATTTGAAACAACATATTTGAACCGATAGTTAATTCAAATCAAACATCTAACTAAACAAGATTATTCAATTCGTCATTTGTGAAGTACGTATATATTATTCGAATAATGGTCAAGAACAATGCATGGAAGAAAGCACGCCGTTGTTTGCGATACCAGAGCATTATCCAAAGGAATGTCCGATGGTAATCGAGAGGTCGGAAACGTTAACTTAAATCGTTCGAGCGAATCTTCGCCCCTCTTCTTCCTAAAGCCGGTTAATATTCATAAACTCGACTAACCTTACAAAGTTACCACGACTAGCCCTATTAATTTCGACCAGTCAGCTTGACGAAGAGGAACAACATTTACATGTTTAACGTTACGTAATTAGTTGTAACTAGTTGTAAGTAACTGAAGCAGTTAAGTCCGGCCAAGACGCGATCGGGGCTAGATTGTAACCGTCCGAGAGCGTTAAATTCAACGAGATCTTTCGTCATACTTCCCCTTAATAGACACTATCCACCCCGATAGGGCACGCTCATCTTACGAGATAGTTTTTTTTTTTTTTTTTGCAGACGTTAACGATGATGAAACGAACGAAGAGACGAGCGATCCTTTTCGATAGCAACGTCGATAAATTTGCAAAGCGGTTTTCCCTCGGCCGGAAGGACGGACGGACGAGCGACGCGTGATTTGTTTACAACGATTCCGAGGGTGAATATTCCATAACTCGGCGTGGCAGCCCTTGTGGCATCCTGCTGCGACTACACGGCTATCCCACGACAACGGGGATGAATTCACGGCTGTGAATTCACTTTGCAATTCCGTATTAGCTGCTACTTGTCGGCCACGCTCGTCGACACTCTCGAGCGGCTGTTCGTCGCCAGGCTGACGGCGTTTCCGATTTATTTCTATAGGCACTCGTAAAATTCGATTGGCAAATCTCGGCGACCCAGCCCCCTGGAATTTGCATCCGCGCTTACGTTAATTTAAGCGGCACGGCGGCGCAGCCGTGTAACTTTCGCACCATGCGCCATCAGCAAATTTCATCAACGTTATTATTTCGCGTAATTTCGAGCTCTTTCGCCAAACGAGCAAACAAGCAAGCGGGAGCTTGCCCGACGACGCCGGGAAATCATCGTTTCCGGAAGAACAGGCCACAGCCTGGCGGTGCCTGCTGCGTTTACAAAGGCCAACGTAGACCGGAATCAATCGCCTTGATGCACGACGTTAAATATCTAATTAGCGAAATTAGGCCGTCAAGCGTGGCGGTGATCGTGCCGCGAGGTGAGAGAGAGAGAGAGAGACGTATGTATTCAGCTACCTGGCCAGCCCCACGTCGGGACACGTGCGAGCAAACGCGTTAACCTGCCACCTAAGTATCACAAACGTCCATCCTCGGTGCCTAACTACACGCACGCATGCATATGCAAAGCTCTGCTTACCGAAACGAACTGTACGTCTTGCCAGGACGAGAAATCACGACGAGAAATCACGAAGACAAGTTTCTATCTGTTCTCTGTCGCTCGATTACATCGTATTAGCACGTACACAAATTACTCACACTGTACAAGACGAGATGTTGAAATTTGCGTTCAAGTTTGAAACTCTCTCTTTCTCTGTCTCTTTCTCTCTCTCTCTCTCTCTCTCTCTCTCTCTCTCTCTCTTCGCCGAGAACGAAAGGGACAGAATTCTCGTACGCAAAGTAGTTCTTACGAGTGAAAATGGAGAAGAAAATGTCGTATGTAAGATGTGCTCGAGAATTCTTCGTTAAGGAAAACTACGACGAAAATTATTCGAAATAACTCACGAACAATTGCGCGAGGAACGATTCATGATGAAAATCGCAATCGAGCTTTTGATAACAATCGCAGAGGAAGTAACAATCCTCCGGCGAGTTTTCTTGGTATTCTACTTGGAATACAACTTGAAATACTCAGAACCGTCGTTTTCTACGAAAATGAATTGGAACCAGGGAACACGATATTGTCCACTCGACGAAATCTGTGGATACAGTTAGATGCACACTACGTAGCACAATCAGCGTTATTCGCAAAGGATGGATGAGGACCAATTTTTTGGAGAATCCCAAGGCCACATCACGTCATTCGATTTTTATTTGACGAGTATATATATAAAACGAAAATTTTAGTACGCAAAAGTCGACACGCGTGAAGAATTTATAACACGTTTTAACGAAACGAAAAGCGAATCGATTAGAAATTCGAAATGTAAGGAATTCAATTTCCGATAGATGTCAAGCCTGTGTTCATGAAAAATCGACGATATTCCGAAATGGAACTGACTCAAGTGAGTAAATATCGTCAACTTTTCTTGTTTCGAATTTTCGTTCGATTTTCATTTGACGAATATGCGAAAACGAAAGGTTCGTCGCGCAAAAGTCAACACGCTTGAAGTATTTACAACACGTTTCAACGAAACGAAAGCGAATCAACTAGAAATTCGAAATATAAGGAATATAATTCAATTAATTTAAGAAATATAATTCAATTTCTGACAGATGTCACGTTCATGAGAAATGGACGACACTCTGAAATGGAATTGACTCAAGTGGGTCAAATATCGTGTCAACTTTTATTTCGAATTTTCTATATCTTCAAGTAGCTTAAAGAATATTTTACCATATGTTCATGCGACATTCTCTTTTTCTTACTTTCGCTCGTAGAATCTGCCGGAGAAATGTAGGGACACTCTGTATACGTAAGCGTATGTGTATAAGCGAGCGTGGCTCTGCCTTATCCTCTCGAACGCGTAAAAGGAAGGAAAGGCACATAAGCGTGATGCTCGCGGCAAGTTCCGGCGAACCGTGGATCCGTCAGCGACGTTCGATCGACGTAAACCTCTCTCTCTCTCTCTCTCTCTCTCTCTCTCTCTCTCTCTCTCGTTTAGGAACCATAAATCTTCCTTGCGAGCCAGGAAGCTGCCCATCCCAGGCCTTCAATTTCCTACGCATTACGATGAAATATCACGGATTTATTGAAAAGGCACCGGTTCTCTCTCTCTCTCTCGACGGATTAATAGAAACGCTCGGCCGATCGAATTCTCCGGATCGGGTACTCGGGATGAAGGAGGAACGACGAGAGAGAGAGAGAGAGAGAGAAGCGAACGCTCGATTCGTACGAGTCGGTTGCACGCACCGCGCGTACACATACCGATGCCGCCGTTGTAGAAGCGGAATTGCATAGCTACGTCGAGAGAAATGGAAACCTTGTCGGGCACCCGAAGAGAGGAGGCAGGAGAAACGAGGGGTGAACGATCGGCACCGGGGTCAGGGAGGGGAGGGATACGAAGCTCGACTCGATCGTACCACAGAGGAAATGGATCAGACAGAAAGTGTTCGCCGAGGGAACTTATTTGCAGAAATTCTTCAATTTCCGCGAATCACGATGCCGAGACGAGCGCGGGATAGTTCTTTGTGAACCGAAACTCGCTTCCTATTTTGCGTGTCTCTCGCATACGTCGCGGATCGATCCTGCTTGCTCCACCGCCGGGCAACTACAAAATATCGAGTTTTGTCCACCAGCGAAAACAATCGCGGGATGTTTCAGACGGTGGGCCGATCGATGCCGAGAAGAATATTTTCGCGTGGCGTACACATCTCTCTCTCTCTCTCTCTCTCTCTCTCTCTCTCTGTGTGTGTGTTTGGGGGAGAACAATCTTCCTCGATGGCGAAAGCGATGAAAGAGGCGCATCTGTTATCGAAGGCGTTCTCCCATTACGAGATCGATTCCCCCGTAGCTCGTATCGCTCGTGAAATATTTTAAAGGTCCTCCGCCAGACGGGGCTACAGGCAGTCGTTTAAATCTGAATTAGACAGGAGAGAATTCGGTCCCCCTCCGCCGAAGAGGAGAATTCGGGTCGCGAGTCTAGTCTCTAATTTCGTTAGGGAGTTCGTTCGTAAGCCAGCTAGCCGTAGCTCCTCGTTACGCGTCGCGGTGGATCGGTTTGGCCCAACTTTGGACAATTTCTCCGCGACTCTTCCAAACGAGCCACGGAGCATTTTCCACCCTCGCGCAGTCTCGCGTTATACGACTGACTCGTTGCCGGAAAATACAGCCGACGACGCGACGCCGCGTCGCGCGTAATCGAAAGAGGGCGTAATCTTCTCTCTCTCTCTCTCTCTCTCTCTCTCTCTGTCTCTGTCTCTCTGTCTCTGTCTCTCTGTCTTTGCAGACCCGGTCAAAGAGACGGCGATGAATTCCCTACCTGTTGAAAACCGGCAAGCTAAATAAACCTCCGGACGCGTGCGACTAAGACTAAAGATAGCCGGGCAAGATCGACTCAAAGAGAGAGCAATCCATTTTCTATGACCGAAAACGAACCGACCGGCGAATTGCCGCTTGATTCTTTTGCCCGTTCCCTTTATTTCTACCGCTTCTCTCTCTCTCTCTCTCTCTCTCTCTCTTTTTTCTCTTTCGCTGCAGACAGCACGGGCTATCTAGGTGTACGTAACCAGGGAATAGTGGAAAGAACGGACGAAAGAAGGAAGCTAGATTGAATTCTAGGTTTCCCACTCGATTTAAGTTTCCTCGGCAGTGTTTGCCCTCTCGAAGAATGGACGGTGTTCGACGAAAGGAAAAAGAAAGAGAGAGAGAGAGACAGAAAAAGAGAGGGACGAATAGGCGTTAAGAATGGGACTTCTCCGCCCTTCGTCGGCGGGTGACGCATTTAAATGGACTATTTAAGCCGGCTCTATACTAATTTCCTAATTCGTTTCGTAATTCATTTCCATACTTGATGCGCCGCTGCCGGCGAAGTTCGAATAAACAGAACAGAACAGGACAGGGAGCGGGTGGTCAGAGAAGGTGAAGAAAGAGGAAGAAGCTGCTCGAAAACGGGGGTGAAACACGTCGAAAGCAATCGCGAGATAGTCTGCCAGAGATTCCGACTTCTCGACTACTCGGTTGTATCTAATCGCCTAGACGACTGTAAATAAGTTAAGAGATCTCGCGAATTGACTCGTGGAAACAATCTCCGCGGGATACAGGGTGACGAAATCGAATTTGAAATGAATTGCATCCTGCGACGTTCATCTTTGTGCGGTATTGTGAGGGGTGAGGAAGTCTCATTATTCAGAATTTCTTCCTGCATGGCCGAAAGGGCGAAACAATTATTTGTGGCAGCGGAAAAACCGGGAACTGTTTTCCTAGTCTCTCGTCTTAAGGCGTAAAATACGAGCGTACGATTCTGTATGGGTGCATGTGTGAAGTGCGTATGAAGATAAAGATTTTTAAGCACAAGATCTTGGGTAAAGAGTATCGAGTCGTGATAGCAGGTCTTGAAAGAGTTAATATTTCTTTGTCATCGACGTATTCGAACCCTATTCAGTTTTCCTTGATTATTTAAATGTTGTTATTATTATTATAAACCACGTGGGTTTAAATTTTGTTAATTCTTCTTTTTTCTCGCAACATGATTCACAAACCTAAAGTCACCTAAAGATACTGACTGTAAAATATGAAAGAGTCCAAAGACAAATTTCCACTAACTAAGCGAATTTCTAACTCGAACAATTTCGATACGACTAGATTCCCTTTGTTTTCAGCTGCTGTTTTCGTCGTTCGTCGAAACGATGGAGCCGAATTATTACGAGACAAGCAAGAAAGAAACTGTCACCGGTGATCCTAATACGCGTTGCAGCAAAAATCTCTGCATTGGAAAACTTTAGTAGACACACGCTACATATGAAAAGTGCAAACACACGAAAGAAATATATAACGGGGAAAGTATCTCGAGTTGGATTTTACAACTTTCACGACTTTGGAATAATTCGCACGACGAATTCGTTCGCGCTCGTCGAGCGTTAATTTGAATGCGACGGAGATCGAAGAAAAAACGAGTAGAAGAAAGGAAAGAAAGGGAAAGAACGTACAAAGAAGCAGACGGTTAGGAAGGAGGGACACGGGCATTCGATCCTCTGGCACGTGAGCTTTCGAGCGATTTAATCGTACATGTTGCTACAGGCTGCAAGCAAGCATGGATGACTCTGCAAATATTGATTTCAGGAAAAATTGCTTTCCCCTAGGCGACCGTGTAATGCGTTATTGAAGTCCTCGGGTTCGTCGTTGCCTCCGAGACTACCCGAATAGCGAGAGTGGTCGTCCAGTTTCGCTGTGAGCGAAACCAGGTCCAGTTCACTCGCTTCTTCTTGCCCCGACGTGTTTCGAACCTTCGGCCTTGGAACTTCGTACGATCTTCGTTAAATTCGCATTAACCTTACCTCTCGAAACTTGGGCGAGTTCCGAGCACTCGAAATGATTTAGAATCCATCCATGCGCTCGAGTCGAAACGGCCCCGGAGCATCTTCATTAAGGGGAAAAGTCGTGACAAAGTCGTGGGAGAGGGAAGAGAGAGAGAGAGAGAGAGAGAGAATCGAACAGGCGCGAATAAAGGATGGAAAGAAAGTACGAAACGACTAAGAGGGAGAAAGAGAGAGAAGGCAGAAAGGAGAAGAGGAGAGTTAATTTATCACGAGGCTCTTGAAGTTTTGTTAGTCCAACAAAGGCGACCGCGAGAGTAAAGTTCCCCCCCCCCCCCGAAGCGATGTTTCACCGCGGTAAGAATAAGAAAATTCGAACAGTTCTGCGGGGCCGAAATAAAAGTGGTGTCCTCCGTCGGTCGGACAAGACCGAGAAAGAAAGAGAGAGAGAGAGAGAGAGAGAGAGAGAGAGCTGGGACTATTTACGGGATCTCCGCTCTCTTCGTAATAGCTCGGAGTGCGCCCCTACACGGGAATCCCATTCCACGACTGTCAAATATTTTATTTTCCGACTATTACCCTGCGTTAACTCGCGATAACACGGCCCGTGAGAATCGACGCCATCACGCGTCGCGTCGGTCCGCTTCCACCGCAGATCTCCGCTATTAGACCCTCCCTGAACGTGGCCTCGTTCGACCAAAGATCTAGACACGGCAGAATTTCTTAGAAATTGTTCGTTACGGATAGTTCTCAAGCGAGAATCAACGAAACTGCCGGCCGTAATTTCCACCGCATTTTTAGAACGATACGTGACCTCTCGTGTGCTTTGCCTCGTAAAGGGCAGAAACGAAACGCTCGATGAGTATCTAATTAAGACAAAAAACGGAGTGACAAAACGGGAATTTTTTTTTTTTTATTTTTTTAAGTGGCAAAGCAACGAGAGAACAGTAGGGGAAGCTAGATCTCGTGTGACAAGTTCAAAGAAAAAAGTGGAACGAAACGAGATGTTAATAAATAAAATATTATTCTCTCGATCTCTTTGACCGGGCGGAGGGACTTGACGCAGAGAGAAGAACGAATATATAATTAGCAGATACTGCCTCTTTGCCGTGGGAAGATTTCAGTTAGCTGGCTCGCGAATCCGCGAAAATCGATCGACCTGATAATTCATTCCGCTTGAATTAATTCGTTTCGAACTTTGACGCGCATAACGCTAAAAGAAAAAAAAAAAAAAAAGAAAGAAGAAAATAATCCTTCGACGAAATGTCGAGAATGATTGGAAAGAGACGTAGAACAAAAAGACAAGAAAAGAAACGAAGAAAAGGACGATACCAATTGCGAACGTTTTCAAAAAAATCTGAGGAATTCTTTCTCCTTTCGAGAGATGCGCAAAAACAAGAGGGATGGGGGAAAGAAGAGAGAGAGAGAGAGAGAGGAAATTGTTTCCAAAGTCCCGGAAAAATCATGGCGAAGGATAATTTCGCGGTCGAACAGCGTCAGGAAATTAAGCGAACGGTCTCAAGGGCGGCGTTTTCGGACTCGAAACTTCGCCGGACTCGAACTTTTCCCGCCGGCCGGATTTATCGATTCGCGGCTACAAATAAATTATTGGGAGCCATGAGTACTGTACAAACGTCGCGGAAACTTATTCGTACGGAGTTTCGGCGGTTCGACAACGAGTTTCCCGATCGCGATCGCGACCGTGATCGCGATTCTCCCGCTGCCTTTTCTTTAAATATTCACCGGGCAGGTGCACGCTCTTTCGCTCTTCCGATCCTCGACACCTTCGTGCAACTTTCACGATCCTTGTTCGCCAACTAACGAGCCGAAACTACCTCGGTAAGTAGTCGTTTCTGTTAGCTCGAAGGAAAAATTCAAGCCAACAAGAGGGAGAACATCCCTGAGCTTGGCCGGGGGCTAATTCAATTTTCGCGACAAAAAGACGGTGGAATTTTATTGACTGGCAAACCCGCTGCTCGACCGTATCGTCTTCCGACTAAACAGGAAGAGGCATACCTCTTCGGAAGGGGGGCAAAGTATCCGATCGAAACTTTTCGTTCGTTTTCGTCCAGCAACGACGATTCACCGGAAAAACAGAAGAGCCGATCGTTTGGCTATTTTCTGTTTGGTCTCGAAGGAGACTCGCCGAGCGGGACAAAACGTCCGTGGAAAGAAATTTCGTCGAACGTTTCGGTCTAACTTAGGAAAATAATTCGGTCGACGTGCAGAAACGCGACGTATGCACGTTCTACGCGATTTACCTCGGCGTATATAAGGAGTTTACCGTTCGCCAGAGTTTATTCCTTAATAAAACCGAGAAGAAACGGCAACGTACGTACGTACCTGCCTACGCGGAGGACATAAAGCCCTCCTATTTCATCCGACATCTTTCGACAAAGACCGCCTCCCATGTGTCACGCACAATTTGCGACGCGACGTCGCAAAAATTTTGAATGGAATCAAAGCGGCAAACACGCTCGAAAAACGGAATTGCAGCGGAATCTCGAAGAGACGAGCCACTCGTCTCATGCATACGGAAGTCGAGATTCCGTGTTCCACGACTGGAACATGTTCCACTTTTCATTCCACGCCGCCCTTTATCTCGAAAAACCGACATAGACGTTTCACGGTCGATCGTGAGGATGCCGTGAGTCGCTTGCGACTCGCTGTGCGTCGATGATCGTGACGTTTCTGACTCATCGACATCGAATCGTAATTCAACTTTCAGTGGAAAACGAGGAGGGAAGACGACCTCTCCTCGATAACAACATGGGGAAGCTCGTACGTGCGACAGTTGGCTGAAAATTCCCGTGAAAGCAGCGGGAAGAGTGGATGCGCATGCGAATCCGCGGATTTATCCCGCTGGCTTTTTCCAATTTCATATTAAATTCATCCGTTTATTCCTCGTCGGTCGACCACAGCTCGTCGGTGAACGTAGCGATTATTGATTATTTCGAACGCGAAGCGATTTTATCGGTCACGATAGAAAAGGGGGGCGGGTTGTGAAAAAGAAAAGTGGGAGGCACGATGATAAAGGCTCGAGATACCGTACCTTCTTTATCTTCCGACGAATTCTTCTTTATTTTCCTTTTCGGTGCTTGTCAAATCCTCGAAGACACACACACACACACATATTCTCTCTCTCTCTCTCTCTCTCTTTCTCTCTTCGGATTTTCTCGTTCGTCCCGTAGCTACCAACAAATTAGTCTCGCCATCCTTCCATCCTTTTCAATTTCTCCACACACACACACACACACACACACACACACACACATTCTGTTCAATTGTTCTGATTCTGCGCAGAAATGCAACGTTTATTTCGTAATGTTCTAAATGAATACAAGATTTAAAACAGAGAAAGAGAGAAAAGTGAAAAGTAATATAGTCTTTTGTAGAGTAAAATGTACCAGCTGAGGAACCGACGAATTATCCTCTGGGTTCTACTCCGACATCTTCGTAAGAATTTCACATCGTAAACTACTTAAATTTTGATTCCAGCATCCTTTGCCTTGTCCTGGAATTTGATCTTGTACTCGCCGGTCGGGTCGTACTTCTTCGACAGTCTGTCCCACAACATCGGCCGCTGAAACGCAAACATCGGGAGATTTCGTTTATCGTTTCATTCGGGAAATTCAGCTACTTTCGTTGGACAGTTTCGGGAGTCGAGTGAACCTTTGAAACGAGACGTCGATGCACTGGACTGTCACCGCGAAACAAACACTGCGTGGATAACGGGGGGCGGAAATGCGTTTGACAAGCGCTACCTTTCTCCAGCGGCGTTCCATTATAACAATATTAATCGCGACTCTGTCAACGGAAGCGGAAAAACAAGAACGTCGAGACGAAGCGGTGGTTGTAGATTCAATTAAAAGTTGCCGGCGAAGATAAGGCTGCGGGAGTTAAATCGTTCGTTGCCGACTTTCGTAAACCGGAAGCATCACCCCCGCTCCACCGAGAAATATATCATATTTTCTTTGAAAGTCCATGTTCCTTTATCACGGTCCAAGCAACTTCTTTTTTCTTTTTTCTTTTTTCTTTTCCTTTTTTTCTTTTTTCTCGAAATCGTCGCGGTTAAATTAAAGAATCTCAACCGGCGGACATTCTAACTCGCCTCGAAGTTCTTTTCAACGATAGCGCAAAGAGAGCGATCAATAAGGATGAAAAATGATCGACGATTCAAAACAGTTTATCTTGGTCGCGTTTTAAATTTGTGACAATCCTCCTTTTCTATCAAAAATTATAAAGATTCGAACGTTTTGGAGGATTTTCTTGCGTCCTAGATTTACTATCGTTCTGAAGAATGAATCTCTTAGAATTTGTTGCACAATTCTTTTTCGCCATTTTATTAAACGGACAGAAATTCAGGGAAATTCTAACATTTTGTCGTTCAAAGTTCGATAAATTGGCGAGAAAAAAAGGAATCGCCGAAGTTGAAAACTAGGTTGTAGTCATGGGAAAATATGTTGAAATAAGGCCATACGGATTGTTGTATGACTTTTTTACGAACGGTGACAACAGTTGAAATCATCGACAATTCCTCGTCAATTTGTTGTTTGGTTCAATTACGCTCGTCTCTGCAAGTAGGGTAAATAACGAACGTTTCCGGAGTGAAACGCGACGAAGTTTGATGCAGAGAGAGTTACCCGAATGTCCCAGGGCATAGGTTAACGATTATTAGGCGAAGAAATCCAGGATTTCTCCACGGGGGATAAAGCACCAGAGAGAGACTGAAGGAAGGGGGGAGGCTGAAGGTGATTCTCAGGGAATTGTTCGGAGTGTTTTCGTCCGCGCGGGTCCAAGGATCAAAGCCAACAACGTGCAGTGAAAGTGGAACCGGTTCTACGACATTCGGGAGCAGATCGACAAATCGGCGAAGTGACTGGCGCATTTTATGTTCAATTAGCCGCGGAAAAGCGACGGTGAATGCAGCTGCCGGTGAACGTACCTTGTTAATCAAGAACCGGATGACCTTCTCGCTGCCGGTTTTCTGCTTCTCGCTGCACTTTTCGCACTCGTTCTCCAAGGCGTCCGGCAGAGACTCTGAAATCACACGAACGAATTCAATTATACGGATAGTTGCGTAAGAGTTCGGCCTCACAGTTTATTACCAACGTTAACCCTGTTATTACCAACATTGTTGCTTTCGTTCCATACTGCTTTTCGGCACGTCTCGCCCTCCTAGCTGAGTCGTTACAGCTGCTAAGAGCCGATAGCACGCGTCGTTGCAATTGCGCGCGAGAGGCGTAATTGGCAAACTCTCGCAGCTACGAATTTTTCGACTCTCGCTGCTCGAGATAGGGCACGGTCGCGGCGAATTCTCACGACGAGGAGAAATCGCACAGATATTGTAGCGACGTATATTAACGACAAAGGAAGAGTTCGTCGTTTCGAATATACCAGCCGAAAATATTCGAGCTAGCGAGGAATCTTCCCCTCGAAGTGCTTTTAAATAGGTTACGTTCTCGTTTATACTGACAAGAGTAAAATGGCCCTTCTTTCTCACTTCCTCCCCCTCCCCGGTAACTTTGGGGAAGCGGAGAGAAAAGAAAGAGGAGACACCGATCGTGGAAACGAGATCAAGAATTTTCCAGTGAAAATATTCAAGTGAACTTCGTAAAGCGACCCGGCGAACCGTCCGCGCTAATCGCATGGCCGGAGCCATTTAATCGCAAGCCCACGGTGCCGTTTACCTCGTAATTTCCCTTAGTATTCAACGAAGTGGCTCCTCGATATCGAAATCCACTGATAACTTATTAACCATCGAGGTCGCGCGCTCCTTTCATAAACTTTCGCAATTATCTTCATTACACTTTCAGCAACGCAAACCGGCAGGCGGTGAGCATTCAGCCCCGTTAAATATTGCTGAAATTTCGATGATATCGCCCCCGCAGGTTTTTGTTTCCAGCCGCGTAACAATGTTTAACGGCACGGTGGCGGTGCCAAACTACCCTCGTACGTCCACGAAACTTTGAAACCCCGGACCTTGTACCTCTTTACGCGTCGGACTTTCCCTCGAGTTGAAGTAGAGCGCCACTTTCACGCAAAATGTCCCGTTCCTTGCGCCACGTGACCATCTTGCTCCAAGCGGATAACGTGTCACCAAGGCTCGTCGAATCGATTGTTATTAGATTCTTTGCTCTTCAACGTGAAGAAAAAGCAATGGAAGAAAGAGTTACAATCGTAAGGCGGCTGTTCGATGGACTTTGATCGAGCGCGGTGACGGTCTTCACGAGGAGAAGACGGGTAACAGCGGTGGCCATTATAATTTTTTCCACATGGCGTGCGTCGATTGTAGCCTCCTGCGGAGGGGTAGACTTCATAACGTATGTTATCCCTGCGAACGTAAGAACGAGGAGAGCAGCAGCCTTCTCGTGCCCTCGTGCAGCCTCGTGACGTTTTTTCCCCGGGCGTCGTTCGTACCAGCTGCTCCGAGGACTCGTTCCCGAATTCGCCGAGACGAGGGCCATATCTTTCTCTGACAAAGTACCACTCGGACTCGCGATCCGACTACGGCGAGAGGTAGAGAGAGGGAATAAAACGAAATGAGGGAAATCCGTCTTGATGGGCCGATACGAGTTGACGTTTACGCGAGGGGAGAAGATCGACGCGTCTCTCACTGTGAAATACGTTCGCCTGATCGCGAGCGCGAGCATCATCGAAGCTGCGAGTACAGCTCTACTCGAGCGTATCTCTTCGTTCGAAGGTTTCGAATTGTGATTACGAATTCGTTTGCGATCGCGATTCGTCACGGTGCTGGTTTGGAACCGATACACAATACATACGTATCGGGTGCGTGCGGTAGCACTGTGTCGACGCAGGCAGTGATCTATGAGGAGCTTTGAGATATTTTTATTCAACCGACGTGAGTTACGCTTTCACCGAAATTGACAGACAGCAAGTAACTTTCTAACGAAACTGTTCCGCACGTACGTACGTACGTACATACGTATGTATGTATGTATGTATGTATGTATGTACGTACGTAAATGCAAACACTTCAGCAGCCGTGGTGACTCCGGCTTGGTAACCGTTTGAGCCCTTATCGGCGCATCGCAACCTGTTGGCTGCCACGCTTTTTAATCCAAATATCTCGCGCAAAATACATACATACGTGCGCGAACGTTCAACGCTCGCGCTTTTCCTCTCTCTCTCTCTTTTTCGCCGACATTTTCACCGGCTTAATTTATCAAAAGACCAAAAAAGAAAAGAAAGGGATAATTTAGTGACAGGCGGAACGGCGAAACGCGTCAACCGAGTAGGTATATCTCCGGTTCGTTCTTTCTTTCTTTTTTTTTTTCTTCTTTTTCCTGCACCGCTCGCGCCCGTGTCGAGATACGCGCGCGTTCGCTTACGTGCCTCCAATAAAGAGCTTATCGTGCGTCATTACAAGAAAAACGAGACGCCATTAGCGCACCGTTGAATGGATAGCCCGCGTTCCGTCTCGCCCACGCGCGATACCACGCGTTATCGCGACAATTCATCCGGTCGGGAATATCTTAATTGAATCGAAAAACTGTTTCTCGCTTGGACAGAGCAACGAACCGGTTCTATAGTAGAAAAGGCACAACGATATACAGGGATATTTATCGGTCGGACGATTATTCTTTCGGATTATCGCGGGATTACCTGGAAAGATAAAAAGCCGCGAGGGATGGATGCTACGAGAGCGTGGTAATTTTCAACGTGGTCCATCGACAACAATCGGATCGTTATTCCAGCTGCGAACGTACGTACGATCAGGCCGCGATCAGATTTAATCGAAAACTGAAATTTTCGGCCGTGCTTGACGAACACCGTGGCTCGATTCCGCGAGTTAATGCGAAACAAGTTTTTCGTAAAACAACACACAGCTCGCGGTCAGACCGGCTCAGTCAAGTCGATCAGCAACGAATTAAGTTATACCACGGGATTATACCATTTCGGTAAAAAAATATCTTATTTAAATTATCTTGCTTTCGGTGATAAAAATTTTCAATATGATCTGCTATTGATCCACTGATCTATCGTCAGAATGACGATTGCATTTGCGAACGAAACAAGCGCATCCGAGGATGCACAGTGAAGAGCATAACTGTGACAATGACGGCGAAAAATCGTCGATCGTTTTCGTTTAAACCCGTGTTCGTTTAAACCCGTTAACTTCGTAAAGAAAAGATCGTATAACGACCCATTTGGTCTCTAAAGCACGAAGCTTGTATTTCGACAGTCGTGAATTTGTTCTTTTCGAAAATGACTTTACATCACGTAGCTGGGGACACGTTTCTCTCGAAAATTGTAGAAATTCAAACGCGCGTAAAAACATTAAAAAATTTTTCTCATGACGAAATCTTCCATGGTGTCGAAAATTAAAATTTTTTTCTTTACAACGACCTCTTAAAATTCGCTGTACAATTTTTTTTTTCATTATTTTATTGGAACATTAGGGTTAGATGACAAAATGTTATTCAATATTAATAAAACAACATTCGATAAAACGACGATGAAAAAATTGTAGCACGAGTTTTAGGGAATCATCATTGTGAAGGAGAAACTTCAATCTTCAAAATGATCGGTGGATCGCGAGAAGAGATTTTTAATATTTTGCACGCGTTCGAATTTTGAGAATTGTCGAGAAAAAGAAAGGACCGAAGGACCCGAGGAACCGCAAAATTGGGACATCCATGTTTTGTTGTTAACGCCGATATCAACGTTCTTGTATCTCATAAACCGAAGAGCAACGAAATAGAAGTGAATATCAACGATTCTATCAATAAATCGAAAATAATACATTTCTACAGTAACATCAAGGATACGCTCGACACAGTCTGTTGAATATTAGTTTAATGATCCAGTGTTAAATTTCACGTTCAATAATGCAATTGTTATAGATTCTTTCTTCTCCAAGTATTATTCAATTTTTCAATTTTCTCGAAACAAATACAGCATTTGCCGTAATACTTTTAAGTGTGACGTATGTTACATTATAATTACAACCGTAAAGAGAAAGTAAAAATTACGTAGAAAGAAATGACGTAAAAAAAGGAAAAAGAGATTCGAGCGACGAATCATACCCTGCCCTAACGTTTCTCTTTCGTACCTAATTCTCCAAGGAACGTGACTCAAAAGTCGAACGACGCAAAGCTAGAAAAATGTTCAACGTCTCTCGAAAGCTTCTATCGACGTCCTAAGCGATGTAACGAGTCCTTCGACGACTTGGTTGCTTTAAAACGGACCAAGAAAAAGCGTGTTTGTACATCGTTTCTTTGTATCTGCTCTCTTTCTCTCTCTCTCTCTCTCTCTATATATATATATATATATA
This sequence comes from Tetragonula carbonaria, assembly GCA_032399595.1. Taxonomy (NCBI): domain Eukaryota; kingdom Metazoa; phylum Arthropoda; class Insecta; order Hymenoptera; family Apidae; genus Tetragonula; species Tetragonula carbonaria. Next base: position 7,197,266 of record JAUCRC010000001.1, read on the forward strand.
CATATATATATACTTTATATATATATATATACTTTTTTGTCACAGTGTGCACTGACTTTGTTGCACGAGGTGTCTAATTTGAAGACCTCAAAACCAGGTCTCTGGAAATGGTCACCTCAGGAAACGAACGTTACAAACGCACAAAAGAAGAGACTCTGGTACCTTGTTATTTAATTCTACAGAATTTTAATTTCCAAGAGGAAATCTAACGTTTTCATTAACGCCGCGCGAGCCAACTCAAAATGTTGGTAGACTTCGCGCCATTATATTATATTAATATAATATTTCATACTTGATATAATAATGCTATAATCCCTGCATATTTTCGTTCGTTTCCTCCGTGCGCAATGTACTCAAACGCGCAGCAAAACTTTTCACCTCTTAGCTACGAATACTCGTCATGCGAGGAAAATAATCACTTGTTACTTAAATGTGAATCAAATTTTTTTTATAGAGAATAAAACGTATTTGTAAATTTTAGACATTTTAGAGTATCTTGAGACTAGACTCCACTGGTTGTTTTTACATCATTTCGAAATATTTTCTTGCTACGATCGCTTGTTGCGACTCGTATGTACATATAATTTCTATGTACATACTGGAGAAATCATGTTTTAAACGTTATTTGTTCGAATTCATTTTTGTTATACAAAAAGAATAATGGGAAATTAACGTATTGAAAAAAGCCGTTGAATTATATCCAGTTGAAGATATAAAATCAGCATATGCAACATCTGGTCTCGGCAATCTACAACGAGAAGCCTACACGTTCCATCGGAGAACATTTTCCAGACTACTCACCAAGCACATCGTCAACTAAACCCACACGAAGATGTTCGCTGTATTCGAACACGCGAAATGCCATTATGTATCGTACCTTGCCTTGATAAATATCATTCTGAGAGAATAAATTAAATTTCCAATTTCCTTTTACTTTTTCCAAATATCTAAAGTTTTTGTTTAATGAGAAAATTATGTTTGAGTTTCGTAAATAATGTCGATCGAGTTGAACGATAAAATTATTGATTTAAAAAAAAAAAAAAAAACACTAGTGTCATTTCCCTGCAATTGAATTCAATCTCACACAGCAGCTGCGCTGCACACTGTCTGCGTTCGACGAGTATAATCGTCGTTCTAGCGGCGACTACAGCTAAAAGATTAATCGCGTATTGGAAATGCCTCTGTCGTCCGCGAAATAAAACGAGCTACCAAAGCGATGCAAAACTCGAACACGATCGCGGAAGTAACGCGCGCGAACATCGACAGACCTCGATCGCGTAGATAGAGCCGGAAGAAAGCTGGTCACTCGGTGCGAATGGTTCCACGGAATGGGAACACCCGAACACAGAAACACCGCAACAGTCTGGACAACGTCCCCGAGGAACGAAGGCGGAACAAGGTCGTTACCAAGGTTCTTGAACGCTTCGAACGAACGAAAGCTGCGGTCTTGCAATTCCGCTTCCTTTTCCGGCCCACTTGGCCAACTTTGACCGCGACCCTCGTCCGATATGTGACAGCGTTACCCGCAAACTTTCCATCAACGAGACGACCACCGGTGGTGGTGGCGTCCGGTGGCCACGTACAGAAGGGAAGCCTACGAGGAAACCTCCTACGAGGAAGAGTTGGCGGCCGCGCGACCGAGAGCGGCGTTCTCGCGCGTTTCGTTGGTACACGACCGCCGGCGGCGAGGGACGCGGGAGAAGGGGAACAGAGGGGGACGAGAACGACCAGGAGAAATAGGAAGTGGAGGACATTGCTTATTGGATTTCGAGGCAAGAGGTCCCAGAGGAAGACCAAGTAACGGGGAAACGTTACAGTCTGCACGATAAAACAAGCCGCGTCGGACGGGCTAGGTTCAAGCCCAGATCCGCCGAATAGAAAAATACACCGAGACATTTGTCTGCAATTTATACCACGGCGCGATTTATATTACCAAGATCTTTCTTTTTCTTTTTTTTTTTTCCCCTCTTGCGTTCCTACCATGCAAGATAATCGCCTGATTTCATTCTATTGTTTTGTTGCACGTTGTACGCTGGCAAAGTATGCAATTTTCTCATGAAATTTGGCATAAATGTAGTTCGCGAAAGAAATATTCGTTGCTGAAGGGGTGAAAACCACAAAGTTGGCTTAACATACATATTTTGTCAAATAGATTTTGTCTTGAAAATCACCGGAACATACAGTTTTTACAGCAAAAAAAAAAGAAATCATTTTTGGGTGTTCTTTGCGATTTGCGCACTTTGTGATCCAGCGTTACAACGTTGTGTGAATCGTAAGAGGACGACGCGCGACGTCATCGTATCACGCGCTATATTACAGGTGTTATTCCCGAAAACTTGAATTTCAGAATGTAACTCCGAAGCTTAATCGTTTCCAACGCGACCGGAGCTTTATCTCGAGCGTGACGAACTCTTGCCCTCGTTAGAAATTCCCTTTGCAAACTTGCCTGCGAGCGAACAATGGCGAACGGGGCGTTTCCGATTCGAAAGTGATAACGCGGGAAGAAAACGCTGTTTCCTTCAAGACACGAGGACGCGTTGAAAAGCGTTGTATACGTGAAAATCGGTGACAAACCGGTGACAAACGAGGCGGCACGGAGATAATCCGGTTGCGTGATACACGTTCGTATTAAAGGGAAATTAAAGAGTCGAGACTCACTCTTGAGCTCCTTGGCGTCGGGCGTGCAACTTCCGACATCCAACAGGCAGTTTACGTAGTTGTTGAGCAGACGGTCGCTGTTCAGGATCGACTCCAAGTCGATGTTGTCGTATTTGGTCGTGTACTTCTCGTCAGCCAGCGCGCAGATCAACATGGCGAGGAAAACAATCGCGACCTAGATACGGGAGGAAGCCCAGGAACAGAAAAGCGGAAGTCCTTTATAAAGTGGCATTCCACCGAGTGATAAAGCGAGTGAACGCCGCGAGCACCAAACACCAAACCAGATCAAACCCTTCACCAAACCCTTCATCCAGTCCTTTTTCTCAATTATTTTTCCACTCCCCCGTGACCAAAGCCAAACCGGCTAATAAATTTGAAAACTTTGAGAAACCGCCTTTGAGAAACCGTTGTCGCGCGCAGCATTACGATGGGCAATCAACAACATCACACGTACACTCTCCGAGAGTTTTGAATCCTCCAAGAATCCGCGCTCACAAGATACGATTCAACACCAACTCTGATTCTCAACCCGCGTTACGGAGATTTCGAGAACTTTTTCGCTGTTACCCGCCCGCTGAAAAGCTGGAGCTGTCGCGTCGAAACAGACCGCGCGATTCCGCGGTTCTAATGGCTTTTGAATGGCGACGGCCATTTGAACCTTGATCGGGAGAAACTTGTTGCGAATACCGCCGGAATTAAAAGCGGTTCTAACGATTATTTTATTCGTTGCGCGACGTCGTACGCGCGATTCTTTCAACTTTGCCTCGTAAGTTCTAACTTGAAACGGTGATACGGTGGTTTTATGGGGAATCTGGAGAGAATATCTGGTACAATCAAAATGGCAGCAGGAAGGCATCCAGCGATTTCAAGGAAAAGCAAGGCAAATTCGTCGATGTGGAAACTGAGTTTAGTTAACACTAAAGATGCGTTCAGATTTGTTACGCCACAGTAAGAAATATCACGCTATCTAAATGTAAATAGGGTGTCTCGGGACCGAGTAGATGGTGATTCTATGTGAAAAAAACGTGTCGAAAATAAAGAATAAAATTTTACGCTATAGAGGATGCGTCGGAAGAACATGAACAAGCGGGATGATTCTACAGAAAAAAAAGAAAAAGATAAGGAAAGAACGTAGAATAGAATTTTTCGAAGGCTTCGTTTTCGAGGAAAAATCGAAGTTTGAAAATTTATCGAGCACACTGGAATTTGATTAATAACAGAAAATTGGTCTACGTGCAGAAATAAGTCAAAAATGTAGAAATAAAATTCTTTCGTTTGAAGCTTGATTTCCAAAAATAGATTTTTGGAATATGTTTCTTTGAATATTACCTTGGCACACGTGTGTACCTAATAAATATTCGAAAAAAATTTTATTCTACATTCTTTATTTATTTTTGCTCGTAGAATAACCTAAAAGTTATTTAAGTTAATTACTCTTGTCTCTCAAATATAACGTTAATTAACACAAGTTTAACACTTGAAGTTTGAAATCTTCAAACACAATTGTCTCGAAAACGAAGCTTTAAATCAAAAAATTGTATTCTACATTCTTTTCTTATCTTCTTTTTTTTTTCATTTGTGAAGAATCATCCCTTGCCCGCTTGTACATGATTATTCCGACGCACCGTGTATAAGAATGATGTGAAAATAAAATGAACGACTTTCTACGGTAGATTAATCCAAGTAGACTTGAAAAAATTTTCAAACTCGATTTTCCCGAAAACAAAGGCTTCAATGAAAGAACTTCGTTCTTTCTTTTCAACTCAATTTTACTTGGTTGTACCATCTTTCCTCAGACACCCTGTATAATCGACGAATATCGACGGTAAAGTGACCCGCTCCGAAGGAAGTGTAACACGCTATCTCTTGAATAAATTTGAACATGTTCGCGTACCAAGACCGAACTCTGATTGTCATTTGTCCAACTGAAATTCGATGAACTAACGTGATGAATTAGTCAGTTATATGGGCGGATATCAGTAAACAAATTTATAAACGGATTCTGCATCGAACTTCGTTACTAAATGCACAAGTAACGGTATGTATGTAACGATAAAGGATGGATTCGGACTCAGAAACGTCGGAATCTCGGAATCTCGGAACTCGTCGGAAATCCAAGAAGAAAGTTCCGAGTTTCGGGAATTCGGGTACTTCGTACTTCTTCCGTGATTTCGAAACTCTTCGAAACTCCGATGAGAAAGGTATGAAATCAATGTACAAAGAATCGTTCGCGACGCGAGTGTAAGAAATATTCGATTATCGATCGTATTGGTTAATGATTATATATCGAACGTTTGGTACGAGATGTTTTCGTTTATTAAGGATCGCGAGCAGATCCAATCGGTCGAACAATTTCGAAATGATAATGTGAAATATCCAAATTTAAAAAAACGATAAAAAGAAAAGAATGATATCTTATATAATAATGTATTCTGAAAGGCATTTCACGTACAATCGATAAAAAAAAAACCTAGAATGATGCGTGGTGTTGTTAAATAAGAATCTGAAGTAAATATTTTTCGTACGTTGTTTGTTCAACTTTAGTCGATGAAAATTTATCTGAAAATGTCGACTCCAGTTTTTGAAACAACAAATTTCTCCTACAAAATAAATACTTCAAATTTCGAGAGTTTCGAGTTTCAAAAGTTTCGAGAGTTTCGAGACGTAGTTTCGAAACCTAGTAGATATTATTGCTACTGCTGTAACAAATAAGAGAAACAAATATGGAAAAATCTCCAGATTTTTTTACCATGCCATAGTAAAAAATGTTTCATGATAGGAAAATGTTTTGTCATTACATATCTCGATTCATTACTTGGATTCAGCCATTCTTTCGATGAATATCGAAATCAATCCAATCCAAAGTATTTAACGCGTTTCTTCTACATCTTGAACGAGTTTGGGTATCAGTAAACAAATTTAGAAACAAATCCTGCATCGAATCTTGTTGTCACTAAGTACATAAATAAAATGTAATACGTAACAGTAACCAAATGTGGACGCAATGTGGACCTTAAGAATTTTATGTACTGTTGGGAGTTGCCAGATTGTAGACGAATTCCCGCACGCGGAGACAAATTGCATTTGCCTAATTTGGTAGTGGTCAGAGGATAATGCGATGTTTATAATTCAGAAAAAGGAGGTTCGTTCCAAGAGAGATAACATTTGTCACGAACGTGAAAAGCGTACGAATACAGAAGAAAAAAGCATTCCCATGTGCATCGAATTCAAAAAAGTGGAAAAATGTTAAATCTGTGCAAACATTGTTTACAGAGAACTATAGGTATTACACGACATGTAAGACTTGTTAAAAATATGTATATTTATACAACAAATATATTAAAAAGTATATGTACATTTAAATAACAAATATGTTGAAATATATTTTCAAGCCTTGCCATTCCTTTGGCTCTTAGTGTTAGTCATTTGACGACAAGAAAATCAAACTTTTGTGCGTGCATTTTTCACCTGAGAACTGCTTTCGCGCAATCGGATCGGGCACAGCCGAGTTAATCGCTAATCAGAAAGTGAAAAAAAGGGAGGGGGGGAAAGCGGGAAATACGACGCGCGAGAGTTGAAAATCGGTTGGACGTTTTCAGAAAAAATACCGACGAGTTTTCAAGACTTGGTCGGTCGTTGGATCAATGATAGGCGAACAAGGGTTGATGGGATAAGTCGAACGAAAGGTCGAGTAGCATGTAACAGAATGGAACACGGCGAATCTGATTGTGGACAGTTAATAGGACGCAATTAGTAACGCGATCCCGGTTAAGTGGCTCTCAGAAGCGATGGACCTACCGTGGCTATCTGCCGGTTTGATAATATCGAAATTTAATATTCCACTGATCTAATCAAGATGTGATTTAACCGGGCCTTTAGTCCGCAAACTCGCTCCGCTTGGGGTAGGCAACGCGCGTTAACGAAGGCTCAACGCGCGTACACATAAGGCAAAGTCATCGCGAAATCCAGACTTAAGAGACAACCGCTAGGCTACTTAGCCGTTACCAATCTCTCCCTGTGTTCCCTGCGCACTTAATCTAAGCGAAACCAGATTACACACAGCGACAATTCACAGTTAAATCGATCGACACGCAACACACGGACTCTGCCATCGGCCATCCCATCGTTTTCTACGCTCCACATGCACGAGTAATGCGCACACCAGGGTCAGCTGAAACGGTTCCTGCTGCTTACGTTGCCAGCTGTAGCGGCTAAGCACGCGACAAGTCGTCCTTGCCCCGTTACGACACACGATTCCACATAAATCCTGTGCAATCGTTTCCACACCCACGCTTCGATAACGTGTCCTTTGTCGCTGTTTCCGAGGCGAAACTCGAATCGTTCTCGACGAAAACCGGTCGCGTTCCTCGAAAGAAAATCAAGCTCGATCCTCGCAGGTTGCCCACACGATCGCTTTGATCGTCAATCGTAGGGGATTTTATTCGTCAATGCCGCTGGTTTTTTTTCGTTCGGTAACGTGTCCCTCTTGCTAAATGTCACGCACGCGCGGAAGAAGTAATTAAAAAAATCCGCGGAAACAAAGGAGGAAAACTCGTTCTTTCGTAATCCAGTCTGCGTGAAACGTCGATCCTTCGTCGATACTTTCGCTGGCTCGAGTAGCTCGCGAAGCTGCCTTGCCAGATTTCTTACCGCTGGTCTTTCTTCGAAACGGGCCAAGGCCAAGGAAATGAAAAATTCGTCGAATAAAGACGAAATCGACGAAAATTGCGATTCGAATAACAACTGGTTTTACAGTATCATGCAAAAGACACGTATTGCTCTTGGAATCTCGTGTCATTGAAAAACACTCGAAAGCGAAATACATGTACGTATACTTTAAGCTCACGAGCTACTGATTATTATTATTATTATGCCAGATGTTTATTGCAAAACACAATTTGACCACTTTAATCCTTTGTCCTCGAGAACATCGTTTTGTATCGTTTATATCTACCAACGATTCATTTACGAAGCATCACTTCACATAAAATGATTGGAAAGTATTGGAAATAATCATTCGACGCGAAATTTTGTCGATTATATCTTTCTAACGCGTGATATTGTTTGAACACTCATCAACGTGCATTGGAGCAAGTAATAATATGTACAAGAGTCAATGATATATAGTTTTAATCTCTGAAAGGAAAAATAATATCCTCCGTCATTTTTTAAAAGAAACGTTTCGTAAGAAACGGTAAGAAGTCTAGTTTATTCCAACAAGTAACAACTGACTGAGAAATCTTGAGAAATTTCTTCTTTTGTTCTTCTTTCATATTACACCATTATATAAATGTATACGTTCGTTACAATTACCAGCAAAATTATAAAAAAGAGTAAAAGTCCGAGCTGTTGGCTAGATTCAAGTAAAACGTCCCCTCAGAAGGGAACAGTCGAGTGCAAAGGGTTAATTCTTCTCTTATACCGTCAAATTTCTCGACTCGAGATTTAAAACTCCTTCCCGTCTTTCCTTACAACAAGAGTAAAGCATCGAAAGCGTACTCCTTTTATCCGAATCCCTTTCAGCCGGCCATTTTATCTCCGCGAAGATTTTGAAAAAAAACCTGCTTGAACGACAAAAGAGCAACGAGAGAGAGAGCCGAGTCCTCTCGACGTTAAGTCCTGTCGCTCGACTAAAATGGTCGACGGCTCGATTGCGAATGCTCGTGCCGCTCTTTTAAACAGCCGTAACGTCGATGATAATTACGGAATCGGTGTCAACGCCGCCCATAAGGCAGCGCGCGTAACATAAATCCCATGACGCAACAACCTCGCGACAACGTTGACGTGAGAAACGCTTCCTAACGCCTTTCACTCTCACTCAGAAATAAATTTCACTGCGGTTCTTTTCTGCGTTTTTTTTTTCCCCTGCCAGACGTCCGATCGCGTAATGCTGCGCAATCGGCGAGAGCTGATAACTTTCGAGCGTAATCCAGCGAGCGATCCGGTGTCAGTCAAACAAACGTGACATTTGTTGTTTCTAAATTAAATTCATTACAACGTTCTACAAAAGCTGCAGCCACGATTCGGGCGCCGGATTGCAGGATGAATGCAAATATGCGCGGCGCTTTTGAATTGATCCGAATCACTCGGCTCGACACCACCCGCCTCGGATAATCCGGCCTCGAATTAATCGATGATTTTTAAATCGTCGCGCAATTAACCTTATCGTTGATTAAAATGCCAGCGGGCGAGTCAAAGCGACTGAATCGTACATTCAGTGAAACCGGTGACTGCGTTAATTTCCGACGATCAACGAGAGCGCCGCGCAAAGTCCCTCTAATTAGGGACTCAGATTAAAACCGCGACCACCGGATGCCGAATCGTAAACGGCAGGATAAGCTCGTTGATTAGAGGCTGGAATCAATAATTTCTTATCTGCCTGCCTCTCGCAGTCAGGACGTACGTCGACGCGCGATTTTTATCCGCACGCGCGCTCCGAAATTTTTGCCATCGGAAATTTTCATATCCCTCGGAGAACGTCGGTGACACATCGTGCGAACTTCATTCGCCATTGTTCGCACGTTGGCCGTCTTCGATTTCATTCCTTGATCGATAAATCGCCGATAAAGAGATTGGAGGCACGATTCTCAACGAATTAGAGAATGACCGGAACTAGGAGAATACGCGGTTCCGCTCCGGGATTCAAAAATTCAAAACGATGATCCGATTTGGACGAATATCAGCGGGGCATTTTTTTCTTTTCTTTTTTCTTCACTGCGCGAATCCGATCCACGGAATGGTAACTAACGTGTCAATGTTTGAACGAGCATTGCGAGGAACAAAGTAAATAAGAGGGTCAAGTCGGAAACGAAGGTCTCGGGCTGACGAAATAAAATCATTTCCCAGATTGAGAAAGGTCTAATTTCATTCGAACCGTGGCGCGTGCACGCTCGGAAGCGAATACCGGTCCCGGTGCATGTCAAGCAGATTTCATACAATTTCACACGATTTCATTCGATAATAATATCCGAACCGACTTGTTCAATTAGATTAATTTTGACAACAACTCTGGAGAGTCTCCGTGATGAAGCTCGACTAATTTTCTTTCGAACGTGAACGATAATTCCAACGGCGCTGATCCTCTCTCGGCGCTGAGCGAACGAGAAATATTCGCGGCGGCTAGCATTCTCCTTACGTGCGGCAAGACACGTCTGAATATTGCGAAAACAAACGGAGGGAACGGATCAAACGGTGGATACGTGAGCCCGAATTCAAGCGAGCGTGGTTTTCTCAAATTGGACGGTAGCGTGGTATTCGCGGAACAATGTTCGATAAACGGGGCAGACGATAATCTTCTTCTGCCGCGATAACCGGAGCAGACGTACGCGTGACAATTTAATGGGGTGCGGAAGACGTTCAGCCTCCTTGCAGTTATGGCTGGTAAATGGTTTTGCACCGGTGTTAATCGCTTCCGACGACGATCCTCCAACGTATGTTCGAATTACATTCTCTTCGCGTATATGTACGTATATATAATAGGACAAACCATTAGATTTTCCACCTAACGATCACGCAACGTGATCATGCGACGAAACGATTCCTACGATGTCTTCGCGTTCGGCAAAAAAAGTATTTTGACTTTTCAAGTATATCGTGATACGTCAATGTCGCGCGATAAGTCTTCCACGAGGATGCAATAAACGAGAGAACAGACATCGTGCGTAACACGTAGGGAAAAACGAGTCGCGCGAAAAACAAGCATTAAATTTACAATTCAATTAGTGGCGAAGGTTAATCAGATGCCATTGAAGAAAAAACAAGACTATGAAAATGTACGAGCGAACGAGAGAAACGCACAGACTAGAACGAAAAAAAAATCTTTGATGCATGAGATTCAAGGAGGAAAGGAAACTTACCGATAGAACGAGGAGAGAAAGGAGAGGGAAGTGAGAAAGAAAAACTAACGCTTACCTTCATGTTTGCAGCTTGTGTCGTGCAGGAAACCGAAGTTAAGCGTGACTGACGCTGGCTTCGCCGCCGATCGAGTGTTTTATACCCAGCCGTTTGCCCAGCCTCCGAATTCGTCCGATCGGTTTTACTCCTCCGGAGGGTCGCTCAGTCTTCGACGAGCTGACGAACGACGGAACGAGACGAAACGAGACGAAACGAGACGAAACGAGACGAAACGAAAGGCAAACGCAGCCGACATCTTCTGAGAATCACGGTCACACGTACTAGTTAATGAACAACTTATTATTTTGACACGTTCGACTAATTGTATTTCTCGGAAAAATTGTTTGTTTTAAACATACGTCACTCCGACACGGTAGTATCCCAGAGACAGCGTTCTCTCAATCGAAAATGGACAAAAGTCGTTCTTCGACCATTTTCCAAAAAACGTTTCGTCGTCTTCTTGTCGTGCTTGTTCGTGAATATGCGTGAACGATCCTGTCATGCAAAAACAAAAAGAGAATGGTGTGCTACACAACGCGCGAGAAACGTCAGCTCCTGCTTCCTAAATATTACGCAACAAATGACAATGTGTCGATGCGACATCGTGCTAATACACGAATATCGTGCTAATAAATCGCTGAAAAATCGACTGCGTGAGCACCTGCTTGTACCAGGTTGAGATTTCTTTGAAAAAAAAAAAAAAAAAAGAAAAAAGAAAAGGAAATGTAACGCAGGCTTTTCCGAAGTTTATGTTACGAAACGAAGAAAGGAACGTGGCTTTCAATGTTTACGAGTTATTTACACAGAGGCTAACGTGTAACGTTCGCAACTTCAATTCGTTGCGAAACTCTATCACAGCATCTGGAGAAGAATTCCGAACCCTTTTCGAACGTTTTCGTGCGACTGAGTGCAAATATTGGTAAACCGATTTCATAAATTATCTCTACAGCTGTGTGTAGCTGCATTTCAAATTTTCCAGACTAACGCCTCGCCGTGTTTTATTGACAAGTTTGGTAAACGAAGCGAGCCCCTGGTGTGCGTGGTGTGCCTGAAGTTTCAGTAACAACATTATCAGAAGAAACACATTGTTTTACCTTCCGTGTAATTACGACTAACAGTTTCTTACGGAAGCATTAATTTTCAGTAGAGAAGAGAGAGAGAGAGAGAGATTCAAGCATGCCAATTAATACAACGAAGTAATTATACAGTGGAGTGTAAAGCGATTTCAATCCAGTGAGCTTGGTAATGAAATTAATATTCAAAGCCTATGTCAAAGACAAACAACATGATACGTATTTGCGCGTTCTTCAGAAAGAAAATTCGAATTCAGCAACAAAAATGGAAATAATTAATTACTCGATAGAAAGTATAAAGTTGTGTTGCGCAAAGGGGGGACAATGTCGTCATTATTATCGTAGAAAAAGCTTTTCAGAGAACTCCTCCTCGTGAGAGGAGAACAATCACACAAAGGGAATCCGAATTTGCGCATTCCATTGTAACGTTCTCCAAACATTATTATGAAAATAATATTAAACGCAGAGATAAAAGGTATTTCGTATTACTTAAGTACACAACAGTGTTACAGAAATCGCCTTAACCGATAAAAGATAATTGAAGCAACTGCGTTTTGCAAGATCAAATCTGTTCCGATGGTCAACTTCTGCCGATTACGAATAATTACGAAGGGAAATTAAACTTCATGTGATCATGTGCGATCAGCCGTTATTCGCGTTATTTTTAAAAATTCAATGGAAACGACTGTTCAGTCTCTGCCAGCGAAATAATCTGACCTGCCTGAGAGTCGGCCTGCACGCGTAAGAAATCCCGAGTAATTTTCATTCGCAGCGATTTGCAAGTACTTTGCGCGCTCGTTTAGATGAAAATATTTGATCTCGAAGCGATCAATTCGAGAAAATGGTTGTAACGCTTAGTAGCGTTACAAAGGGGCGTTGAATACCATTAGCAAAATACGTTTTCTAATGGTTCAGCGAGCTAATTGAATTAAGTCTCGTTGGTGTAAATTCATTTCGCGATAAGCCTGAATCGGTATCGGCGTTCAGTCATTGAATTTCATAAGTTAATTTGTATTTAATCGAAATAAACTACAGCGTCCAAATGTTTTCAACAGAGTTCACTGTGAACAAGTGAATTTCCAATAACTCTACGAATTATTAATCATGCATACAGATTCGTCCGTTCATCTCATAAATATTCAAAATATTCTAAGATCTGTTTGAAAATGTTATTCAATCATTTGTACTTGCTCGACACACAATTTCTCGCGGAAACAAACGCGGCGTGTTTGAAAACGGGAAGCGTAGCTTTCGTTCCGTCCAAAGATCAGAGAGTAAAAAAGAATTTTTGCTGAGAGTAAAAATCGGATGACGTGGTAACGTCGAACGAACAGAAAGATATTTAAAAGTGTTCAACATTAGTCGCCTCGCCTCGCCTCGCCTCGCTTGTTTTTTTACATTTCATTTCACACGCATACACGCTTGTGTTATTAAAGTCGCGCTTGAGTACGGCGCTTTGAATTTGTACGTGGAATGTTCCATGCGAAATCGCAACGACGCCCGGCGTCGTGTTCTCGTTCGCTTTGAATTTATTATAACTTCGCTCGCGAGGATCCCTGTCGAAACCGGGACGTCCATCGTTCTTGTTGTCGAACAGAAATCCGATTGGTCGATTGCTCCTGCGGATTGCAAAAGCGGCCTCGGCGATAAGATTTTTGCCGATCGATCACGCCAGCCATTGTCCTGCGCGCCGATTCATTTGACGTCTGCAATTACGCGATTGCCCTTTAATTAATTACGTGGTCAACGCGTAAATAATTTACGGACAATGGACGTTATCAACGAACACGAAATCGGGTAATTGACGTTGCCAATTGTACTCTGCTGATCTATGCTAATCGTTATTAATCGCCGCTGCGGAAATTTCTGCACGGACACCGGGGTTGAAGACTTCCGGCAAAGAACAATCGGATTCCAGCACTCGATTTCCAATGTTCGATCGTATACATCGGCGCGAGTACTCGAGCTCTCAGATTAAAATCTCAACGTACGAATATCTGTCGAGAAAAGCTGGAACGATGGAAATTGTCCTAGATTATTTCGGATTTCGTCGAACAACATTTTTCACCCGCTTCTCCGTCGAGGAGAAGAAAATCTAGTTCACCGTCAAACGATAGCCGGCTACTCGTTGCGAAAGAAGTTGATTCGAGTGTTTAAATAACGCTTGTTCTTTGTACCCTGTGTGACGGTGGAAATGCAAATTATTTTTATTTTATGGGCGTGCGTGGAACTGCTGTTCTAGGCAGCCGACGACGTTGGACGATGACGACGACGAAGCCACCGCTGCCGCCTTCCCCGCGAGAATTTCACCGAAATTACTCGGGCAAACTTTTAATCCCTTCGCAACGAACGCATCGTGTCAAAGCAGCGAAGATAAAGGAATTTAAATTACCAACGCAGCAACGCGTCGTTCGCGATCGCGTTACGTTCGAGACATTTCCATAAAAATTAGAAAAGTTAATGAAACGGAACTCCGCTCGACCGATCAACGGCCACGCCGCGCCGCAAGATTTCCGCGAAGCCGATCTAAAAATCGATTGCTCGCGGATTTTGTTGAATTTTATTCTCAACAGAGATAGCAAGAGAAAAGAGTAGAAGTTTCACAGTTTCGAGTGAAATTTACATTTCACTGGAAATTCGAGGTTTTTCCTCCCGCCGTGCATTATCTCTCGAAAGCTGTTGTATTAAATCACAAGCCGGGCAACTTATAGATAAGAAGTTTACTTCAAGCCTCCTGTGGACGAAAGTCGCTAACTCCGTAACTGGTTATATACTTTTTCCGATCGTGTCGCTATATCTCGCGTCGAGATATAAATTCGTTTGCCGTAAAACCACGAATAAAATTGGTATACTCGAAATTGAGAAGCTTGGCTCTCCGCTTCGGGATTAAATAACAACTCCATTTGAAACTTAGACTCTCGCTTCAACTCTTAAAGTGGAGCGTGGCCCTTTTTTTTATAGAAAACATCGGACCAACCATAAACGAATCGAAAGACGACGAAACGAAGCAAGTCCCCTTGCCTGAGTTAAAGTTTCTTTAATTTTCATAGATATTTCTATGTGGGAAGCCATTTTTTTTTTCTTTTTTATTTCATTCAACTCGTTCTGTTGACGTTTGTTCTCTCAACTGCTTGTTCATTCGTTCGATCGCCCAATCATACTTGGAAAACGTAATCAAGACGACGTTAGAACAAGTTAAAACACGAATTTATCGTATTATCTTCGATTAAACGTTCGAGTATTTCAACAGCGATATCGTAAAATCGAGGAATCATGAGACACCTCGCGATCGATGTAAAATTCGAGAAACCACTCAAAACACCGTTATCGACATTCTCCGGTTTCATACATCCAACGTAAAAATAAAACCCCTCGTAAAACGGCGTCCAGTCAGTCTTCCCGAACGAACGTTCGCGAGGCGACTATTCGCGAGGCTGTGCGAACCTTGGGACCCACAGAATCGGGAAACTTTCGAATATGTAATTTAAACTCGGCTCTGCTCGACTCTCCGACGAACGCTTGAAACATTCGCACTTTTTATTTAAAAACAAAAAAAAAACAAAAAATGAGAAGAAAAAAGAAAGAAGCCGAGCTAACAGGAAATACACGTACCGATACGAGGCGTACACGGCGGATGATCGCACGGTGACGGTATTAATGGGACGAAATCGGAACGAGATCGAAACGAAACCGAATGACACCGAGCCAGCTACCCCGCTCGAAACGATTAAACGGCCCGTAACAGCTGGCAACAGTACCGGAACCGTTTCATTGTCCACGATCTGATCCGGTGGATACGGCATAAGGGAATTGCTCTCTAGTTACATATGCGCGACGCATCCGAAGTTTGGCCGGGCGCTGTCATTATCGCCACGATTATGCATATTCAGATAAGCAATCAACACCATTGAGGTACCGGGCAAGGGTCATAGAGTGGAACAGAGATTTAGTCGAGCGCGTCGGTGTGAGTTCGTGCACGTAAATACGCGAACGTTCGCGCACGCAGCCACATGTACATACACTCAGAGACACACGACCGTGTCCAGAAAACTTTGCTTCCTTTAACGCCCAGATTAGTGGCCGTAAATTTGCAAATCAATCGCGAGTTCTCGGGGTCGCGCCATTCAGACGTTGCCACTAACGTTAAACACGCACGCTCGAATTCCACGGACGTTTCCGGACGTTAAAAAGTGGAGAAAAAAAAATCGGCAAAAAATATGGATTCACGTATGACGAACGAGCTAGGAATAACTAACTTTCGTCTAACGTTTTTGGCGGGCGTTCAATTTTAGTTAACTCTTCGCCAATACGCACGAAGTGCCAACGTCACTCGATATTACCGTCAGCAAACTAATGGGCGCCCTTTTTCTCGCGCGCGCGTTCCTTAATGCAATGTCAATATTTTATCAGTTTCTATCAATATTTTCATGTATTCCATTTCGTGACTACATACGTCGAACACTTTGTGTAGGCCTGACATCCATTTAATTTCGGGTATACATCGCATTTTGCTTTCCATCCGGGATATCAATATTTACAGAGGATTCAACCGAGTAATTACGCCGCGCTCCGCGAGCATCCTAACGCGAACCTAACTACTTCGCGAATCTTCATATCGTAAGAACCGGTGATCATCTAAACCAGGTGTGTGATCATCTAAACCCGCGTTCTACGGGCCTACGCATGAATATATAACCAAAATTGGAACAATTGAGTAAGAATTTTATTATTTGAATAATTTTAATAATCACGAATAATCGTACCTTTTTTTTTTAATTTAGTGTTAGAGTGATTAATCACGAACAATCTCCAAGAGCCAACAGAGAAATATTTTTTGTTTTATACGGTTGGCATATTTGCTACTTCTCAGTTATTAGACATCAATATGTATGCCAGAGAAAAACATGCAAATGAAATGTATGCAATCAGATATACAACTCAAGGAAAAATTTATCCAAGTGTACTTTATCAGACTTTTATAAACTACACCTGCCTAAAGAAAAATATTCGGCACTTCATGCGCTGTTCATGATGTCCCTTCAATGATGAGAGTACTTTGCAGATAGATTTTTTTACCATATGAAGAACACAAAAAATAAAATAAGAAGAAAAATTTTAGACGAGCGTCTTAAAAATACTCTTCGTATTTCCATCGTCTTTCCAAACCAGATATCGATGATATTGATACTTTTTTAATTAATATAAATATATTATTCTAATCAATGTATTGCTTCACTATAAGTTGTTTTAATATCCTCATAAATAATATAGATTACATTGAACTGATAAAAAAAATATCTAATTATGTACGGCCTTCGACAAATTTTCGTTGGGCCAATGAAGCCCGGAAGATCTAAAAGTTTCGACACTCGTGATCTGAAGAAACTTACTTGTCTGCTGTTTTCAACAAGAATCAACAACACTCCGTATTTCCAATTGTACGCAGAATTATCTTTGTTAGCCAATGCTACAGAGAATCAACGTTCGATGGTACATAGAAATGCTAATCTACTTTCCCGACCAATATACCGCCGTGAATTATTCATATTAAAATTAAGAGCAAACTGCTGCGAAGTAGGAAAACGGATTTGTTATTGTAATATTTAGTTCATTACTGAAGCCACACGCTAGCTCTAGTCTAATAAATGACGTCAATAATAGTCGTAATAGCACGATTGAAAGGAGTCAAACGCTCCATTAAATATAAGCAACGTATCAACACTTGTCCTATATGTAACATCGTTCTATTTCTATCAAATCGCAGGTAATAATTCTAGCCAATCAGTCCATAAATCTGCATAAATTTTTACTCGTCGTAAACTCGTTTGAAAATCCCCACAGAATTGAAAACATTATCTAATCGATATTTCATACTTCACATTTTTTATTAAATATAAATATAGATTACTTGCTCTCGTAGATTCTCTAGTCATTAAAAACGTTGCGTATATCCTGGCAAAATGCGTCATTTGCGATGACGCAATATTTTAATGATCTCTTTGCAAAAAAGCATACAGACAGATGATTTTTATGTCATGCATATCTAAATATACCACGCATATTAATACCGCACGATTTGCAAAATCTCTCTGCAGTGAAAACGGCTATGTTCAAAGTTCTTTTACATATTTTACATGGTTTTTATGATCGTTATTTTCCTCTAATCGAAATAATCGCGAAAAACTTCCGGACTGACGAAGAAAATATACGAAAATATCGTAAATCGCGATTTATGAAAAGCAGAGATTTTATATGAAAATTTCATGTAGGTCTTCTTTTTTTCTTGCCATCTAGAATCACCAAATCAAATTCTTATATTCAACATCGTTAGTTCCTACATAGAAATCGTCTTTCGTCTCACGGTGAACCGTGAATCCGAAGGTCAAGACTCCGAGTTGGAAATACTGCTCAAGTTGGGCATCCTTCAACGAAACGAAGAATTGAAGATAGATTTGAACGTTCGAGAACGATAAACAGCCACAAATCGAACCACGTAGCTGCAAAACTTTCTAATAGCCTAAGGAACTTCCACACCTCCAGGCGCGGATCGCTTAATATTTGCAGAAAGTTTTCGGAGTCGCGGCATCAGAATACCGCAAAGTACGAAGATCTAGTATAATACTAGTTAGAGAGAAATTCTTATCTTTAACTTACTTGGGACTCTTTGCTAAATTTCGTTCAAAGTGTGACTAGGACACTTCGAGTTAGAGTTACGAAAGTCCTGTTTGCGACTTACCATGGGAAAAAAAAAAAAGAAATGTACGTATAATTTTTCCCTTCAAGCTGCATCGTCGTTCGAGTAAAACTTATCTATCATTGAAACTCGTGGTGGCAAACATTGAACGCCAACATTTCAAATTTATGACACCGTAATTCAACATCTTTTTAGCCTTCATTTCCTACCGTTACATTAATCTTTTGCGGTGAAGCGGAACCCGACGTCGCGTTTTATCCTATTATATTTTTATACACGAAATTCCAAGGTTCATCTTGATTTAAATATATTAACATAAATGCACTGCTAAATATTAAACCGCATAAACGCAGGTAAACCGTGACGTGCCATTTGCGAGTGACTAAATGCGTACGTATAACATAACGCATTTTATCTTGACTCTTTTTTTTCCGGCCACCAACAACGAACGATCTAATTTTATAATTTGTCGAGCTACGAAATCGTAGCTTTTTTTTTCGAGAAAGATATTCGAGATGATTCTCAGAGAGGTAATATCGCAGTCTCATCGCATGACCGTATAATCGACGCTTTTCGTCTGCTCACAGAAGAAAGGACTTCAGAAGCATAATGTCCAAGAAAAGAAGATGAGTGGCCATGGTGAGAGAACGGAGAGAGCGTGGAATATATAATGTTTTAATTTCGCGGAAAATCTGATGATGTAATTTCAAGAGTAGGGCGACGCCCAGCAATTGTTTCAACCGGCTTTCACTCTTGCATTATTCATGATTCTTTTCTTTTTTCCTCGTCTACGAGAGAGAACCGCCTAACCTCTTCACTCTTTTCTTCCTTTTTTCATTCCTTCTTCCTTCCTCTGATTCTTACCGCCCTTCCAATTCTCACTCTTTCTCTCTCTCTCTCTCTCTCTCTCTCTCTCTCTCACTCTTTCTTTTCCTTTCTCTCCAAGCACTCCACCTTAAGTACTTACATCTTCGTTCGTCCTCCTCTTTCGTTCTTACCTTCCATTTCTCCTCTTCTCACACTTTCTTTATCTCTATGTCTCTATCCTCATTTCGCTGTTCCATCCTTTTCTCGCGAATCGATCGTCCATCCTCGTCGTTCTCACGCTCCGGATACTCTTTGCTATAGGGTAGAAGAAGGGTGGAAGTGCTCGTGGCAGGCAGGCAGTGTCTGCCCCACCGTGAAACCTTCTGTCATTGCAGCCTTATTTTCTTTCTTTTGCGGCCGAGAGACAGCTTCAAGGCACGGGAGAAAAGACGGTTAAGAAAATCGATCGAGGCTCGTGCGCGCTCCTCGCCGGAAAAACGATAGAGTTCCTTCCTCGAATTATGAAAAGTAGTGTCTCGTTAAACTCTCCTCAGGGGTGAAATGAAAAAAAGAAAAAAATTATACGCTCTCTCTCTCTCTCTCTCTCTCTCTCTCTCTCTCTTTCTAACTTTTCAGCCTCGACACTACGTGATGCCGCAGCTGAATCTGCCTATTATGGGATTGAAAGATAATAGAAATCGTTTTGATACTTCTTACGCGTGGAAAATGAAGTTCCATTGATCGAAGATTCGAATCTGAAGAACTTCGATAGTTCTTCTTTCAAAAAGGATTGAACTTCTATTGGTTCGTGCAATGTTTGTTACTAGTTTTAAAAATCGTTCTTGAAATCCTTGCGTGGAATATTAAATTCCTCCGAGAATTGCAATACCTTTCTTTCGAAAGATCTCGACAGAAGCAAGCAAACAAAAGAGTTCGACTCCTCATTGAACATGGTTGGTCAAAGAATCACGAACGAATTCGATTAACATCGAGGAGAATTTTTAATAAAACATGAACACTAATACATAACTACGAACTTAGGAAACTATTTTCTTTCGAGAGGTCTCGAACAAAAGACCCATTTCGCTCGTGACCAACGTTAATAAAATGCTAATATCACGATGTAATATTAAGCCGATATTGAATAAGTATTAAACATGCAGCCACCACCGTCGATTGATAAAATTGAAATTCTTTGTAGAAATATTCCAGCCATTTGTGTAAATTAAACGAGTCTTGGAAAAAAAAGATATTAAAGTGTCCATTTCCTTGAAACTTCTAAATTCTCTTATTCAATTAAATGGTAATAGAACGCTTTGTATTTTGCGATAATAAGTAAAAAGGATCTGTACGAATGGAAATGGCAAGGACACATTTTAGAAATGAGGAATTATTAATCTTAAGCTTCTACTTATTATTTAAAGAATAACGAGAAACGGAATTCTGATATGATGATACTTGATATGATGGCTGCATTTGTTTCTTTAATTTTGTACCAAGTAGATTGAGATTGGTAAGAACTTACTAATGCAGCTAATTACTAGACTGCGTCTATTCACTAAAGAATTTAAAAAAAAAATAAAATCAACAGCAATTTATTTTTATGAATGCTAAACAATTATTTATCACTAAACAATTATTTATCAACCTATCTCTGAAAAATTCCTGAATATTTTAAAAAATTTAAAAAAACCTAAGAACTTAAAATTTTTTAAATATTAAAATAAAAAATTTAATTTATGTATAATTGTTAATATCTTAATGTACTATGATCATACTACCTTAAATTAATAATCTTCCTAATGTGAAATCACACAAATCTCTTACATGATCTCTTAAAAATCAGCTTAAGTAATTATATAAGAGGCAAAATGAATTATTGATAGATTTAAGTCATGTACGATGAATTTCAAATCAAATCAGGATTTTAAAAATTTACTATGCATACATATTTAGAATTATCCATTGTATATATATACATGTATAAATACCTGACATAGAATGAGGATAGTATCAAATTGTGCCATTGAAGTTTATTAATTCCATTTTGTAACATCATTTCATTAATTGGGCTGCATGAAAAAAACCTTCAATTAATAATTAGTACTAGTATTAGTATTAAAGTACTAGTATTAAATTGAATTTGTGCAGTTGAATGAACTGCAACTGTATTCAATCTAAAGAAATTGAACGTACTCTAAATCTCTAAAAGTCTGTACAGGTCGAAAGTTCATTTTAAACTTTATTTCGAAATTTAATATTGCTTCAATCGATGTCGTTCATTCTTAGTCTCTTGAAAAAAATTTGGATACGTTTTTTACGCAATTAATCCATTTCTTTTCTAGAAATCCAAAAAAATTCAGTAATAAAAGACACAAATTTTTGCAATAAGAACAAAAAATAAGAATAAACTACCAAGTAGAAATATTATAATCCCATTCACCATATTGTGCAATTCCACAGAAGGCTGAGAATCATCTTATTTCGAATTCATTCTATTGAATGAAACTAAAACTGGTATCACATACAACAAATCTAGAAGAGTAAAAAGGAAAAGAAAAGTTATAATTATCATTTATATTTATTTAGTACATGTACGATACATATATTGAGTTGTCATACTATATATTTTTTAATGTTTCAATATCAAGCTAAAAATATCCATTGTCCTTGCACGATCGTTAACCTGCGCACAAAAAAAGATAGATATATTTCTTCTATTTCTCTTATATAAAGATCATAATTAAGTCAAACGAACTATTCTCAGAAGTAGCAAATTCAAAATCATGGCATTCATAGATCTTGGTGATTAAATCATCACAGATGAATAATATGTACATTTTAATAAATCAGTAAAAAAAAAATTTCTTACCTTTCTTGTGTAATTTAACTTTATCTTTAGATCCCATCTATAAAAAAAAATACAAAATATATTAAGTATAATTCTATATCTTTTCCTAGAAATTATCTTTTCCACGAATTAATCAGTTAGCAAATACTATACTAATCACGGCACTCATAGATCTTGGTGGTCAAAAAATTTCATCATGATATTTCTTTATAGGAAAAACTAACTAATATGATATTTAAAAATAATACTCACTGAATTCAAATACTGCAAAGTGACCAATTATATTCATATTTAAACCTAAAAAACATTGTTAATGTTAATAACATTGCTATTTAAATTTATATAAACGAAAATCTTAATCTACTTCAGATAGCAAATACAAAATTTAATCATGGCACTCATAGATCTTGGTGGTTAAAAACTTTCATCATGATGTTTCTTTACAGAAAAAGCTAATTAATATATTTTAAAATAATACTCACTGGATTGAAATATTGCAAAGTGACCAATTATATTCGTACTTAAACCTAAAAATATTGTTAATATTAATAACGTTGCTATTTAAATTTATATAAATTAAAAACCTTCAAGCTACGCTTCAGATAGCAAATAAAAAATTTAATCATGGCACTCATAGATCTTGGTGGTAAAATTATCATCATTTATAAACTATATAAATTATCAAAATAGAAAATCAATGTAACTCACCATGTGTATAAAAATGACTTCCCAATGTACTAACTCTGAAATTAAAACAAATATCAATATCACTCAAAACATATGTATAACAAAAAAAGTAGATTAAATAACCCATCTTTTATACAATTGTTTTACACTTATCTTATGCAATCATTTTAGGAAATTTCTAATAAATATAATGGACATAATTACAAAGAAGAAATACCACAATTAAAATTGTTATAATATCGTATTGTTTTGTATATAATAATAAACAATTAATCTATAAAAATAGAAATTATTGCAGATAAATTAATTAATTATACCTAAGTAAAAATGATAAATTAATAAATCTTCTTTGTAGTATATGTCACATCTGTAAATTTAAATTAAAATGTATATTTATTAATACACAAATTAATCAGCCTTTTTAGTTGTACGGGTCTTCTTAGCAGGTAAAGGCTTTTGAGAACGTAATACAGCACTAGCACGACGCAACGCAACCTAAAAATATTACTATATGTATTAAAAATTGTTTTGAACAAATCACAAATAAATTTTATTTATTGGTAATTGAATTTACTTACTTTTGTAAGGTCTACGCGATATTTGTTCTTCGTAAGCAATCTTTTCAACTTGTATAAAGAACGACGAGCTCCAGCTTTCATTGTACATCTAACTGTAGCTTTTGCAGGCTTGTTCATAGCTTTCGCTTTTTTATACACTACAGTAAATCCTTTTTTGTCAGGCGTGTCAACAATACCAACACTTTTCCTGTGAATCAAGCCCGAGTAACGATAACTACTCAAATTAGTCAAATTGTTGGATTCCTAGAATTTTACGTTATACATTAAATTATAATTTTCGAGAAGTTTAGAATTCTAAAAATTTTGTAGTCCTATAATGTAATACAAACCGTGGAAAACGGCTTATTAATATTGCGCTTCTTTAGAAGAAATGCATTATTATTGCGAATAATCATCCAATTCAAATGGGACGACATTGTAAATGATCTGAAAAAATTATATATATATTAAAATGTTTTTATTAATTTTATTTATATGTATACGTAAATACGAAAATTGGCATCTGTATGTTAACCTATGTAGTGGTTGAAAGAAAATATTTTCTATTCAATTTAATTTAATTATTTATTTCTTTAGTTTCTTCTAACAGAAAATCTTTTATCAAGTTACTTTATTAAATATTACAATAAATAAAAAATACAATATGCAGATATTACGACAAAAATAAACTCACCACGTGTGCAACCAACGAACAGAAATCAGAAAAGAATATTCAAAATGGCGTGCAAAATGGACGAGATCAATTCTAGGAAACTATATGAAATTTACAAATATCCCTATGTAACGTGTAACAAAAAAAAATAACTATAAAATAACTATAAAACTACAATTTAACAAAAATAAAAATAAGATTTATCAAAACTAGTTAAAAAAATTGATATTTATTTTTTTATCATTAATTTTGTTCGTAGCTTTGTTCGAAAGGTAATTCATTAAACATAGTCATTACTTCGTTTGTATCGTATTCTTGCTTTTCTCGTTTCTTAATTTCATTAGTTACTTTTCGGAAATCTTGCGGAATATAAATTGAAGTATGATCCAAAAATAAAGGATCATCCTGAGGCAATATTTGCAAATTCGCCCACCTTGTTGCAACTTGTTTAAATACACATTTTCTGAACATTATACAATGTATATGATGCAATTTCTCGTATTTTATTCTCATAAATCCTAATTTACTCAGAACGTATCTCCACGATTTCATGAACTTAGCATTCGCATGAACATGTTTTGAGTCAGGACTTATAATGAAAAATATACCACCAAATTGCAATAAATCATAAGCCTTTTTACAGCATAAATATCTTTGTTTTGGACATGGTAAATATTCCAGAAATAAAGAAAATACAACTACCTGAAAATGGTTTTCAGGAAATTGCAGAATTTCTTGTTTATTACTCACACACAATTCTTGTCCAATTTGAACATTTAAAAAATCACAATAAAAAACTTTGCCTGGTATGTCATTCAGATCTATTGCAGTTACCTCAAATATGTCGAAAGCGCTAAATGGATTATAACAACTACCCACATCCAATAGTGATATCTTTTGAATTGGTTTCTTATGTTTAACATTTACATTACAATTTATAGCAACTTCAGTATCTGCAAAATTTGTATCTATTTTCAGTTTGATATTTTCTTCCTTTAGATCATATTTTTGTTTTTCTTCATTTAAAAAATACTCTTCACACTGAAATTTGATCCATTCTATTCTGGAGCATGTTGAACTTTTGGTGTTTAAGTTATTTTGCATCCAATGTGTAGTTGCCAATTCTTGCATACAGGAAGCATATTCCTAGAACACACATTTATAAGGTTATTCTACAAAACTAATTACATGTATCTACAATACTTTATTCTACATGTACTAATCTTACTTTGTTTAAAAATAAATCAAACCTGTAATATGTCTTTACGACATATGTGCCGTTTCCATGCAATCTCTGGACCATAATTCTGAGCTTCTTGTCGCAACGTGGCATGTGTATTTTTTATAATATTTGCTAAATATTTATGTTCTTCTGTTGCCATTCGAAACTTTATGCTGGCATTAGTTTATTTTACTTGACTACAGTATGAAATTCTATTAATTGTCTTTTTGATTTTGTAAAATAAATAAATACAAATGCGTTAATAATTCTTTCTACTACTTCAACCTAATATCCAATTTTTGACGTTTCATTAAATTACCGTCGTTAACCCCCACGACCAAAACAATGGCGGGTTCTGCACTGAGACGATTAATGGCAGAGTATAAACGTGAGAATAAAATTTAATTTAACGCAGTTCGCACTTCACTATAG
This sequence comes from Tetragonula carbonaria, assembly GCA_032399595.1. Classification (NCBI taxonomy): domain Eukaryota; kingdom Metazoa; phylum Arthropoda; class Insecta; order Hymenoptera; family Apidae; genus Tetragonula; species Tetragonula carbonaria. Next base: position 7,222,813 of record JAUCRC010000001.1, read on the forward strand.
ACATCGTATAAAACTTTCTCGCTTATTATTCTTTCTGCCCAATTTTAAATGATAACATAACGAGCACTGCATCTTTTGCAGAGTTAACCTTAAATCCACCTGAAGGTATTATCGCTGGTCCAATAAATGAAGAAAATTTTTTCGAATGGGAAGCCTTAATCACGTACGTATTTTTGATTCTTCTTATTTATAAAAATATTACTTCGCTTTTTGTTTATAACACGTTTGCAATGAAATGCCCTATATCTTTATCTTTTTTTTTTTTTTAATTCTGATTATAAATATAACAAATTTTGCATGTATATCTATAACATACGTATTGAACATTTGTTTATAGTGGACCAGAAGGAACGTGTTTCGAGGGTGGTGTTTTTCCAGCAAAGCTTATATTTCCACCAGATTATCCTTTAAGTCCACCAAAGATGCAATTTACTTGTGAGATGTTTCATCCAAATAGTAAGACTTCAATTTTACTGAAGCATTAGATTGATTCTTAATAAACCACTAAAAACTAACTTTTGCTTATTTTTCTTTAGTTTATGCAGATGGCAGAGTATGTATAAGTATATTACATGCACCTGGTGATGATCCTATGGGTTATGAAAGTAGTGCAGAAAGGTGGAGTCCAGTTCAGAGTGTAGAGAAAATATTGTTAAGTGTGGTAAGTATGTTAGCAGAACCAAATGATGAAAGTGGAGCAAATGTTGATGCTGCTAAAATGTGGAGAGAGGATCGCTCAGAATTTGAAAGAATTGCCCAAAAGTTAGTTAGAAAAACACTTGGTATTCCACCTTAAATTAAGATGTTCAATATTTAATTGAAGATAAAGTTGTAATTAAAATGTCATATGATTTGATGCAAAATATATATTATGTTTAAATTAAAATTTTATTAAAATGTGATATGTACTTACAAACATGTTTTACAATTATGTGTAATAGTGATAAAACTACTGAATTAAAAACAAATTAATAACGCAGTATATTAGTCTTAAAAAATGTATTTTACAATTATGTGTAATAGTGATAAAATTACTGAATTAAAAACAAATTAATGATGCAGTATATTAGTCTTAAAAAATGTATTTTATTTTCAACATTGCAGTACAAACATGGGTAATCAGATACATACATATTTGTTTATACTTAGAGTACCTTTAACTGTAATAAAGTAATGAAAAAAATTTTTTCTTGTGCTCATAGATATGAAAAATTTGAATTGTGCAAATTATTTGTATTACAATTACGGAAATAGTACTAAATATTTAATAGCAAACAATTTTCTGTTGAATCATTTTATTGTAATATTGAAAAATATTTACAAAAAGAAGTTGAAGCAACATTTTGAACGAATACATTATAGATATTTTTGAAGTATAATAAAATTTGTACATTTAAAACTTATAATAAAATTAATGTTATCGTTACAAATTATAGAAATTTATTTATAGATAAAAAGATTTATAAAAGTAGGATATGTTTAAAAATATAAACTTAAATTTTTGTCATAAAAGTAAATAAAGGTTTTATTTTTCTCTTGTAGTGTAGTACACTTATCTTAAAGTTTCAATGAATCATCCACACTCCTGTTGTGCATGTTTAAAAGCATACCTTGTATTACCTTAAATATTTACAAAATTAAAAGATTTATAATAGGTTTCTGATTATCATGCGTCCTTCACTCTAATGACCATCGAACTTGGTGATAAATTATATTAGACTAGAATAAATAAATTAAAGAATATAAAATTATAGTTTTAAAAAATACAATTAACTCTTAAAATAATAACAAAAAGCTTACATAAATTTAGCATTTTCTATTAAAATTATGTTTGGATTATATCTTTGAAAAAGATAAAAAAATAAATACAAGTATTTGGAAGTAAATTGATATTTATTAGTAAACAATACTGAATTCCAACTTAAAACGCAATGTTTATGACTAGCAGTTGTCAATAATTTATAATAAACAATAATAAAAAATTGTATCAGTACATTATAATCAAAGTACAACATTTTTTTTTAGAAATATAACTCAAATAATTTTTTTAATTCTTCTATCTTTGTTATGGTACTTTTTGCATACATTTACTTATTTTTACACAATTCTATAAAACCAAATATACATATATATATATATATATACATATAATATATAAATAAAACTATATATATACATATATATATATATATATATAGTAGGCTGATAAATCAAATTGTAAAATAATATATAACTAATATTTCATAAAGAAAAATATTTAAAACAAGCATATACAACACATTATATTTAACAGAATATTTTAATTTATAAATCAATGTTATACTTTGAATATAATTATAGACTTTGGCATATAAGAAATAAATTACTGTTCTATGCCAAGTGCATATTTCTTCTGTTTTATAAAAAATTTGTTATTATAATTTTCTAATTAAATATTAAATTGAGCTATACATTTTCGTAATCAGATTTAAAGATTTCCTATTTAAAAGAATATTTTTCAAGAATATTTTAATACCATTGATTTGTCTTGAAAATGTACAGTCAATTGCAAACTTTAATATATTATAATAATATCACATTTTAGTGTATCAAAAATGTAGAATTAAATTTAATACTTTCTACATATCCTCATTGGAGAGGCATTATAAAAATACAAAGCTGTCATTCAATGTCACACTTACTTATATATAATCACGTAAAAAAACATCTTTTAAACATATTTATCATACAATAACACTTGGCATAGAATTTTCATATTTTTTTCTTAATATTAATGTTAATAGTAGTAAAACATAATTAAATAAAGCATTGATATTTTTCAATGCTAATTTCTTCACAAGAATACATATGTGCAACTTATATTAATGTAAAATACATTTGTTATAAAATGGTACTAATTCTGCTCTATATACCTCCCACTGTGGCTGAGGTATTATGGTGCCTTTAACCATTAATTATACGCACATGCTTCACATATGTTTAGATTTATCCTTAGACATAGTCTTTTCAGACAATCTGATAATAGTAATTGTATTGCAAAATCTACCACGTGAATATTGAGTATAAAATTTGTTTATTTAGTACTGCAAAGTTCACGAAAGTGCAACCAAAATTTCTGAGCAATATGTATATGTGGCCCTTGCTATTCCATGATTCATGAAGCTGCACAGGAAAAGCAATTTAAAGATAAAATAAAACAAAGATTCGTTAATTAATTTGTCTAGAATAACAGTCAGTACATATTTTGTATAAAAACTTTCTCCTTCCTTGAAAAATCTATCTTTATATCAATGCTTCATAGTGAGCTCTGTATAACATTACAGAATACAAAATTTATCAAAGTAATGTCTCTGTTTCTGAAGATGAGATTACACACTTCTTCAGAGGAAAGGGACAAAAATAAAATATATATTATTACAATTTACTAAATTTTATCTGAAGCTCCTTTCTACTTTTCGATTTGGTTAGTCGAAATTGTAAATTGAAAACTTTTCACTTGATTTATATTAATTCTTAGTATTAAGTTATAATCTAAAATTTATGTAATGATTGCAAATAAAATATAATTCAAGAATGTGAGTTTCGGGAACTTTATCCGAATCAAACAAAATAATTTACATAGATAAAACTACTACTTACAGAAAAATTAAATACATGATATAACTAAATTCGTTTAAGTGCATTGCACGATGTAATCTTGTTAAATTTATCTGAGCACAAGAATAAACAGTGACTCGATTAGCTTGATTCAACTGTATAATTTAAGGAATCAGAATTCTATAATTTATAATTTTATATAGCACCAGTCGCTAATCAGTTTTAACAAAGAATTTCTTTACCCTTTCAAGGTAAATATCGTTAAATCTTATTTTAAAATTGACTATAAAAAATGGAAACAAGTATAATACAGTTAAAAAATTGCACATCATATATTAATTATTCTTTATAGACTTAAAGAATCACAAAATATATATATCTAATGTGCCAGACATTAATAAATTCCTGACAATTTAATTATTCTATAAAATCAACTAATGTACATAAAAATATTTACATTATAAAGCAATCTAAAATAATGTATTCCATCCAAAGATTATTCTTGAAAATGATTATAATAATAATTTGCGAAAAAATACGATTGATGCTCGAATGAAAATATTTATACTATATTATGATTCCATTAATTCGTTGAATATTTTGTCTAAGTTAATCAGTCTGTGGTAGCTACTTCTAAACTTAAAACACGATATAACAACATGTTGAACTGATTAATATTGAAATTTTCTACAGTTGACAGACATAACTGATTTTTGTATATGCCAGATTATATCTTAATATAATGTTAGCCTACAGCATCTTTTCATAATTGTTTGCACGTGCATCATATTTAAAATTATTTATTGACTCTATATTGATCATTCAATAAAATGGAACGTCAAATGTAGGATGTAGATTAATTATATTCATATTCTTTCTATTTATATTAAAACACATATTTTAAAATTTCATAGAAAATAGTCAAATATGTAATTGAATAATCTCTGGCAAAAACATAATTTATTAACTAAAATCCAATAAAAATATTATGATTTCAATGCCTAGATAAAAAGAATAGTATAAGGTATATGGCACGCAAGAAGGAGTTATTCGATCACTGCTTTCCATCATTATATGTGAATATTATAAATTCATTGCATCGTGTGAACTTGTAAAGATATTTTAAAATAAAAAAAAAACAGGAACTTAAATTAAGACTGATACGTAGAATTTTTTGAGATTATTGTATGATTATTGTACTTTCGAAATTATTTCAGAATAAAATTAAAAAAATCATAAATTTAAGCTCTAATATCAATTTATCTGTGCATTTTTCATTATATCAATGTGAATTCTGATTGAAAATTATCTTTTTTGAAGTAATTTTACCTCAATTTATACAATTCGTTTAAGTATTTTTATGCAATTAACTATATTGTATTATATACGAACTGCGTGGAACGGATTACCCTTCTTTTCAATTAGATGTTAAAATTTTATATTTCAAATTTAAATTAATGTATAATATATATTATTCCCATATTTAATCATATTATTTAATAAAATTATATGGAACGAAATTGTGTAACATCTTAAATCTTAAACCATACGTACTAAACATTTGGCAAGTATTTGACAAAAATGAAGGACAAAATATTATGTATTTGTACCTCACGATAGGCCTTGTGGTGTGAAACAAATCTTCTCTAATTCACCAGTTGAAGAACTAACAGGAGATTCAGCTCTATCATCTTGTTCAGCTAATTGTTCACTGTAGTAATGGGGCGTGCTCAGGTAATCAATGAGCCGCCGAGGCAGAGGTAGAGTGGGAATAAGATCCCTGCGTACCATCTTCAAAATAACAAATCTGCACGTATGCTGTAAGCTTTGAACCTGTTTAAATCTTGATACTGGATGAAGAAGTTGCACACGCATTGGACCTAACACTGGCCGCCGATGAAGAAAAAACAAATATCGTCCACTACGTGAATGTTCTACCGCATTCTCAATAAAGTCAACAATTGTATGAGACTTGAATTTTGTGCAACTTCCAAAGCTGAAATTACCTATATACACGACATACAAAATATTAAAATTGTGCAAAAAAAAAAAAAAAAAAAAAAAATAATGGAGTAGAAAAAAATTACATCAATAAAAACATAAAACTTACCCTGATCATGCTCTATTCTTACATGTCGCACACAACTGTTAAGTCTAAATGATAAAGAAAAAATATAATGATCATCGCTACTGTCTCGTACAATAAATGACCCATCTGGTTCATTAGACAGTATTTTCTCTGCAGCTTCACCAGATATTGGGCCCCAATACCATCCATACTGTTATAAATAAAATTGAATAATTATAATACATCTTCATATTGAACATATTATATCTTTAAAAAGTAAATAAATAAAAGTATAAATTACATACATCTTTTACTTTCTCAATACTAGCAGCAAAATCCATACTGGTATCCTCTGCTGGTTCGTCTTCAACTTTTGGCGCAGGTGGTGGCATTTGTGGTGGTATAGAAGTTGGACTTTCACATTTAGATACCATTGTTGTAAGCGCATCTTCCGCTTGTTCCACACCCCCTACATGTCCATTGCTTTTTGGTAATGGGGGTAGTGCACGCTTAAAAAAAGGTAGCTTTTGTACAGAGGAATCTACCTCTGAGGTAGTATTATTATTATTAGCATGTTGGTCAGAATCAACCTCTTCTTCTTCTACAATTTCACCCTGTACAATGCTATTTCTTTTTTCTACGAAATGGTCCGGAGAACCCAAACGCCTGAATCTAAAGATATTGCAAAGTGTTTGTTTCAAATTTAACGAGAAATTTCGTTGACTCTTCTTAATCTTCTCTCTTTCGGAATCAACTTTCTCCTTATGTGGTTCATCTTTTACTTTTTTATGTTTAATACTAACAAACGAATTTTTTTTATGTTTCTTAACGTTACCATTATTATTATTGTTATTGTTATTATTATTATTATTGTTATTGTGAATCAGTCCATTGCTATTTTTGTTTGAAATCGGAGTATCCATCGCTGAATCTGTATGCGGGTTACTATATCTATTGTTATTATTTACACTAATACCTTTTGGCATTGCAAGGTGTATAGGTGTATGACTTATTGGAGCTTTATTATCGCGTTTAATTTTATTTTCACTAGAATCACTGGAGCTTGAGTATAGTGTTTGCAAATATTGACGCACTTCGTGTAAAGTCATATGAATTGGTTCACCGATATTGTGCATGTGACCATTAGTTGTTCGAGACGTATGGCGACCAGATGTACCAGGAACGCTATGACGTTTTCCGTTTCCAGTTTCATTGCAGCATACATCAGATAATAGTCTTTGTGATTTTATAACATGGGTAATAGCACGAGGTTTTCCACAATAATGCCTTGCCTGCTGAATATGGGCTTCTAATTCACTCTGCGAACTAGCAGATACATTTCTTCTTCTTTTGCGATGATGCCTGTGACGTTTAGGCCTTTGCGGTGTTCTAAGATCATGCAAAGGTCTAACTACATCTATTGGTACAGTATAAATGTCAGAATCAAAGGGCACATTGTACATATCACTAATCTCACTGGTCGTTAAAACATCGTGTGACATAGCAGAGGTGATAAAACTGCTGTCATCCACTTTGTGACTCAGTCCTGAGGTATTTATTGAATTATGAGAACTGGATAAACGAGAAGAGGCTAAAGAACATCGTGAATTTGGACGATTCAAAGTACTATATGGAGTAATTAAAGTAGTAGCTCCTTGACATGAAGAAGGTGTCAACAAATCTGTTGCCCAAAAACGTTTCGGATTATATACACTACGTGTTACCACTGGTACATGATTTGTTGCAGGTGCTATTCTTCCTTCTGGCCATGATATTCTACAAGATATTATTAGTGCTTCTTCGATCATTGACTGTACTAAATTTTCAGCATAATCATCTATTAATTGTGGAACTTTTTGTCTCATTAATCGTGCATAGCTAAGAATCGGTGCAGATGAAGATTCAGAGTTAGGAGGAGAAGGGCTATCTTGAAATTCTGGTGGAGGTTTAATAGCTACATCAACCACTTCGACTTCTAGTTTTCCGTCAGCATCAGTCCATCCTGGTCCTTTTTTCAATGTATTAAAATTTTCACCACACATACCATCTGAATAATCAAAAGAATCTTGCGATAAAGATTTACTTTCTATATCGCTTTCTTGCATCTAAAACAAAAGTAAATTATTCATTCAATTCAAAAAGTACAAAACATATATGTTTAATATATACACTGCACAGAGATACCAATGTCGCATGAATTATACCTCGATTGCAAGATGCGCTCGAACTGAATCGCTAGAAATGGACCCTCCAATTCCACTGCTACCAAGATCACTGAGAGGTCCAGTAGCGCTTAGTGAACATGACGGTGGAGAGTCCATCTCAATACTTTTAATTTATTTGTGTGCTAAAAAATTTATAGTAGCCAAAATTTTTGGAAGTTCCACATTGTCCCCTATAAGATTATAGTGAAATTTAATTTCTTTAATATGACCAGTTAACTGTTCATCTTAACTGGAAAAGTTTAATTATACCTAAATTAGTTTCTCAATTGAATTGGAATTCTTACCTGAAAATAGCAATTACAAGCAATACGCGAATGTCTCATGATCTTCATGTTTACATAAGTACTTGTACTTTTCATATGGTCCATTATGAATACGAAACTGAAAGGAACTGAAATTTAAAACAAATTTATATTAGAATAATCTAAATTTTCACCTGCATACCATCTGAATAATCAAAAGAATCTTGCGATAAAGATTTACTTTCTATATCGCTTTCTTGCATCTAAAACAAAAGTAAATTATTCATTCAATTCAAAAAGTACAAAACATATATGTTTAATATATACACTGCACAGAGATACCAATGTCGCATGAATTATACCTCGATTGCAAGATGCGCAATATATCCGACATAAATCTTTCTCCTATGATTCGAATAAATGATTATATTTGTTTACTATACTTATTTAATGTTATTACATTATCTAAACAAAAATTTATCCTTTGAAAAAATATATTTTAAATGCACCAAAACGCATAGCATACATACACACGCACATACACACATATATACACTCACATTTCATAAATCTTTAATATTTAACCTTCGTCTATAAATCGTATAAACTGTTTCTTTCAAAAAATTAAACAGCACGAGCGTACATGAAATACAAAGAATCCACAGAGGGGGATATTCTTACGAGAAGTATAAGTACTGTCAAAAGATATATGACATAAAAAAACAATATGTCTTGATATCACTTTATAAAGAAATTTAGACCCACGTTGACGTAGTATAGACAAATATTAAAAGTACCCCTCTGTATGATTCATCTCTTGGCTATATATTGTGTGAAATATTCGAAATATCTTGATCAAGGTGCATGCCGTACAACGAGCACTTTAATATCCCGGCAAGGTTGATGTTTGCGTCGTAGATAGTAGTGGACTACGTTTGACGTTTCGAAAGTTAAAAGTGGATTTTACGTACTTATGCTAGGTTACTCGCAACTCGATCGCATTCACGTAATATTTGTCAACGAAGCAAAATATCAGAAAAATGTTCATCGTTGTCACATAATGTTCGTTCGACAGACAAATCAATATTTAAAAGACAAACGCAAGTCCTTCACGTTACAGTTTACTCCATGTCAGTTCCGTTCCCACATTCCGTCTGTCATGCCGAGGAAGAGTTCTATTCGAGTACTTTCCGGGATCGACGATGCATTTCACAAAAGGAGGAACTGCAGCCACCAATGTGGTTGCACAATTCGAAATGATTTTATGTACGTAGTTAGTCATACATTTTCAAATGACCAACATTCGCAAATAAAATATAATTTTTCTCTTTTCAATGCAAAATTGCGTTTGTCTGTTCAAGTTACCAAATAAAAAAATATGAAAAGCTGTTGCAACTCTTTTTATTTACAATTAATGAGAAGTTAAAGCAAATGTTTGAACCTATTAATTTTGATTAACTTTGAAAGTATTGCAATATACCAGTAGAAATATATCAAATATTCAGCATGTTTTATTTTTCAAATATTACGTGTTATTAATTACTCTTGTTGTTATTGTTTACTATTTTTCTCTAATTCTTCAGTTATTTTACATTATTCCTATATTCTTATTAATCTTTTTCAGATTGTCATACATGAAGCGTTTTAAAAAGTTCCTAGACAAAAATTCACTAAATGCGGATAAACACGGTATCGATAGCGTTATCGTGTTGAGTAGACGTGCTTTCGACTGATAATTACGAATTTTAATTTATAATTAACGTGCATGCATGCATTTTCTGCAACTATAATCACGCGAGAAGAAGTAACAATGTCACAGATGTGTGTGAATGTTTGTCAATGTAATCGCAAAACATGTACATCCATATAGTCGTACATAAATACGTCAGCATTAGTCGCTCTGACGTTTCTTACACAAACAAAATCTAAATGATGATTAAATATTGAAAAACAGGTTAACGGGTAACATTAAAATTATGTCAATAAGTTATAATTTTATGTTATCGTAACATTCGAATTCAATTTTACAAATCCAATTAAGAAATATAAAACAATGAAATTATTTAAAAAAATTTGTAAAAATGCCAAAACTTGTTTTATAAATATTTTAAAATCACGTGTCCAGTGTAAATTCGGTATGATTATTATACGTATTTTTTATTTTATATTTAAATTTTTCTATTAATATTTTTCTTTATATATTTTTTTTTATTTATTATTTATTATTTTATATAAATAACAAATGTAAATGTGTAACAAAAAAATAAAGGAAACGCATTTGAAATAATTGTTACATAATGTATAATTTTGCAGGTACATAAATTAGACAATTTAAAATGTTGCTTCAACAATTTGCAGATTTTTTGAGCCTTATAACAATAGGTATGTGTTTCATATTAAAAATTCCTCAGATTTTGAATTTATTGACTGCTAAATCAGCAGATCAGATCTCAGTTGTAGGTCTTTTGTTAGAATTGACTAGGTAAGTCCATTTAAAATATATTTAAAAATTTTGATGTTCTTTTTATAACAAAACTTTGAATTTCAGTTATACTGTGATGACTAGTTATAATTTTACAAATGGTTATTCAATACTATCTTATCTGGAATATCCTGTTATTTTATTACAAGAATATATTTTAATCTTCCTAGTTCTGAAGTATTTAAATAAAATAAACACATTCTCAATTCTAGTCTCAATATTTTATTTTAGCATAAGTATGTCATTTGCAATGCAACTTATTCCAAAAGTCGTTCTTACCATTTTAGCGGTTAGTTAATTAATTAACAATAAATTTTAAAAAAATAATTGCTAACTTTATGTATTAATTTATTTTATAATTGATAGCCATTGTGTACTCCAATTTCTGTCTCGAGTAAAGTTGTTCAATTAATGGCCATTTATCAAGCGAAAAATGCGGACTCGGTGTCGCCGATTACTTGGTTTATTTCCGCATTTACTAATTTAAGTAAGTTACGGATACAAAATGTCAATCTTTCTTAATGGCTTTTCAATAAAAATTAAGTTAATTTTCGTTTACAGCGAGAGTATTTACCATATGGATGGATTCGGCAGACATTTTACTATTAGCAAATTTTATTATCTCTGTGATTTTAAGTTCAAGTATTATGTTTTCCGCTATTTATTATAGATGGAATAGAGTAAAAGGAGATTAAGACGCTCGAAAGCGACACAAATGCTGTGAAAATTAATCTGGTCAAATGTATGTGCCATGTGGCTCTTCTTCCTCGGTATTTATCAATGAAAAACAATGCAATTCTATAGCAACATGTACTTATAAACTTATAAACGAACATTAATTCTAAAAGCGTACATTATTTATTGTACATAGGTGAACATTCAAAGTGAATAAAAAAATTTTATCAATAGATTAAATGCAATCGAAGATCCTATTTACAACTTCCCTCTCGATCATCTGTTATTTTCCCGAATTGGACTTCTCTGAAAAATGTTATGCAACTAATTCTTGGAAGAAGAATCGTTAATCGCTTAGAGGTCTTCCTAAAACTGCAAGCCCAAGCAGAAATCCAAGCGTGAAATTAAGAAAATCATGTTTCTGGCTGACAAGAATCAATCGTTCTGTACGATTATCCTTAAATTGATAATCATTAATTATCCAAAACGAACGTTATTCCTCTAGTTCGCTAGAGAATAGATGTAGAGTGGTGGCCGAAGTGGTTCGACGATCGAGAAAGAGTAGACAATAGCGTGTACTGTTGGGCAGAAACAGCATGCACGTATGTAGGGGTACAGAACGGCATATGGTTTAGAAATGTGTGGACCATCCTTCGAGAGTCGCCACCCCCACTGCCCCTCTACCACAGATCGGCGGTCCTCGATGACCTCCGGCCTGTCAGTCTAAACCGAGAAGCCGCTCAGGCTTCATCAACATCTTTGCATCTCTCTCGCCGCATTCTCCCGAAGAGGGAACGAAAGTGAGAGGGGGACAGAGAAAAAGAGGAAAGGAAAGAAAGAGAAAAGGAGAATAGTCGGGACCGCGAGTAGTTTCGAGAGTATACGCCGTGTTAAAGGACGTACCACCAGAAGTGCCAACGGTGGCGGACTCGATCTGTCCACTGTCAGGATGGCGAGGTGGTTGCTGGTCGCTTCATTGGCCAGCTTGCTGGTCCACCCAACGAGAAACGAAATCCTGACGCCACCGTATTTCAATTTAGCCGAAGGAAAGGAGATTATCGCATCAGCCACGTGTGGCGTCGACACCCCCGGCCCGGAACTCTATTGCAAGCTCGTCGGCGCGAATGCTGATCAGCACGAGGACATTAATCTGATACAGGGTCAGGTAGGTATATACTTGTGTCTTCTTTCTATTTCTCCACATATCTTTGATGGAACAAAGCGGTCCACAATGATTTTTAAATCGCCTTCCGCACCATTTTTTTTTTTTTTTTTTTTTTTTTTTTGTTTCGTTTGTCCATTTACTTATTAATTTGAATCGTGAATGAAAAATTATCTTATCTATAATAATGTAAAGTAGAACTAAGAACTCAGACGAATTCGAATTTTAATTATCAAATTTATCAAGAATCTATTATCACTATTACAATTACTTCGATACAATTCGTTCGCTATTGAAGTGAATTCAATATTTATCAAAAAAACGTGTATCGCTTACTTTGAATCATTTTTACTTGATATACAGAATAAGCCATGCTGCGGTCTCGAATTTTTATCTACATTTGGTCCTTTGAGTCCAAGAGTTTATCAATCTTTAGAGAACCATCTGCTTACTCAACTACTTTTTCTTCTATCTACAGTCTAGTGGTTTTATAAATTTTGAATAAAAAGAAATTGTAGTCCATGCAATTGTATATTGCAATTTTTAATATTACGACGTATTAATATTTTCAACGTGTTCAATCAAGTTCTATCGCTTTCGTATGTTGCTTAAATATAGGTTTGATACACACGTGTTAACTTATCGTTGTTACGATAAGGAAAGATCATACTAATCGCTTATAGAAGTGTGAATGAAATCATACGCGAAGGAACGCCTTTCATTAATCGGCTTGTTAATACTAACAGTAATTCATACAAACAACGTATTATGTATGCATAGTTTACCTATGTTTTATCATCACTTAAAATATTTGATATTGCTAATTATTTTAATAAATCTGATAGATTACTTTCTTAATGTATCAAAATTCATAAAGATCGATGTCTAACGATCATTATCGGTAGATTCTACAAAATATCATAGCAACTTCGATAAAAATCGCTTGCAACTGATTGAATTAAGATAAATTTTATTTTGTCTGCATTTAATCCCCTGTGACGATAAAGTAGAGTTTCTTGGAGTCCGATGTAACGCTAGCTGGTAATTCTAATTGTAATCCGAGTGGATAATCGCAATCTTCTTCATCCCCTGAGAATTACCCCTGAACATTAACACGAGAAGACAATTTGATAATAGATATATCAGGCTAAAGAATTTTTGCAGATCGTGCAGAGTAGTTCTGAGCTGATGTTTTATCAAATTCGCTACTTGTTCGCTAAGTATCAAATGTTCTGAAAAATTCATTAAAACATATATGTAGGTCCGCAATCAATGAAGAACTTGTTTCGACTATTTTATCTTTGGCGCTCTTGATCGTTTTGTGTTTCTTGGTAGCATATCACAGAACCGAGTTCTCTTAATCAAGCAGGAAATAATAAATTAAATGACCGATTTCATAGTCGTGCAACATTTAAAACGATCGGTTGGCTTTTTCTTATTTCGGATAGCTTTCTTCTCGCGTTCATTTTACACTCAATTCGTTCTAATAGTTGACTGCTTTTCACGCTGGTCATGAAATAATTGATACTATTGCACGATTCATAAATCTGGGAGCCTCTAAATGGTCAATGGCTACTCGACTTTATGGCATTACGTATATCTCTACTTATGCGGGCGAAAGAAAGTGCCATGTAGACTAGAAATGAGAGGGCTGATAAGGAGCTTCTGATAAGGGTGACCTCTTGATAACATTTGACCATCTTGTCTTTTCAAATTCCAAACCATCAAACTGACCGAACTGTCCTACTAAAAATTCTTGAAAAAAAAAAAAAAAGAAAAAAACCTAATCCATTTGTAGAAACCTCTGTTTCTAAAAATTTGGATCTAACGTTATTCGCATTTCGAAATCGAACATATCGTATGTTACGTGGAAAATTTAATTAGAGAATTTTACAAATTCTATCATCGAGATCTCGAAGACGTCAGGTCGTTGAACTTTAGTTCAAATATACACATATGCGACTCATAAAAATGTATAGTAAAATATTGATACATCTCCATAACGATGACTCTGAATGAATAGCAAGTACTTACTTGTCTCAATTATCGATGTCTTAATAGACTGATGATATTTCTGTCGTTCCAACACATTTGTTCTGCGCTTGAATTTCAATATAGCTTGAAGATTGAAGAAATAATGTTGATAATGTCTAGGTATGCGATTACTGTGATGCGGACAATCCGGAAAAGAGGCATCCTCCAGAATACGCAGTCGATGGAATGGAAACCTGGTGGCAATCACCACCACTTTCCAGAGGAATGAAGTACAACGAGGTCAATCTGACGATCAATTTTGGACAAGTAAGTCCAAACAAAATATCAATACTAGATAATATATTTTATCAGTTATTCCTTCTTATTTTCGTTCAACTGTGAGCGATCATACATTGTGAAATAAAAATGAGTAAATAAGAAAATATAAAGAGGATTGACACCAACAGGAAACAATGAGCCTGTGGAATAAGTATTTTATCTGTAACAAATTGCTTTATCACGTAGTAGGCGTTTTCCTGCAAAGCGGGAAAGAATTATCTTCGCATTATTTCCGGAGAACAATAGAAAACGCGGGTTTTAGGGAGCGGGGTAAATGGTACAGCGAATAGATTCATTCTTTTCATTCGTTTCGTTGATGCCCGAATTTTAGGCCGATCAAAAATTTATTTCGATATTTAATATCTTTCGTTGTGAATGTGTTTAAATAGAAGAAACGGAAGAAACGGAAGAAAAATTAGATCCAGAATATACTAAAAGATGTACGGCTAATAAAAAAATTATAATTAAAATTCGACGTACATGTACCGAGACTATGGACGCGTGTTCTCGTTGCAAATCTGAAGTTATTGTCTTTCCGCTAAACAGCTTCTTCGAAGAACTCATTTACGCCGCGCTAACATGATCTTTCTCTCGTGCATTCTCGGCTCGTGCGTGCTCGGGAATTTCGAGGGCAGTTACAAAAACGCCCGAGTTCGACACACATGTTTCTCAGTCCTTGTGTTCTTTCCCGAGTCCTTATGTTTTCGTATTATGACTTCTTAAGTTCGAAGTTCTAACAAGTTCCATGTATATCGATGTTAGATACCATCGAATAATTGCAATTTATTTTCTAATTCTATTTCTTCGCTTTTCTTCTATTGTATTATTTCTCTAGAAAACAAAACTTGTTTAATCCTGTTGAGTCCTCGTGTTAAGGCCTCGATTCGAATAAAAAAGTCAAAAAAACTTGTATTCCCTCCAGGAATTTCACGTGGCGTATGTCTACTTAAAAATGGGAAATTCGCCGAGACCCGGGCTCTGGATACTCGAGAAATCCAAAGATTACGGAAAGACCTGGTCACCCTGGCAATACTTCTCCGATACTGCAAACGATTGTTTAACGTATTTTGGCGTGGATAGTTATAAGCCAATCACCAGGGACGACAGTGTCATCTGTACCACAGAATACTCTCAGATCGTGCCACTGGAGGGTGGTGAAATACCGATTTCAATTCTAAATAGCCGTCCATCCGCGAAACATTACTTCAATTCAACGGTGTTGCAAGAGTGGACACGAGCAACGAATGTTCGTTTCCGTTTTCTCAGAACGAAGAATCTACTGGGGCATCTGATGTCTTTAGTGCGGGAGGATCCGACTGTGACCAGAAGAGTAAGTTGTTCTCGTATTTTATCGTTGACGATCGAAGGGAACAATAACAATTGAATCATTGTTGTATTTCAGTACTTTTATTCCATAAAAGACATCAGTATTGGCGGTCGGTGCATGTGCAATGGCCACGCGGACACTTGCGACATACTGGATCCAAAAATGCCGAAGAAACTCGTTTGCAGATGTCAGCATAACACTTGCGGAGCACAGTGTGCGACTTGTTGCAGAGGATTCGAGCAAAAGAAGTGGCGGCAGTCCACAGCGTTCAAGAAATTCACGTGTGAACGTAACAATGATTCCTCTCTTTCTTACGCACGTCTTTTTCGTCCGCTTTTTATTTGCGTAAAGTTATTTGCGTTGCACGATGTAAGAAACCGTTTACTTGTTCAGCTTGCAATTGTTTCGGCCACACGGATGAGTGCGAATACAGTCCGGAAGTTGACGAGAAACACTTGTCCTTGGATATTCACGGCAACTACGAGGGTGGCGGCGTGTGTAAAAATTGTCGGCACAATACTGAAGGAATCAACTGCAATCGGTGCAAACCAATGTTCTATAGGCCGCAAGATAAACCTTTGAACGCGACTGATGTCTGTCAACGTGAGTTACAACTTCATTCATTTAGGCAATGATTTTGCCAGAAATCTGACTTTGCTTTCACGGAAAATATATCTTCCGTAATATATCTTCGTTTAATTTTTGGTTCCTCGCAGCGTGCCAATGTAACGCACGTAATTTGACCGGGAACTGCGCGGATGCCACGGGCCAATGCGAGTGTCGAAAAGAGTACACTTCGCCTAATTGCGACAGTTGCAGTTTTGGATACTACGGTTATCCAAATTGCGTTCCATGCCAGTGTTTCAGCAATGGGACAGATGGAGATCATTGCAAGGCTATAGATGGATCTTGTCCCTGCAAGTTGAATTATGCCGGTCATTATTGTGACCTCTGCGCACAGGGCTACTATAAATTCCCCGATTGTTTACGTCAGTAAATAGTAAACCTTTAACTCAAATATGAATTTCATTGTGTAATCATTGTGTAATTTTTTCTTGTGATTTATATAACAAAATTTATAGCCTGCGAGTGTAATCCTTTGGGATCTCTCAATGATAACTGTGACGTGATTTCTGGCAATTGCACCTGCAAGAACAACTATGGTGGAAGGACGTGCAGCATCTGCGAAGATGGCTACTACAATTACCCTCTCTGCACGTGTGAGTATATTCAACAAATTATGATTTCAAGATGAGACAAATATAAATAGATAAAAGTCTGATATTATTCTTTTAGTCTGTAATTGTGATACACGCGGAACCGAACCTGGAGTGTGCGATAAATCGAATGGATCCTGCCAGTGTAAAAAAGGATACGGTGGTCCCAGATGCGATCAATGTATCAACGGGTATTACGGATTTCCAAATTGCAAGCCTTGCAACTGCAGTTTAATAGGATCATCCTCTATTAGTTGCGACGCCATAGGAAAATGCTCTTGCCTGGCTAATTTCGCTGGAAGAACCTGCAGTCAGTGTAGCCCTGGGTATTACATGTACCCAGAATGTATAGGTACATAAGATTTCTATTTATAACTGTCACGTTCAGCTTAAGCTCGAGAGCTTATAATAATTCCCCTACTATGCTTGGAACATTGTAGCAGAGGAATGTTATTGCAAGATGTATACCCTAAAGTTCAGATCAGATTCTGACCATTCAAAGTCATTTTTCAAGACGCCTTTCAGGCTAAATGCAATTCCACGTTTTTTTTTTTTTTTGTGTCGTATACTTTAATTTCTACGTACGTGATAGACTGATACGCGTTTTATGATTGATTCTATATTCTCCCGTAGCTTAAAGAAAAGCGTAGTAGCGATCATTCTTTGATCCTTTGATCCATTGAGTTCATCGATAGTCCTTTATCGTAATCGTAGCCTGCAACTGCGACAGCCACGGTTCGATAGGCGCGTCTTGCGACGTGGAGGGTAAATGTCAATGTCGGGAGAATTTCGACGGCGCCAGGTGCAACCAGTGTAAAGAAGGCTTTTACAATTTCCCTACTTGCGAGGGTTGCAACTGCGACCCAGCAGGTGTCGTAGAAACATTCCAGGGATGTGGTTCGTTACCTGCCGGTGAGCTTTGTCAATGCAAAGATCGTGTCGAAGGTAGAATCTGCAACCAGTGTAAGCCGCTCTATTGGAATCTGCAGTCTTACAATCCTCAGGGGTGTGAGGGTAAATACAACAGCGAAATTTTCACAATTCACAAATCACAGATCGCAAAATATAATGCTACAAACGTAACGGTCTTTTTTATTTTATTTTAAAGAGTGTCAATGCAACATACCGGGTGTTATCGGAAACATCGGCGAATGTGACACGAAGAGTGGTCAATGTATCTGCAAACCTGGAGTAACTGACAGGAGCTGCAGCCAGTGCGTGGATGGTACATACAATCTTCAAGAGAGCAATTTCTTCGGTTGTACAGGTATGTAATTCATATATCACGTATCAGCGACAAATCTAAATTACGAGCATCTTCTGTTTCAGACTGCGCTTGTGACATCGGTGGTTCTGTAAACCCGGTATGCGATAAGCAAACTGGCCAATGTCAGTGTCAGCCACGTGTCACTGGTCTGACCTGCAAAGAACCTTTGAAAGCCCATTATTTCCCGACACTTCATCAATTCCAGTACGAAGCAGAGGACGGGAAAATGCCTAATAACATGCCCGTTCGTTACGGTTTCGTCGAAGATCTCTTTCCAGGATACAGTTGGAAGGGATACGCCGTGTTTTCTGTTCTTCGCGATGAGATCATTTTGAACGTCTTCATTCAGAAATCGTCTCTCTACAGGATGGTTTTGAAATACGTGAATCCGAGTAGCGAACCGATTCTTGGAACGATCACCATCACCCCTGAAAATCCATCGGAGGTAGAACAACAGTTTAAGGTGAATTTCAAACCGACTGTAAAACCATCGTTTGTGACCGTCGCCGGAGCCCAAGGTAATCTCCCTTCAGCGATGGTGATGAATCCAGGATATTGGTCGATCAGTATTGCAACTAAGAAGAATCTTCTCCTCGACTACTTCGTACTGCTTCCCTCTGAATATTACGAAGCAACCATTCTAACTCAGGACGTGAATATCCCTTGCGAGGTTGGTTACAAAGGACTCTGTAGACACTACGGTTATCCCGATCTGATGAGATTTGATTCTGTTCACGGAGCTGGTGGATTTTTGAACGAAAACAACGTCAGAATCCCTCTGTCTGAATATTTCATGGACAGGGACGTACTGCAGGAAATTGATAAGGTTGAAGTTCCGTTGGTCAACGAGAGACAGGAGGAAATACACTTTGATTTAAGAATCTCGAAACCAGGTCTACACGTTTTGTTGGTGACATACGTAACGCCGAAAGACGAGAACATCACGTCAACGCTTCTAATAGAGGCGAACACTGTCGGCAAAGGGAAAGCTACTCTTTATCCTTGCAAGTACACCAGCATTTGTAGACAGGTAGTAACTGACAGCTACGGCAGAGTAGCCACGATGAATTTCCCTTCGAACTATGTCAGCTTGGTTTTAACCGGAGAACCCACATCGAACGTAGCCATCGATTCAATCGTCGCTATTCCCTACAATCAGTGGTCTTTGGATTATGTTAAACCGAAGTCGATATGCGTTAGAAAGGAGGGAAAATGCGTGAGAGGTCAGTTCCCGCAAGCTGCGGACGCGAAGAAAATCGAATTCGAAACCAGTAGCACGATCCCTGAATCGGACGGTAAACCTTTCGGAATCTACGACAATAGCACGAGGTTAATCTACTTGGACGATAGAAACACAATGGTAGACATTCACGCGAAAGTGTTACAGCCTGGAGATTATACTTTCGTCGTGCAATATTATCAACCGAACTATCCGGAATACGAACTCGACGTGTTGCTACAAAACGGCAAATTCTACGAGGCAAAGATGTCCGTTCCCCACTGTCCCAGCAACAGTGGGTGTCGTAGCGTGGTGAAACAGGAAGACGGCAACATCAGATTTCAACTGATCGAGAACTTTATGATCACTTTCAAGGAGAGCGCCGGCAACGGTATCTGGCTGGACTACATTCTAGTTATTCCAACGGAGCAGTACAACGAAAAGATCTTGAAGAAGATTCAGTTCGATCAGACGAAGGAGTTTATCAAGAAATGCGGATACAATCATTTTCATATCAACGCCACCGAGGAAGGCCTGTGCCGCGACTCGATCTTTTCCTTGACGACCAACTACAACAACCGTGCTCTACCCTGCAATTGTAACATCAATGGATCTGTAAGTCTCGAGTGTGAGAAATTCGGTGGACAATGTCCGTGCAAAGCAAATATTATTGGAAGACGATGCGAGATTTGCAAAACCGGGTTCTACGGGTTCCCAAACTGCAGCCCTTGCAACTGTCCCACAGTCTGTGAACAGGAAACAGGTGCCTGTATCTGTCCACCGAAAGTTGTCGGTAAACACTGCGACGAATGCGAAGTGGGAACGTACGGAATCCACCCGATCTACGGCTGCGAGGAATGCAACTGTAGCCCTCTTGGCGTCGTTGACGGCGATCTGCAATGCGATTTTCTAAATGGCACCTGCAGATGTAAGGAGAACGTGCAGGGGAGGCAGTGCGACAAGTGTCGACCTGGCTACTCTCAGTTTCCACACTGCGAGAAATGCGACTGCGACACCAGAGGAACCACCGCGAACATCTGTGATCAGTACACAGCTGAATGCTTCTGTAAGAAGAACGTCCAAGGATCGGCCTGCGACGTGTGCAAGGAAGGCACGTTCAACATTCAAGAGGACAACGAGGAAGGTTGCACCAAGTGTTTCTGTTTTGGGAAAACCACTAGGTGCGCGTCGGCTAACTTGTACAGAGCTCAGGTGTCCGACATGACGAACTGGGAATTGGCAATGTCCAACGAGAAGAGTGGAAATCTCACGTACTTGGCAACGATCCCGCAAGAATTGAACTCGACGAGTATCTCCGTCGGTCTCACCGCCAACGACACGTTCGGAAGGATCATTTACTTCTCGGCGCCGGAGACTTATCTGTGGAAAAAGTTAACTTCCTACGGAGGATTTCTGAATTACACCGTTCATTACAGCACCGGGCCGTTCGGCGAGGCGATTAGCGCGGCCGATGTGATTCTTCAGAGTGCCGATACGACGTTACTTCACTACGCCGAGGAACAACCGCCGTCGTTCACGAATTTCGAGGCATCCGTGGAGCTAATCGAAACGAACTTCATAACGGAGAATCGTCTGAGCGCCACGAGAGAACAATTGATGGTGGTACTCGAGAATCTCCGAGGAATACACATCCGAGCTGCCTATTGGAGCCCTAGTATAGCAGCCTCTTTGTCGTACGTGACTTTGGACGTAACTACAGAGAACTATTCACCGCAGTACAACGTCCCAGCCAGTAGCGTCGAACAGTGTCAGTGTCCACCGAATTATCAAGGGCTCTCGTGCGAGGAATGTGCTCCGGGATATTACAGAGTAGAGTCTGGCCCTCACGGAGGATACTGCGTTCGTTGCGAGTGCAACGGACATGCAGATACTTGCGACGTTGAAACTGGCATATGCGTAGTAAGTTCATAGTAATTCAACGATAAAAACATTGGAACGAGTTTAGACATCGCACTAACACGCATCTGACGTACATCTAAAAGTCATCAAATAGATTTTCAAAGGTTAAAAATGCTCTCGTTTGCAGGACTGCAAAGACGGCACTACGGGAGACCATTGCGAGCTTTGCAAGCAAGGCTACTACGGCAACGCCACCGGAGGAACTCCCACCGATTGTCTCATCTGTGCCTGTCCTTTACCCTTCCCGGCGAACAATTTCGCCACCGGCTGCGAGGTGAACGAGGAAGGAAATAAAATAAGCTGCGACTGCCTTCCGGGTTACTACGGCGCTCGCTGCGAGTCCTGCAGTTCCGGTTTCTACGGGAATCCCGAAGCCTACGCCGATTACTGCAAACCGTGTAAATGTTCTGGCAACATTGACACGAACGAGGTCGACGCCTGCGATTCCAGAACCGGCGAATGCTTGCGTTGTTTGAACAACACCTACGGAGAAGCTTGCAACCTCTGCAAGCCAGGATTCTTCGGCGACGCTATCGAAAGGAAGGATTGTCGCACCTGTTCATGCAGGGAATGTGGCATGGAACACTGCGACAGTTACACCGGCCAGTGCTATTGTCGCGAGAACGTCATTGGGCAGCAATGCGACCGTTGCGCGGACAATCACTATGGTTACGACACGTGCGAGGGTTGCAAAGCGTGCGAATGCGGAATCGCCTCGGAGAGGAGTCAGTGCGACGAAGTGACAGGCCAATGTCAATGCAAAGCTGGCGTCACTGGGCGCAGATGCGATCAGTGTGTTCAAGGTTATTGGAACTACGGACCGGAAGGGTGCACCTCTTGCGAATGCAATACCGGATACTCTGTCGGTGTGTCTTGTAACGCCACCACCGGCCAATGTAGTTGCCTGCCGGGCGTCATTGGCGAGAAATGCGACCACTGTCCGTACAGGAACGTGTTGATCCCGGGGCAAGGTTGCTTCGCTTGTGACTCTTGCACTGGAAACTTGCTGGACGTTACGGACGAGTTGTCAGATTTGTTAGATCCTGTCTTCACGGAGTTCAACACAGTGGCCGAGAGCTATTTCACTAATCAGAGGCTGAAGTTCATCAACGACACGGTGAACGATTTCTATCCTAAAGTGAAGCTTTTAGATCCCAGCAGAGTGAACTTCTTGCCGCTGCAGCAAGAGGTGAAGAGACTGGAGTCAGAGGTATCGAAACAGAAACGTGAGATCGATTACACGGCGGAGGACAGCGTGAGATGGAAGCTCGCGGCGGAGAATAACTTGGAAAATATGAACCTTCTGGAGGAGGACGTGATCAAGGAGATAGATTTAGTCAGATCGACGGTTGCCGAGGTAGAGTCGCTGGCTTTGAACATCGAACTGGGCACTGGCGCCAAAGTGGACAGCGCTTTGAAAGAGGCTGCAGACATTCTAAAAAACATCAGAGAGGTGTCGTTTGTGAGTTTCCGCGATCGTGCAACGGATCAAGCTGATCAGGCCAATATTCTCGTTTCGGAAATGAACGAGTACAACGTGCCAGTCAGCGATTTATCTTCCATCGCGGACAGTCTCAGCGGCAAGATCCGAAACGTGTCGGACAAGATGGACGACCTTCTGGAAATTACGTGGAAGGCTCAAGAGCTGGCTAGCCTCGTCGACAGACTGAATCAGGAGAACAGAATCGCGGCCGAGACCGGGAACTTCGATATGGTGAAAAACTCGACCGCCGAGGCGAAGGAGGATTTATTGGCTGGCGAGCAATTGAACAGAAACGCCAGCCGGTATCTCGACGAAGCGGATCGTAACGCGAAGGCATTGAAAGTGGACGCGATAGACGACTCTACGGACGTTTTAAACAGGACGATCGAGGAAAACAACGAACTGCTGCTGGATGTGCTTACTCCGGTCCAGCATGCACAGACTCACGCGGAACATCTTTACAATCGATCCATAGATCTCGACAGTCTTTTGACCGACACGAGGAATACCGACGCCGTGAAGGCTGTTTCCGCCTACAGAAACATAGAAACGGCGATAGAAGCAGCCCGTGAAGCTGCAGACAAAGCCATTGACGCGGCGAACAACGCGACTGATCTTTCAGACGGTATCGAGCAGAAGATGTTGGACTCTCGGAACACGGTGTTGAATTTGTTAAACTCAGCTCAGAGTACTCTGTCGAAGACGACCGGCCAGCCAGAGAAGGATTTGAACAACGCTCGGACGAATGCCACGCTGATCTCCGCGCAGAATGAGCACAACAGCAAGCTGTTGGATTACATTGAGAAGATCCTGGCGAACATTCAATCCCCTTCTTCGACGGTGGCTCAGGACGCTATGAATCAGGCCATAGAAGTGGAAAAGAACATCAAGCTTTCGGTAAACAACATGAACGGTATCGTCGATAAGATCCCGGAGGATCTCAGAGAAACGAAACAACTGTCGAAGAACATTTCGGAATTGGCTCGTGACATATCCCAGGCGAGGAAACAGCTTGACAGTGTCGACAAGTACTTCCCAAACATCGTGAGATTGTTACACGACCTGAACGTAAATCAGAAGTCGATAGACACCAGCGGGAACGATTTGAAGAGCAAGATCGAGGCACTGAAGAACAAGATCGCGAACGCCAGGGAACTTGCCGATCGTCGGAAGGTCGGCTTGACCTTCTACAGGAACACCACTCTCGAGCTGAAGAATCCTGAAAATCTTCCGTTACTGGCCACGTCTACTAAGATATCTTTATATTTCAGAACGAACACAACGAACGGTTTTCTGCTTTATCTGGGAAACGAAGAGAACGCTAAGCTGCCGCGCTCGAAGACGCACGATTTCATGGCATTGCTGATCGAGAGCGGTTACCCGGTGCTCATCCTCGATTTCGGATCCGGCCCGGAAAAGATCATCAACAATAAATTCGTGTCGGACAACGTCTGGCGTCAGATAATCGTCGAGAGGACCGGCAACAACGTGAAACTAATCGTCCGCGAAGATATCGGCGAAGGGAATGATCGGTTTTACGAGAAGGGGCACGTGTTACCCGGATCGCACACGATATTCGACTTGGATCAGGAACAATCCAAGTTGTTCGTGGGCGGTTATCCATCGTCCTTTAACATGCAGAACGCCGTGACTGCATCCTCGTTCGAAGGTGAAATGGAAGAGCTCGTAATTGGGGAAGATACTCCAGTCTCCTTCTGGAACTTCATCGACGGTGAAAACAACGAGAAGATCGCGATGGAGAGGGACAAATTGATCAACTTCCAACCTAGCACCGGTTACAGATTCGACAAACACGGGTACGCCATTTTGAGTAAGCGAGACTTCCAAATTTCGCCAGACAGCAAGAAGTTCAGTATTAAATTGAACTTGAAGACGTTCGCGGAGAATGGGTTGATCTACTTGATGGGCAAAGGCAAACAGTTCCTGTCGCTGGAAATGAGAGAAGGCCACGTAATCTATCAGTACGATCTTGGCGAAGGGGTAACCACCTTGAGGTCCTCGAACAGATACAACGATGGAAATTGGCACAGCCTGGAAGCCCTTAGATACGAGAAAACGGGCGTTCTAAAAGTGGATGGTATGGATGTGGCGAAGAAAAAAGCAGATGGAAACAACAAGAACTTGGTGTCCTCGAATAACATATACTTCGGAGGATATCCACCGAATGCTAAACATCCATACGAACCGGTGACTAACGAAGGCTTCGAAGGTTGCATCGATGAGGTGGTTATTTTAGACACCATAGTCGACTTGACCCGCAACATTCAGGCGTTTGGTGTGGTTCCTGCTTGCCCAGTACGGGTAATGTAACATCTTCTCTAAGAGTAACACGTTTTGTTATTGCGTTATTTGTAATTAATTAAAAAAATTGTAAATTAAATTACAAAAAGAAGCATAAAGCGGTGAATATAATCTCGTACCGTGACCGTATTAATTACTTCTGCACCTGCTATATAGTAACGTTGTTGTACGTATTGTAAAATTAGACGTTTTTCTTTTCAGTTTGCAAGTTTGGTATCTTTCGAGGAGAACGTACCCGGCTACGTAAGATGGCACAACATCTCTGTGCCGAACAGTCTTCAAGTGAACCTGAAATTCAAGACTTTGGCAAACGACGGTTTGATCTTCTACGTGACCGATCACGAGAAAGGTGTGGTCAGCTACTTGTCGCTGATCGACGGCGTTCTCGTTTTCAACAGCCAGGGTAATGAACTACGAACAACTTCCACGGGCATCAAGTTCAATGACAACGAGTGGCACGTAGTCACAGCTACGCACTCGCGCGATTCTTTGAAGCTCGATATCGATGACATTAAGAATTACAGCTTCGACTTGGAAACACCGCCACTGGAGATACCTTATGGCAGTTTGTATATCGGTGGTTTACCAACTGCTTTCGGTATCCCTCAGACCGGTGCCATGACACCATTTGTTGGTTGTATCGGAGATGCAACATTGAACGGAGTTATCGTCAATTTCGCCAACACGACGGAAAGGCCTCACGCTCTCCTTGGAAAGTGCAAGCTGGGAGATCCATCGTGTGAGTAATTGAAAATAATTAATAATTTGAAATATTTAATTTGAATTATTTTAATATATTTATATTTATATTTATATTTATATTTATATTTATATTTATTTATAGCAGCATTATCTAAACCTGAGCCAGAACCGGATATGCCGCCTCCTTTGTTGCCCACGGAAAGTACGGACGATAACGTCGAAGTATCTACTCAGATCAGTGAGTGCAATGTTGTAGAGCACGAATGATAAGAACGGCGCAGCGATCTAAACTGTAACTTACTGCTCGATTTCATTAGACATCATCGACGTCGATATAGAGAAGGACACGGATGATGAGGAACCTATGGTAGAAGGACGCGGCAGTGATTTAACTACAACCACGCAGGCTACTGTTTCCACTCAAAGAACGACACCGTTGTACGTCGATGAATGTCGATTGCCATATTATCCGGGCGTCGATTTAAACATGGAAAATGCCTGGCGTTTCGGTACGATTGATTTATTTTTCGCGTAATTTAAAAAAAAATACGAAAAACAAGAAGCTCTGATGAAAGAACGTGTTTCACTTTCAGGTACTGCGAGAAACAGTAGATTGGAATACAGATCACTGAACGGCAGGTACAAGAATGACTACGATTTTCAAATCGGTATGAAAACAATGGCCGACGAAGGAATTATTTTCTACACGTCGGACCTTACCAATCAGAATTCAATCGCTGTATATATCAGCGACGGAAAGGTAAAGTATGAAATTTCACATCGATCAAAATGTCAGGTAAACGAAAATTGATCCGGAGAAATATACTTCAGAATAAAACGTACTCGTCTATTTCAGTCGTCGATAAGAATTGTCTTGCATCATGTTATAAACAAGTGAATTGCAATTAAAATTATCTTCTTTGTTTTTAAGGTCAATTACAAGTTTGATTGCGGAAGTGGGCCAGCTTTGTTAGTTAGCGATAAAAGAATTAACGACGATGAATGGCACATCGTAGTATTTAAAAGGCAAGGGAATTACGGAGAACTCATCGTAGACGAAGATGAAGCAGTTACAGGCTATTCTCAAGGAATCGTAGAAACTATGAACGTTAATCCGCCGTTTTATGTAGGAGGAGTGCTGCAAGAGATGTCCACCAAGGTTTTTAATACGATAGTAAGTAAATATTATCTACGTAAGTTCTTCGTTTTATGATAAACACCTGGTTATTAATTTCAGGGTATGAATCACACCTTCAACGGATGCTTAGGAAATTTTATGGTAAATGGACAACCAGTTGGTGAGCCGATAAATAAAGTGGGTGTGATTCCATGTTCGGAACGAATCGAACAGGGATTATTTTTCTATCCGGGTAATGGCAGCAATCTGTTCAGAGCAGGTGCATATCGTACATATATTTTTAAATAATCGGCGATACATTAACAAAATTGTATATAACGGTTTAAGTTCTAATCGTGCAATAAAATTTTAGTGGATAGATTCACAGTTGGTAGAACGGTCGATATCCAAATGGACATTAAACCACGTTCGACGTCTGGCCATTTGCTGTCTGTCCATGGAAAACGGGATTATTTGGTCTTGGAAATGATTAATGGAACGGTCAAGTTCCTTGTTAAAACAGCAAAGGGTTCGATAGAAACTTCGTTCGAACCAACGAAACCGAATTCCTTGTGCGATGGCAATTGGCACAATATTCGAGGTAATATTTCATTGTAGCTCTTAACGGGTGAAAAGAAAAGTAAATAACTTTTTGCACTTGCGTTGTACAGCTGTTAAGCAGAAGAATGCCGTGCTTTTGTCAGTCGACTACAAAGCAGCCGAGCCAGGAATCGGTGGTAAAAATGTAGCGGGAGTTCTATCCAAGCATCCGATCTTCATTGGCGGTCATCCGATGCTTGGAAAGAGATTACGAGGAAGTACTTCGCAATCACAATACGTCGGATGTATTAAAAACATTCATATCAACATGAGAGCTATCCACATGAGTCCCGAACGTGCTTACGGACAAGTCCTCGCAGGCGTATGCCCAACAATATAGGAATCTCTAAGAGCGTTATTTAAAATTTCACTTAAAATCGATTAAACGTAACGTTGCAACTACTTTTCTCGACGACCAATCCATTTTCGAATGTTTTCTTGACTAAAAAAGAAGAGTGTTTTACACATATAACGTTACGTGAGTCCAGTTCATTTCTTTATGAAAAATTTTTATTTTATAGTATTCTAAATATTTAAGGTAACTGTTCGAAAATAAGGAGGAATAAATAAGTCATCGGACACCAAGTGGTATATCTCAGGCTCTAACCATCAATGTATTCAAATTTCAAAAAAAATTATTCAACAATCTTAATATGGTTTTAATACAAATTTTTAAGAATCATGTAAAAAAAAAAAAAAACAAAAAACAAAATTTTCAGCAAGTGTACAACCCTTGTCCGAGCACACAAAAGACTGAACGTCGCTTTTTTTCTACTTCTTATGGTGGAAGACTCTACTACCCATCCTTTAATGGTTATTTAAACACTCGATTCATTCACATTAGGCGAATTACAAGTTTTTTTAAAGAGAGACGAAATGGTAACGATAATTATATAGAACCTATTGTAATACACAACCAAAGAATACTATCGTATACTATAATAAAAGTCGTAAGTTCTATATTATTAATAAAACTTTGTAACTTTTTTGTAAACATAAAAACGTTTAGAAAATTTAAGGTGCTAAATAAATAAAGTAATATAAATAAAAAAAAATATTAGCAGAATAAATTTTTTAAATTTTAAGTTGTTCAAATATAACAAAGGATACAATATTCTCTTCAATTCGCTATTTAACTTTATTGCATTCTTCTTGTGACAGATCAACATTGGAGCCTGATGATTTTGTATCGCTATGATACGCGAACACACAACAAAATAAACTAAAATGACTTGCAATGTAAAATCAAATTTATTATAACAACTATCAACTTGTATATAAAATTATTTACAATTTATGAGTACGCATGATGAGAAAAACTCTGAGAAAACGACAATTTTCAACATTTAATGCATTGAGTGCTTAAGATGTATTAATATATTGCAAAAATATTTTGGCATTTTATATTTATATTTCGTATTATAATATACTTTTTCTAATAGTGATAATAGATTTAATTACTAAATATGTAAAAAGCAAAAAGAATCCAATATGAAATCGAAAATTTTATTACAAAATTAATAAAGAACACACTAAAGAACGCACTAAAGAACATACTAAATTACTTATGTTACTCAATGTATTAAAATTGTAAACTATTGAAAAATGTGTTATGTAAATAGAAATAAAAAGAATTATATACAAATATAAGTCATGATATTTGACTCATTGTCCAAATGTCCAAAATAAAATATGCATTGCATTTCCTAATTAAAATAAAAAGCTGATTGTAAATCATACCAAAAGTCGTACATTCAATGGTATATAATACAATTTAAGAAACTAACTTGCTTCGTATTTGTGCAAAAACAAAAAATTGAAACTTTGTTATGTATTTATTTAAAAATACCTAAAGGGTTGAATGCTTTTTATATATTGATTATTACAAAACCAATTTCAAAAGAAAACGGTGCTAAGAAAATTCGAAATCATCAATTTAATTATTACGTAATTAATGTTAATGTTTAGTTCAAACTATTATTTGTGAATAGTTCTATGAAAATAGCATTCTTATTATGTAAATTTTTAACGATATATACGACCGTGTTCGCTCAGAGTATATTAATTTATTCAAACGATCGTTGTATAGCGTATTTATTTCATTGTACGTACTTTTAGATATTTTATTAAAGTCATATAAATAATGTTAAGAAAAGAAGAAATTATTCTTCATTCTGACATTTGACATTAATCTTTTAGAACACATTTATATCTTAATAATAGTAATTACCATATTAATAATTTTTATAGTTTTTGTTTCTTATTTGTCTAAAGCATTATAATAAAACACTTACAGACTTCTCTATATACGTAAAAAAAATTTCCTGAAATAGTTGACAAATAGTTAATTTGTTAGATGTTAAACAACTAAAAGAACTGAATTTAAACAAATGTATATGCAATCATACGAAAGAACCAAAAATGATTTACTATTTATCACGCAATTTCAGGAATTTTCTCAATGAAATAGTATATCACAGTGTAATGATCCAGACATTCAATTTTTGTATGTGGCAATTGCGTCTGTACAATTGTTTATCACAAAAGGCATGTCGTTTGTTCCTTTCAATACAATTTGAAAGATATCCTGCATTAATTGCAAGATAAATTATGCAAATATCCCAATATTTGCACATAAGTACAAAGGTATTCCATGTACCTTGAAGATTGGTCACGATGAATATAACAAACAACAAAATGGATATACATCAAATTATTTTGACATGCACGGTATACATTAGTATAAAATTTTATTCTATGCCATGTGCAAAAATCATCACTAATCCAGGTTCAACCATCATATCTTCTGGCATATGGGTATTATCACAAAAAAGAACTAACACTGCTTGTTTACCAGGGACTCTTTTACAAACATAATTATCATATAGTCTTCTAGAATTCTGTCTGGTTTCAAGCGAATTTAAGCCTGGAGGCCATTTCCTTTCGTGGCAATTTTCCATTAAATCATCGATTATATGAGGTGGGCAATTATATTCTGACAAAGTTCTCTTTATCATTGTCTGCAATATAATGTCAAATTATTTGTTAAAATTAATTAATTAATAGCATTAATTTATAAATTACAATTACCTGCAACAATTCATCAGGAGTAGAAATCATTCCTCCCCATCTTGTTACTCTTGCTCTAGGAAGAGTAGCAGACCATCTTATAACATCATCTCTTTCCATCTGATCAGCAATAGCACGCATCGCAGGATTTGAAACTCTCAATGCTCTCATGAAATCTTTTAAAAGATGTATTTCCCTCTTGTGTTCATTTATTTGAAGTTGTTGCTCGCCTAATTCACGTTTCATATCAGCGAGTTTTTGTTGCTGCGAATGTATAATATTTCTGAGCTCTCTCACACAATTGTGATCTTTTAACTCGTTTTTGGGAATAATAAGGCTACATCCTTGTTCACAAAGCATTGGTCTCTTGGGATTATATTCACATTGTTCCAAATGTGACACTAAACTATCAAGCTTGACTACTACTTGACATCCGTACATAATATTATCACAACTAATACAAAGGCGGGCCAACAGATTCCGAAGAATTCTTGGAACTGCTCTAAGCTGAGCAGACGTAATTGGTGTGCGATCCAATGGACAAGTGGGTTGTCTGTTTATCCATTCGTTAATGCATGTACGACAAAAGGCATGTTCACATACAGGTGCCTGTAACATATTGCTCACCTACAAGTCTTTAAGCCAAACTACACTTTCACAAAACTTAGTACTATATGTAAAAATACATAACCAATATAAATAATATAAAATAATATGTCGAATAACTTATGCAATACAATTATTTATGTTATTTACGTCATTGTAAAAAACAGAAATCGAAAGGATAGTAAAATTACAAATACTTTGACAGAACGGAAGTTGTAAAAATATAACTAACATTATATAATCAATATGAAATTTTCACGCATCTTTTAATAAATTCGATCGTTTTAAATAATACGACGTATAAAAATAATCGACAACAACGAAAGTACATACTAGTCAATGGAAAATAGGACAATTGCAGAAACGATGAAAGAAAGAAGGCAGAAAAGTTAGGTTGGTTTTTTCGTATACGCATAAAATTTACTTATCGGAAGTGTTCAATAATAAACGAACAGAATAAAGATAATACCTGAACAGGATCCTCTAGCACTCCAGAACATATTGGACAAACAAGTTCCTCGTCAACTTCGCCCTGGAAGCGGTTCACATCGAACCCCATAATGTGAACTAAATACAGTAACTCGTCCTCTTATGTAGCGACGAGTCTCTCCTGTAAAACTGTGGATCCAGAATCACAAATCCGATGGCGTACGACGTGAAAGCTCCAGAAGTATACCGTTACTTTCTACGAGCAGCATGCAACGTGACAATAGTCACTTAATATAAATGTATCAACTGCGTATGCAGGCAGTTCTATTCGCCTGAAATTTTGATGATTTCATGATATACGATTGTACATTATTGTAAACCACATAGAGCTAGATAGAGCCTCCTGTTTCGGTTACGCGACCAAACTTTCGTTCTCACTGCGGCAAATTTTCGGAATCACAGTTTGAATTGGATTCGTTGGAACTTGAAATTTGAAGACGTACAATGAATTCTCAACAACACAAGGTGTATAAAATTTAAAATTACAATTAATTGTATTTTCAAATTTTATCGTTGCCTCGTGAATTGGACACATTTTCATTGTTGTGAAAGATTTCTGTCAAAGATAAAATTTTATCTGCAAGTTAAATTTAATTATAGATAAAATTATTAATCTACGAAATAAGTCCTGGAACGGAAGAGGAAATATTAACAAATGATCGTTTTTTTCAATTGCGCGTTCGTGTAATCCCATGATATAATTTCTTATTGCCACTAACGAAATTTGAAATTATCTGATATAAGTCTACCTGTACATTATTAAATATTTTAATTATAGAAAACGAATCGTCCGCTGATTGTATCATCTTTATTGTTATCAATAATCAATCAGTAGCAATCATGTCTGTTTTCTACACTAATTTGGGCAACCGTGTAAAAGTGAGTCTAAGGCAATTTCTGTATTTTAAAATCGCGATCTATAGAACATGATAAACGTCCTCAGAATTAATTCTGAGCTTGCATGTTTTGATTGATAAGGCTAGATAGCCGTAGAAAGATAATACAATTGAAAAAGGGGATCAGTATTGGGCTTAACATCGTAGGAACAGGTTCAGTTTAAGAAATTACGAAGCAAATATGAGTAACAGAAAACATTCCGTCAACGAAATACAAGGTATTCGATTTGCATTTAAGAATTTATTTGTTTAATTTTGATATTTCATAGAATACCAAATGTATTATCTTTCCGGAAGAAGGAAAGAATATTTTCGTTTGAGGCTAAAGATTAGCAAAATATAAAACAATAGTTGGATTTATCGTGAAATAATTTTTAACGTGATATTTTGATAATGTACAAACATTTAATTTTAATGTTTAAATTTCTTTCCCTGTCAAATAATGTTATCAAATAATGAAAAGATATATCGCAGAAACTTAAAATTCGACAACTCAAGTATGCTATCTATATCTAGCGAATGTTTTTTTTAAGCCAGGCTTTAAAATTTTCTGCCTTGAACGCTGAACTTGAATTGGGCATACATTCCAACGTTGTTACATTTTGTTCGAAATGATCAATCAACAAACCATAATACGACATTTGGCAGGGTAACGCGGGTCAAATTGTTTCATTTTTAATTTAGTCGAACGTTTGATTAAACCGCGTTCCAATTCCAGAGCAATAAATTACTACAGCTGCCCTTAATATTAATAACTGGCATGACAGATTTTTGTTACATAGTTTTCATTCGCAGTGGTAATAATAAAACGGTGTTTTAATCCCGTTAAATTACAATTGTCTATCGTAAGGCGGATATCTTAACACGCGGATGATCAATTTTCTCCGCAGGGCGATACTTCGATTCGTTCAATTAAATTCATTTCATCATTCGCCAAAGCATGACTGTTATTTACGCGTTAAAAAATACGATAGTCAAAACGCATTATCGATAGATAATTGTTGATAGAAATTTTCCTCTACGTGTGAAAGCCAATGTGTTAGAGAACGAGCAACTTTTGGGATAATTGGTTGGTTGAGCACTGAAATCGAATAAATAATAATGTAAAGTAAACGTGTAATTGCGTATCGCACGATATCGACCTCTTTTTTTTATTACGTATGTATGTTTTTTCAGATTATCTGGACAATGAGAGTAGCGTGGACGAGAATCCAAAGGTAAATATCGAATGTTGCTGCTTATCGACATCGAGAAACGATTCATTGAACAATGAAAGTATCGTCTTTCTAACTCTGTAGTATTGTAGAATGATAATGAATTAACATTGATAATTATCATGTTTCCAATTAGTATTACATATACCGCAAATAAATCAAATAAATCGATCATCCGTATCTTCTTATAATTTGAGATTCCACGATATCTAATTCATACAATTCGCTTCTTTCTGCCATGCGAATAAATAAAATTGGGATAAATCGATTCGATAATATTCCGGATAATATTCCGAAGATAATACTACATATTATTTCACTTTCACTCGCGTGGGATATCAGTAATCACCTCTTGCGTAACATTGAAAAAGGAAAAAACAAAGTGCGAATTTCCTTAATCTCGAGAAACTTGTTCTTCGGGAATCATTTACGAACACGCACAATTACGAACGCTCTCATACAGTTGATTGAATTTTATATATATATATATATATATATATATATGCGAGGAATGATATCAATGCTTTAATTTAAAAAAAAAAAAAGAAGAAAAATTGTGATATAATTGACAAGGACATTTGTGGCTTTGTATGTAAATGCAGATAAGCTTGTCCAATATCGTAAGTCACGCCTCTGCAAAATGGATGTCTCGCGAAATAATGTCACGGATACCTTAAGTGGAGATCGAGATCAGATTTCACTTTTTTTTTTTTTTTGTGTAGAAAAATTTGCTTCTTGTCTATTAAAACTCAACGATATAAGTATTTTTGTTGGAAAATAAATTCCTATGAATTTAATCGTTGTCGTTCGAAGCAAAAAGATCCATAAGTAATTTTTCAATCCAGATATCGACGGTTATAATCGTGATGATTAAATTTAAAGGATTAAAAACGTAGATTATTTTCCATTTCCTTTTTATCTTTAAGAATGGCGACAAAACGAAATATTGCTAAACATTGTTTCAATCTGTCTCCGCGCAGTCATTCTTACCGTATATCTTTTTAAGTAAATTTTAATCGTAATCGCGAAAGAACATTTTTCACGATACAGTATAAAAAATAATATAACGATACAATTCAGCAAATTAATGCTATCTTATCGAAATATAGTACCCCCGATAAGTGTCTTAATAATTCCATATTTCATTAAATTCGTTTATAACGTAACTAGAAAACGCATGGAAACAATGGTTATAATTCAATTGCAAATTGCACAAATTACACTTGCAATTGTTCTTTCCTAATACTTGTAGCAATTCTGCAGAAAAAAATTTTTCTTTTCTAGCATTTCGTTAACGAATGTTATTTATACGCGACACCGTTAAGATGTTGACCGTGTATTGAGAGAAGACTTTCACATTGCTTTGAGCATGCAAGACGTACCACTACCTAGCAATATTCGTCAATGCCACCATCGGACTTAATCGTAGCGCTTACATATCGGAGGTACGCGACGAAATCAACAGTGCATGTTCAACTACCAACCGTGATATACGTCGCTCGTCGTTCGTAAATATCGATCTAAACATCACGGTTAACTAGTGATCTATCGATGCATTGTGACACGTTTTTTCAACAACATTTTATCCGAGTTCCTCGCACGAAACTGTTCTCCAGAATTCCTTGGCTATTGTACAACTTCTTCCAATATGCTATTTGCACGTAAAACTTATTGGAGTGTCTCGTACAAATTTTCACAATTCGCACGATTGATATAGATAGTAGATAGCGATCGCCATGACTGCGGGAAATGATAAAGAAACGAAAGAGGTAAAAGTTTCATAGAGAAAATTTTTCTTACTTCATTTCAATAAAACTAGAAGAACTTTCACTTAGAAAATGTAATCTACAACGAGCTGCTATCGATTGAAATAGTTAAGTGAAAGTTATTTGTATTTTCGATGAATCCACGAATTTTCGATTTTTAAATAAATAATGTTTACTAATCATCTTTACTTCAATAACTCTTGCTTCGTTCTTCGTTTTTTAGCACAAATATACATAATTTTTCTGTAAAAAGTAAGTTGCTTTAGAAAAGAAAAAGAATTTTTCCTATCGTAATAATTATTTCCTAGATAATGCTAAACATTCTTCCTTCTTTTCTAAAAAAAGAAATACACGCATTTTTCTAAAGATTAATATATCACATACATTCATGCATAGAAATGATATGTAGAATAATGTGACAATATAAAACATTGATATAGTTTCCCTCTATTTTTTTTTTTGTCAGATTATTTTCGGTGCATGTTATAAATATAATTATCACTTGTTCTGTATCGCTGTTATAGTATTATTACTTGTTTTGTATCGCGTTAGTAAATACTATGACTGATGTGGCTATTTTCTAAGCTTTTAAGCTTAGAACTCGCGATTCTTTTTCACCAATGTGTTCGCGATCGCTCAAAACTTCAAGAATTTCCTTTATCTCGATCCTGACGGACAATTAATAAAAATTAAATTCGTTAAGTCACTATCATTGATATAACGTTTATTTCGAGTTAAAAACAAGGCTTTTGTTTTTCTGTTTTTTTATGACCAATTGATACTGCAAAAGGAATATGTTTTTATAACTGATACTAATTCTTCTGTAAAAGGAATATGTCTCGTTCAAATGCAAGCCACAATTCTTACACATTAGAAAAACTCGTTATCGCTTGCCATTTATCTCAGACGCAGTTCTGTAAGCGAACAAAGAAAAAAAAACATCTACAATTTGTAGTATACTTTTAGTAACAATAGTCGCAGTACATTTTATTTGATTGTCGCAAAACTCGTGTGCAACGAATTAACTAAGAGAAGCTAATAATCTGTTGATTAGTCACGACATAATTGCGAATCCGTTACTGGTGAAACTAAATGGTCACTGAATGCTGGTCTTCAATTTCAATTATGTAGTTTCAAGTAGCATCAACGGCGTAAATAATTGTGCGCGTCGTACCATTATGGCCTTCGCATTTTACAACAGAAAAAAAAAGTAAAATTCCTTTTAATCGGCAAGAAACGACAACGAAATTAATCGGATCACGTGAAACATGCAACTAAGACATTCTTCTCGCATTTGATCTTTCCAATTCGATTCGCACGGAACAAGTTTTTCACAGCGTTATTTATATTTTTATTTCTGTAATTAATTTTTGCAGAAGCTGAAGTACCCCAGGTCGGTATTCTTCATCATTAGCAATGAATTCTGCGAAAGATTCTCTTTCTATGGGATGCGAAGTACGTAGAAATTTTATACTCATCGTTGTGAATATTTTCTCTTTTATTCTCTTTCTTCACAGCTACGCGAGCATAAAATTCCAAAATGATATTCCAAGTTCTTGGAATTTATGTCGTTATGGGATTTAATTTCGCATGTCAGTTGTATCAATTGAACAAGCATTTACACAATCGTCATATCGTTATATCATCACTAAAATACTAAACATTTATTTTAGCTGTACTGACGCTTTATCTAAGTAACCAATTGAAATACACTGATAATATGTCTACCGTCATATATCATACGTTCACGATGTTGCTGTACTTTTTCCCCATATTCGGAGCGATGTTGGCGGATTCCTTATTGGGAAAATTCCGCACTATCTTCTACTTAAGCATTATTTATGCTGTAGGACAACTTTTGTTATCTTTAAGCGCGGCGCCGCCATTGGGATTACCTGCTAGGTGAGATTAATATTTTATTTTAACCTTTATCCTTTCTTTTTTTTTCTTAAAAATTAAATTGCTGTCTTTGTCCTCTACGTTATATGTTAATTTAGTAACACGAATATGAAGAATATATATATATCAGTTAGAAAAATCTGGAACTAAAACATCGATCGTCGTCTAATTCCGGTTGTCGAACGTGTCATTTTGCAGAGAATTCTCAATATTTGGTCTAGTCCTTATAGCCGTTGGCACAGGTGGTATAAAACCTTGCGTGGCCGCATTCGGTGGTGACCAATTCATACTGCCGCAACAGGAACTATACTTGTCCACGTTCTTCTCTCTGTTTTACTTTTCCATCAACTCCGGATCGTTGGTCTCCACCTTCCTCACGCCCCTGCTTCGTAGCAGTGTTTCATGCTTCGGCGACAGTACCTGTTACTCCCTGGCATTTTTGGTGCCAGCTATCCTCATGACTTTGTCTATCGGTAAGTTTTCATATACTTTCCGATACTTTGGACTGTTCCTACAATAACAGAACTGTTTGATCTTCTACTTTAGTAATATTCATCCTCGGGAAGCCTTTGTACAAAATAGTCAAACCGACAGGTAACGTCGTTTTGAATGTTTCTAAGTGCGTTTCCGTAAGTTTAACCATTGCCTTGTTTAAAGTCGTTTCACCGCGTTGCAAGAATAAATGCCAGCCGTGTTCGAAATTTCAGCACGCTATCTACAGAAAGATCACGTCGGATGGCGAGACGAGGAAGTATTGGCTCGACTATGCGGATGATGAGTACGACAAATCACTGATAAACGACATTAAATCAGCCCTGCAGGTGTTGATATTGTTCATTCCAATACCGATATTTTGGGCACTTTTCGATCAACAAGGCTCTCGATGGACGTTCCAAGCAACCAGAATGAATGGAGAAATCGGCAATTTCTTGATTGAACCGGATCAAATGCAAGTGTTCAATCCTCTTTTGGTGCTCATTTTCATACCCCTGTTCGAAACTTGTCTTTATCCGCTTATGGCGAAGATTGGCCTACGAACTCCGCTAAGAATACTATCTATCGGCGGTTTCTTAGCTTCTTTGTCGTTTGTAGCGGCGGCATTCGTCGAATTGGAGCTCGAGGTAACTAAACTCGTGGCGATTAAATAATAAAACAATAAGCGCGATGTACAATGTCCCCTTTTTTTCCCACGTTGAGTTGATTCTCTTGCTATTTTCCAGAAAACGTATCCGATTCTGCCTTCGAAAGATCTCGCGCAACTGCGTGTTTTCAATACTCTCGATTGCGACGTGAATGTGACGGTGCATGATCCTGAATTATCTATAGCTCTTAAAAGTATGGATATGTGGCAATACCAGTATATCGAAGCGAATGGCGCAAAAGTATTGAATTACGAAGCAGACTTTTCAGTTTGCCATCAAGCCGGCATCACAGAAA
The DNA here is from genome assembly GCA_032399595.1 of Tetragonula carbonaria. Classification (NCBI taxonomy): domain Eukaryota; kingdom Metazoa; phylum Arthropoda; class Insecta; order Hymenoptera; family Apidae; genus Tetragonula; species Tetragonula carbonaria. The sequence goes on from JAUCRC010000001.1 coordinate 7,262,127, forward strand.
TAGATAAAATTCAAGGTATGTCGAGAAGAGATAGTTTGGAAAAAAATTTAACAAACATCAAAATTCTTTCTTGCATACGATCGTATCATATAAGTAATTTAGTATCGTATAATACATCGTATACTACATCGTAAGTATCGTATACTACATCGTAAGTATCGTATACTACATCGTAAGTAGTTTAGTATCGTATAATAACGTAACGTGACGGTTATTTTTAGGAAGGATCACCGTATCAGAAAACGAGGCGACTTCTTGGGTTATAACGCAAAAAGGTTTATCTTATAATTATACAGATTCGATAGACAAATCGAAAAGTGGCGAGCCCCTAATACGTGGACTTATCTCTGTGTATCCGCTGAAATCCTCTTCTGTTGAATTGATACGGGATGGTACCGTTGTCTCGGAATTAAAGATAAATGATACCCGTTTCAGCGAGACTGAACTATTTAAAGTCAAACCTGGCGTATACGATGTACGTTTGAACGAATTTACAAAGAAAGACGTGTCTCTCAAACTTGGCGGAGTTTACACCATTGTCGGATCTGTCATTAAAGAAGAATCGAAGGCTAACGTTATAACTGTAACCGAGCCAAACTCGATGCACATATTATGGTTGGTTCCTCAATATGTCATTATCACAATGGGTGAAGTCATGTTCTCGGTGACTGGCCTAGAATTTGCATTCACGCAAGCGCCTGTCAGTATGAAATCTCTTTTACAAGCTTGTTGGCTGTTAACAGTAGCCATTGGCAATCTCATTGTAGTCATTGTGGCGGAAAGCTCGATTTTTAATCGTCAGGTAAGAAACATATTTATCATTTAAACGCCTAATCAAATATCTTAGTATATGCTTTTGATTAAAAAAAAAAAAAAGAAAAAATAATCGTACACTCGAGACTAGACTTTTTTAATGACACTTAACTGGTGACGATCGTGGTTGCTCGTTTGCTTTCACGTTATCACAAGTCATGCTACTATTCGTAACGTTAAATTTTTTTCTAATGCCAAATATTCTTTTATTTCTGTTATTTAGATTTTCGAATTCATTTTGTTTGCGGTATTGATGTTCATCGATATAATTATTTTCTCTATAATGGCGAAATTTTATAAATACGTAGACGTTCCTGTAGATGAAAACGCCTCCGAAGAGATCATTCATATGAGCGAAAAATCCGGAACAGTTAATACATCTTATCACGACGATGAGAAGTGATTGTATAGTGATTTATGACTGCTGCGTCCGAAATACATAATGTATGTATTTGAGTACAGCATTTTAGTACCTTAAACATTTTGTTACTTTTCAACGGTTGAAATTTAGAGGAAAATGCAAGGTTTGTAAGCACATAAGCACTCTGAACAAAGTGTGTATTTTTAATGTTGATTTTTATCTTGCTTCAAAAATAGAAAACGTTTTTTCAAAAGTTAAAATTCACAAATTTCACGTACAATAACGTTGCTGAATAAAATAAAGTTCCAATACTTTAAGAGCCAAACGATTGGTTATTGTGATTCTTATATTCGTAAATTCGAATAAAATAGAGTTTTATATGACTGATAAGTTAACAATGTCTTATCAAGTGCAATTAACAGAATGCTTACATCGTAAAATATTTATTACCGCAGAATTTCAAGTTTCGAGATAAAGCGTAACAATGTACACGTAAGTACCATATTTTATGGTCATGATACATGATATTTGTAAATAGACAATATCAATAGCAATGAGCGTAAAAATTTTTGTAAAGTTTTAATTATTGTTTATATTTTATAAAAATTTATTTACTATTCTGTTCTAATCTTTGAAGCAATCCTTTACTTTTCACAACGTAGCGAAATGTCACGTTTGCTTTCGTCTTAAAAAGATTGTTGCGTAGAAAAAAGAATCGGAAGTTCTTTATAAAATAAACAATTTATTTAGTAAAATAATAATACATCATTTATTATTTGTATTTTACACCACCTTTTTAATTAATGGAAGAACAAAAATAATAATGATAACGAGATAGATATATATATAGATATATATATACGAAATATATATATATATATATATATACGATATATATATATATATATATAAATATACGAAACATATCGCGAACATGAATCGCAATGTTTTCATTGCACCTATGCTACAGCTCACAACACATACAATCATGCTACAAATCACTATACAATAGTCTATTTGTACACAGATTGTCCTTTCATAGTGTCCTTTCTATAAAATTTAACGAATTTATATAGTCGACGATGCAGTGCTGTAAAGGCATTGAAAGGCTAACAATAAATTCATGCTGTTGTGTCTCAATTTCCGATCTACGATCGATTGTTAAACAGACGAGTCTTTAGGAGATGTTTCGTCTTTTGTCATAATATATTGTTATTATATATAGTACTCCATAGATATTCAAGGGGGTGTAAATAGTAACTCTGAGAGTAAATAGTTGACGCTAATTACACAGTAGTGCTTAAAATCTGCCAAAATAAATAGTCATTTTTTTATATCTCATGTTGGGTACAATAATAGGCTCTTTTGTCTTAAAACTGTCTCAGGATCAACAGTTATAGGTATCATAGAAAAATAAAATACATATTATCATTGTTTCAAGCTAATAAATTATATATACTATATATATGTATATGTCGCACTGCATAATATGCCAATATTAAAGGAACAGTTTCTCTGTAACAAATATATAATATATATATATATATATATATATATATACAGAATTTTCATTTAGATAAATATAAATCACAGCAGTAATGTCGAAAGCAACAGCACATGCAAAATGGAAGTGGATTTTGTTATTCGCATCTTTGTTATTTTATGCGCGCAAGATCTGCTAAACGTTACGATTACGGACCATGTTGACAGAAATTACAGTTTCATAGTGTTATTTGTACACGTCAAGTCATGGATTATACGAAAAATAAACTTTTCTTTTTATCTGCTTAATTTGAAATATTTTCTTTTCTTTCTTAAGAAAATATCAAACTTAATGTAGTTGTACATACATACATATATATATATTTTTATAATATAAATTCATAAAGTTACAGCGTAAGCCGCACGTAATTCAAACGTAGTATTAACAAGCACGATAATTTCGTAAGCTTGAACCGAAGTGTTCCGATCTAAAGTGTTGTCGGCACTTTAAAAACCATCAGGGAAAAACCAATGAGTTTCAATTGAGAGATAGACAATTAATTAATCGATAGTCATTGAATAAGCAGAGAAAGGAAAATTTGCTGAGAGCGTGCAACAAACGTTATCTCTATATTTAAAAATTAGAATCAGGTATAAAGTGATATTAGATGTTACAGTTATAATATGACCTCCAATCTGTACTCTATGTTGCAAGTATGACGGTGAGTAGAAAAATAATGTCAATCATATAAGTAACCGTACTTGCTATGAAAGTACAAACTATAGTACATCATGGAGTTAAAAAATATGTGTTTTCAAACAAACACGATAGTTTTTAACGATGTGGAATGTTCATCGTTTCATGTGGTAAACCCTTGCACAAAACGCAAAAAATGGTCTCGTCGATCAGACCTTTTTAGTTAACTTTCTATTCTTGACTTCCCGCGTCATGTAAATATTAAAGTCGTGTACATTTCGATATATAGATAAATGTTTCCGATATGGTACATTAACAGTGAGCTAAGCACCAGACAAAGGTATTCAAATCAAATATATTTAGAATTTACTCAAACTATATATGGTCCTCTTCTTTGTTAGTTTGTGCCGGTGTTGCCGGTGTTGGATCATCATGGAACAACGGGTTCTTCACCTCCATTTCACCGGTCTTGACAGAAAACACGACGCAAACGGTATATAAATATAAATATAAATATCGTTATACTTCGGCGATATCAATTTTTATAAACTAAATATTTAATAGATATTTCACTTACAGCAGCTAATCCTGGACATTCGTAAACGGTGTAGTCCCCTTCCTCGTTTTCTTCCTCGCTTTCTGCTTCAGATACAGAGCCTGGATCTCTGGTTGCGGAAACACGACTACACAAATCATTATCCACACAATACTCTCCAATTGGAGTGAAAACTTTTTGAAACCACTTTTTGACACTTTCGAGAGTTTCGACAGAAACTGTCACTAACGATTTCCTACGTCTATTTTCTCTCGAAGATCGAAACAAATCGTAAAAGGAAAAGAACGAGAATTCGCTATTTCAAACGTGTTATTTAATCGACTTACTTTTCCATGGCAATAATTTGTTGTTTTTGGTGTTGGAAATGATACATTTGAGCAGACTGCGCGAGCCTTTGGTCTCCTGAAGGTGATACCTCTTTATTTGGACCGGTGACACCGTAAGCTGGATATTCTATGTCAGCAGCCGCTTTGGCACCTCGCTTTAACCTATCGAAAATTAAGATTTACAAGTTAATTGCCTTGTCATTTGTCAACGCGGTCGACGCATCCATTTATTGCTCACTACCTGCACCATGTCAAAGTGATTAACACGAGGGCAAACAATGCTGCAGCGCTGCAACCGGCAACGACAGCTAAAAGGAAAGAAAGAAACGAATTTATTATCCCGCGTATAATTTCGCAAGAACGATTCAGGGAAAATCCGATTAGCTTACCAATAAAATATATATCGTTATTCAAATCCTGGTTCACAGGCACAAACATAGGATTGTACTCGGTGCGTCGTTTCAATTCTGGTATCAGAATCACCGATGTGTCCTTAAACTTCGAGTCCATGTTCCTCGGATTTTCCTGCTGCACCACGTGTACGTTTCCAACCATTGTATCCTCTTCATCCCGCTTCGTACTGTTCATCGTTGTTTCCTCCAAATCCGAGTTGCCTTCGTCGTCTGTTAGTCGCGAGAAATATGGAAATTGCAAACACAAAGAGAAAATTGCAAAAATTTGCTAATGTGTCAGAGTAAATTGATGGAATATATATATATATATAAGCTTAACCGACGTACCTACGAAAAAAGGACCGTCCTGATAATATCTCGGGTCATTGGGCTTCACCGCGAACGGATGTCTCTCGTGCAGATTCGAGTCGAAACTGAAATACGGTGTGGTCGTTTGCAGCTTTTGCGTCTGCACGTTGGCTTTGTCGTCCTCGTTGACCAATCCGCCGTAACTTCCGCGAAATTCCAGCGGATCCTCCTTCATTCCTCCGTCGAAGTTGATCTCGTCGTAAGACAAGCGTTTCAACGATGGATTCTGATCGTATCCGTAGTCGTCGTCTTGGAAGTTCGTTCCATCATCCTCGTTCATCTCGCGGTCGAAATGAGGAAGATGCAACTTAAAGCTTGGGTACTCCCAAAAATAACGTTCCCTCTCTCGCGGTAGTTCGTTGATCGGCTCGTTGTATCGGGTTTGCCGATAATTCCATCCTTTCGGCCTTCCTTTCTTCAGGGTTTCGGCCAAGCTGCCTTTGTTGATCAGAGCCTCGAGGAGATCCCTCTCCTTTTGGCGATCCAAGTCCAGACGATGCTTCTTGTGAGCTTGGTTCGCCAACAGCGAGAGAAAATGGGATCTCTGCCCCTCGAAGTACTTCATCAATTGCCTGAGAGCCAGTTCATCTGAAAAGAAAAAAAGGAAAAAAATGATCGTGTTATCGCACCTGTTTGCAACCGTGTCTCGAGATCGATTGTCCTACGTTGCAACTTGTTGCGTCTTCAACCACAGGGACCCGCCTTTTTATCTCCGCACTTATTCGAAGAAACTGAAATGTAACAACTCGAACAAAATGAATTATGTAACGCTCATATGCTGCCGGTTTAGCTTCTGACAATGTGGTAGAACTTGTACAGGAAGTTCTTGCGGTTAACAGGCACGTCGTTGAACGCATAAAGTGTGCGTCAATGCAATTCTGATAAATATATTTATCTCGTTGCCACTCCGGTGGAAACTATAACTATGTGCACGAACGGCACATAGTTATACACACAGAAGAGAAATTGTAGCTTGCCGTGGTAGTACATGTATACGTCGCTTGATTAAATTACTCGTTTCCAAATCCAGATCGTTTACTCGAAGATGAACGTGTGAAATTATTGGACAAAATCGAAGCGTCCTGAAAGGTAAACTGAATTCAAATTAACGAGAAACGAGAAACGAGAAACATCCCTTCGAGTCATCCGTACGCGGAAGCATATGCAAACTTCGAAACGAATCCAAACATCCTTTGTGAAACTCGAAATCCAACATTTGCGCTCGACTGCAAAGAAAAACGGGTGAAAAGAAAGTCGATGAAAACCAAGGGTAAAAATCTGGAAGGTAAAATTGGAAGTAAATTGGAAGCGATACGATCGATTACACCGTGACATTCGTGACATCTTATAAGGTGCTTTGATCTTTCGAACAAGCTTCGAACGTCATTGCGCAATTCAACGAACCTGCGGAAGAGAGGAGAGAAAAAGAGAGAGAGAGAGAGAGAGAGAGAGAGAGAGAGTAGCAGAAACGAAATGAAAAGAAGGCGAAGGATCGTGAACTTTGAATCGAGAACAATGATACACGGCAGTGTCATTACCCTCGAAAAGAGAAGTGTTTTCGGGCGAACGCTCGGAACCGGGGTATGCTCACCTCGATAAAAATTGAGTTCACCAGTGGAGAGGGTGATGAGAACGCAGCAGGGTAGCAGCAGCCATGTACAGGTGCAGAGGGTCGATGTCATCATCACCGTTTCAACTGGCAGGTGTCGGCCAGGTGTGGTATCCACAGGTTTTTATCGTCGTCCCGTCCGTCGTGGTTCCATACGTAAGCACGTCATTTCATTGAGGGCAGACAGAGAGTTTGCGCGGTCAAGTTCCGTTGCAATCAATACCACCATTACCCTTTCCACCGCAGTATCGCCAGCGACGAAACCAGCACGATGCTTGCTTCCTTCTGCAGGCTCGTTTCCGTGTTCGATGCCCTGCGTCTGTCAATTTGACCGACCTCGAGTTCTAACTATAAATGCTGCCCGGAAATGCTATCTGGAAATGACAACATCTGGACAACATAGAAACTACGTACATCTGCGGAACGTGGTGCTCTTGGAAATTCTATCTGATTTTCTATCGAATGTTTCAGGAAATTGCAACTACGACGAAACGACAATGTCACGTCTTGATGGAAAATTTTGTAGAAATTTTTTTCTCGACAGAGATCGGCTCGACGAGCAAAGAATTCGAACTCTTTCTCTTCCTTCGCTTTTCAAGTATTTCAACTGCTTCTTCGAAACGACTTCTTCCATCGACACAGAAGCAAAATCGCTTAATACCTTTATCCGCTTACCTACCGTTCGAACGCATGCAAAAGAGACAGCTCGGGAAAGCTAATAATATTAATACTTTGAAATTTACAGGGATAGAAATGTGGAAATACTTACAAAAAAAAAAAGAACTACCAAAAATGAACTACAATCTTCTAAAAATAAGAATTCTTAATCGTTTTGAAATTTATTTCTTTTCCTGTGTTCGGACAATATTTTCTTTAATCACGCGACTAATATCTTTCGCGCTATAAAAAGAAAATTCGATAACGAGTAAAGAAGAAATATTTACCCTTGCTTCACAAGAGTTCTGGATCACTGCACCATCAGTGCAATACTGTTAATCGCAACGACTGTTCGAGTATTAACAGCATGCCTGTATCTAACATAGGCTACACGCGATACATTTGCCATTGGTACTTTATTTTCTCCAGCTGTCGAAGTGGCGAACAATATTATTACTTTAAATAAACGAGACGAAAGATTATTTATTAAACGTATAATATACTGGACGATAAAGTATAGAAAAAAAATTCTAATAATTTATTAGAAATGTCAAAATACTTTATTTTAATTACATTGATGTTTATTTGTACGATGTATTTAACACTGCATTTTAAATTCGTATTCATATATGCGTGATGTATTTTCCACTGGATTTTAAATTTAAACTTATCGCTTTAATCTTATCCGAAAATTCTCGAGAATACGGCGTTTAATAGCAAGGGAACAAGCATAAATGTAAATATTGTACAATAATTTTACAATACATTCACGAGATTTATACATTGTTCCACATACACTTAATCTAATTCAGAATCATTCTGATGTACATATGTATATTTGTACTTAAACAACACTAATAAAACCAGTATTCTCAATATTTACACACACAGAGATTGATTAACATCCAAATTTTGCAAATCATTTATCATCTTACTTAAATACATTTACGTGTCAAGATCGCAAATTAGGGATTCACCTTTAGAAAATGTACGTGATAATTTTTTGTCCATTATTTTTTGCTTTCTCTTCCGATTGATCACACCGTCTGCTGCATCCATCATCCTCAAAATTTGCGTTTGATCAGAGCAATCAACTGGTGCAACAGATATATCTCTAACAGCTCTGAACTTGCCGCAATTATTCAGATGTTCGTTTTCCAAACGGAAAAAATTCCATATAAATCTCCTATTGGAAAGGAACAGCAATTATTTTGAGATCAAAATCGAGCAAAAGCCTTTATACGTGACAATTCCCAGCGTAATAAAATGATAAATAAATATTAGCTCGAAAGCATAAATTAAACTATCGATTGATTTAACATGCTGAACATGCAAATTAATGTGCAATATACAAATAAGAAAGAAGGAATTCGTTTTATCGTTGAATGGAGTGTTTATCTGCATGAGAATGATCGTGTTTACAAACTAAAATATATGAAGATAAAAAATGCAATTACAAGATGATAATTTCAACGATCAGAGTATGTCGTCCTTTCATCATCGTTGTCGTTCGTACAATCCATAAGATGTATAGCCGCCTTTGGTTCATCGTATTTGTTGCCTTTGTAAGGCCCTATGGAGATATCTCGAACAGCTCGAAATTTGCCTACATTGTATAGGTGTTCGTTTTCCAGACGAAAATAATTCCACATGTACCTTCTATCAACTGATTAGTAAGACGAATTGATACAAAATATTTTTTATGATAAATAAAAACGTATATGCAATTACCAATGACAAAAAATTATTTAAAAATTAAGAAAAAGAAGAAAGAAAAAATCAATTCGATTAATGAAATATACGACGGAATAGATAAAAGAGGGATAAAGATTAGAAATAAATAAAAATCTTTTGCAATTCATCAGTATTTATTAGATTAATTATTTAGTAAACATTATTTCTTTTTTTTAGCAAACGTTGCGTGACTGGAATATAAAATGATTTTAATTTTCATGCAAGCGAAAAATGTCATCAAGCTTCGCTAAATATGAGATTACGTAATGATGTGCAGTTCATACTATGAGATATTTCATAATATGAAGTTCATACATATTGGATGTGTAAATACAGCAAAAGTCATCATTTCTAAAAATGTATCACTATCGCTAGCGATATCGACTTACTTCTAACTTACCTGAACACTTCCAATGGTGCAACTATAGAAACCATTAAATCTGCATGTACATATCCCATTTCAGTGAGAGACAACGAAAATGCCCAGCCAAAACGGAGTATAAAATCTTCGATTATTGCAAAATAGTAATAGTACTGCAACATGATATAAATACCTTACGTAAGATTACACTCTTACTCCATATAGAACAACCAAACTTACCGGAGAGGAATAAACAATTTCTTCCCTAAGAAATTTATTTTCTCCTGCATTACTATCGAATAATCCCCAATCCAATTTTACATCCCACGTGTACGTGAAGCAAGAACTCATGATACTTGCGATTATCCATAAATAAAAATAAGGATTTTCAGTAGACATTACGTAATATTCTGCAAAAAAGTATTGTGTCATGACTCCTTTATTATGTTCATTGTTCCTAGAGACACTTACTAGCATTAGTTAAATGCAAATATGAAAATACTACAACAAAGAAACTGGTAGCATATTTCGCTGCATTTACAAGATGAGGGAAGGCTTCTCTTGTGTCTCTGTACCGCCGTAGACATTGTGCAAATCGAAACCATGCTGGCAAACAAGCTACAAACGGTCTCATTGATAATTCGCGCATTATACAAGTTTCTGCATCTACCAAAAAAATTCATCAATTAGATAGTTGCTAACTTCTACTCTGAAATTACAGTTCACAATATGTAAATTACAAACCAGTGACATCGGTCCACGAAGAATTTTGTACATAAAAGCAAACAAAATATTGAAAATCTAAGAAAACAGTATGTAGAGAATTAAGTTGATCAGCAAGCCAGAAGTCAGCAAATCCGACATAGAAAAACGGAGCACAAAATATTCTACCTAAGACACGAAGTGCCCAAAATCTAGCTTCATAACGTAATGTTTTTGTCGGATTAAACAAAAATAAAGCTAATAATGTGTACAACAACATCTGAAAAAATAATATTTATATAATTTTTTTAAAAGTGCTATATATTATAGAGACTTACAGGCTGAACAAATGGTGGTATTCCTAATGTTTCACTATACAAAAAACCCAAAATTGATAGAGACCAAACCAATCCAAATACGCTAGCCATTTCAACAATATGCTAAAAATGTATTATACATATCAATAACACACACACACACACACACACACATATATATAATAAAATATACAACCTGTTCTGATAAATGATTTCGGGGATCTAGTTCAAATATTAAAACATGATTTACACCAGAAGATCTCCATCCATATACATTAATTCCCATAAGAAAAAGAAACTGAATCATAAGAAGTGGTCCACGATATAATCTACACAAAACTCGCCAATTATTGTTGTCTCTATAACGTGTACCTATAAAATAAAACAATTATTAAAAATTTCTTTATATATATTTTGCATGGCATGTGTCTGGCTACCTGAAAGTATCACAGCTATAAGGAGAACAATGAAAGCCCCAGAGAAAAGTCCCACTTTAAATGTAATCCATGGAGAAAGATGTTCTCCAAGTGGAGGAACTCTTAAACGTTTCATAGCACGTTGTCTGTCTCCATGTTCTAAATCTCTTGTAACTAATGCTTCCGTTTCTGCAATAAGTCTGTCTATATCTTTGTGCGTGTGAAATAATGCAGTATCCACATGTTCTGCTCTCCATTTTGCTCCAATATCTATGTTCAAAAGCTAAGATAACAATTTTTTGTTAATCATTATAAATACAAATTTTTACATAAATTAATTATTTTTACCTACTTTATCGTGTTTTTTCAATATTTTTCTAAATCCAGTAAAGTTAAGATTCTGATAATTTTGAAGTAAAATAAGAAAAAGATAAAATTCAGAAAAAGCTAATTTCAATTCTTGAAGTTTTCTTGCTGAAACTGGTTTTTTATGTAAAATATTGTTACGGTAACGGATTTTACGGCTTCCTTGCGCTTCTTCAGAAACTGATAGAATTTCACTTAGCTCATTATTGAGGGTTGCAAATCTACGTGTTGCTTCTGCCAATTTCTCTAACAAAGTAAAAAAGATTATTTCATTCATTAACATAAATCGTAAGTAAATTAAGCAGTAACATGTGAAATTTACCTGAATAAAATGTATTTATCTTTGCCAATTCCTTATCACAATAATGAAAAAATTGTTCATCAAATTTATTAAAATAACGTTCTAATACATGTGATTCTGTTATATCTGCAGCTGGTGCTTGCTCTACTGCTGCATAAAGCAATGCTTTCATTTCCTATAAAATGATTTTATTTTAATATGAATGTTTTGAAACGTTTAATATAATTATTAAATTATTAAATCGTTATTGAATTAAAAATAATCCATTTTTACTTTTCTTACCTCGTAATTTATATATTGTTTTCTCCATTCTGGTGTAATATGAGCACTTAAATGCTCTGCGAATTTCATTTTTCTATGAATTAATTAACTCGATATTAGTTGTAGAATTTGCAACCGATTGCACAAATATTATTTTGATTAACCCTCATCCGTCCCTTATGTCAATTTGACACATTTTTCTTAGAAAATGTTATATTATTTTGCAGCAAATACAGATACCGAAGTGAGGTTTTGTAACAGTTTTTCTAACACATAGCACATATTTTTGACATTTTTGATGATAGAACAGGCTATTAGAATTATAAATAATATTTGTTTTCAATGTTTGGGCAGTACATTATCTTGTAATTATTATATTACAATTATGCATTCAAAGTACCAGTTTTTTGAAGATGTTCAAAAGGCATATTGAATATAGTTGTAACAAGTGAAAATCCAAAACAAATGAAAGTAGAACTTTACTTCAGAGCACCACTTTTTTTCAACTTTATTTTATAATCTAGTAGTCTTCTAGTAGTAATCTAGTAGTCTTCAAAGTTTGGTACTTCTCACATACTACATGGTTTATTTAAATGTTTCAAGAACACACGTCTTATCACAGCTATGTTGTGATTGTGCAAATGGATACAAAATCTTATACACTGGAAATAGATCGTTAAAATGTTGTACTTTTTCTTAATAGAAGCGTTATTAACAAAAAATTTAAATTGCACAGCAACTTTTATACGTATACATACAATTTGTATATATTCCAAGTGTTAAGTTGATTAATTACGTCTCTGTCGTTCGTTTTCCATAGAAATAACTTTCACAATTTTTCCAATTTACGATAGATACGGCAATTAGATCCATGAACAAGCTTTATTACAATCAAATAAAAATTGTCCTGGCCGTTTTCGGTATTCGTCTAGCAGTAGTAATACGTGTAATAATAACAATATGCGGCAATGGTAGATTAATATAAGATTAATCTCATATAAAATTAAGAGATGAAATCACGATATAAAACTAAACACCTACACGTGAGAGTGGAATTTATGTGAATATTATATGCAATTGAATAGAAATTTAATCTATTTATTGTTAATAAAAGAATACAATTATTTATCTTTTCATCATAGGTTAGTTTTTTTATTCATTTTGCAAATTTAACGTAAAAGAGCGGATTAAGTTGGAAAAATAAGGGACGGATGAAGATTAGATGTACATTAAGAAGAATAAACATACAAAATACACGATAGGTTAATGTATTTTGTATTTGATATATTTTTATTACCTTAATGTAGAATTTTTTTAAGGTTATGAAATGTACACTGCATCATACTGCAATGATACTCTTATATTCTGCATGTTCAGCCGAATTTTGAACGTTTATGATACAGTTTTGATTATTTTCGTTGAAACTTGCATGTTACAAATATTTTTACGTACAATTCCTTCATTGACAGTGTCACATCCCAGATGTGAAACATCTGGCAATGTTCGAATGATATTAAAGAGAAAAGAAGGATCACGTCAAAAGGGAAATTTAAACGAGAAGAAAAGTTGCAAGTTACGTTCGTCCCAGGGTTACTAGCCGCCAACCAGACTCGTACTCATCAACATTCATCGGTCTCATCACTCATCACAGCGAGGCTGATGGCGGCACAAATGCTTGAGTAGAGAAATTCGCAGTGGGCATCGGAACATTAACCTCTATCGTAGAGCGGATTGCGAGCAACACTAGTTAACCGGTGACAGCTTATTTGTAGGTCTACAGTACTCGTAGAACTTCGAGTCGATGCGCATGTGCGTAACGCGCACTGCGAAACGCAGCAAATGGTTCTAGCATTATACACTGCACATTCGCCATATAGCGTAGTTGATTAGCCAATCGCGAGCATTTGATGCAACTATCGCGCCATCTTGTGTTTTTTTTTCGCGAATTATCGATGTGACGTCATCAGCGACTGGACTATAGCACACACGTGGTAGTTTTATCCAATCTCTTTTTGTTGTTAACAAAAACTTTAGTTTAATATTAATTATTCTTAACAGAAACAATAGTTTAATATTAATATTATCGCTACAAAACAATATTATGAAATAAGATTTATCATGTCAACAGGGAAACTTACTTTTTCTAGATATAGACAAATGCGATTGGTAAATAAGAATTATATGAATTGTATTAATGCTATTATTCTGATTAAGTTTCAAGGAATTAAAAATTATTTACCCTCTTTTCGACGAAGCTGAGACCAAAAATATAAGTTTTAAAGAAATCATGTTTTAGAAATAGTGTTTAGATAAAAATGTAAATGAATCACCAAGACAAAACTAAAATATTTTCAAAGCTGTTGGTTATATAAAAAAATGTTTCAAGTAAAATTTGAATAGTTTGTAGGAGGTATTTTTTTGAATGGATGTTGTAAGTAAGTAAAAGACATTTGAAGGTCAAGGTCTTTTTTTTTTAAATGGAATCATAATTTTTAAAATGATTATTTTTATATAACTCTAATTTTTGAACCAATGAATTCCTTGTCTTAAAACTTACATTTTTGATCTTATCGAAATCTACTAGATTATAATTTTTAAAAAAGTGAATAATTTTTGATTCTTTAAAGTAAAGTTCAACTTATGAGAATATTGACTGACAATTAATTTAATATAGAAGCATAAATTTAAATATTATTTTTATTTTATTAGTACTCAACAAAAGAAAAGATGAAAGTTATAAATGATGTTAATGAGTTACTTTCAAATAAAAATATTAAACATAAGGAACATCCAGGTATAATGAAACCTAGGCTTGTAGATCAACCTAGTTGGCTTCAAGATACAGTTCTAAAAGTTTTATCTGGTAATGAGAAATATGTTTTATATTATCGCAATATAAGATTTTATATATTTCAAATAACAAATATTATTATATCTTTGCAGAGAAAAATATTTCACCAAAAGTCATATGTAATTGCAGTCAAAGACTAGAAAATTACTTATATAATCGATATCCTCCACCAGAAAAAGAAGATATTCGTTTAAAAATGGAAAAAGTTAAAACAAAACTATATGGAAATGAAACGCCGAATTTAAATAATAATTTGATATTTAAAAATCCAAATGCTCAAAGACTTCTCAAATCTTTGGTATATAATTGGGCACCAATCCAATATGATACATACACAAGTCTAGCGTATTTAACAAGTAGAAGTATGCCTGAATATTCTGCTTTATATAAAATTTTTAATGAAATTGTTAATCGTGATAAAAACTTCAGCCCACAAACATTATTTGATTTTGGTTCAGGTACTGGAACAGTTATGTGGTAAGATATACATAAAAATTATTTGTCTTTGTTTAAAAACAATAAAAGGAATGTAATAAACCTAATTTCGTTAGGGCAGCCTCACAATTCTGGATAGATACAATTAAGGAATATTATTGCGTTGATATTTCTAAAGATATGAATGAATTGTCTGAATATCTCATAAAAAGAGCTGTACCAAAAATTAAACAAAAGTACATTTTCTATAGACAATTTTTTCCTGCATCTCCAATTGTAAGGATACACATAACTTACATTATGTTAAAATGTTTGAAATAAAGATTAAACATGTTATAATATATTACAGCCAACTTATGATATTGTGGTTAGTGCATATTCTTTACTGGAATTACCAAACCAAATCTCTCGTCTTGAAACAATTTTAAAATTATGGCAAAAGACAGAACAATATTTAATTATTATAGAACAAGGAACAAATGCTGGATTTGGAGTAAGCAATATATATTGTTGAAAGTTATTTAATTTTAACTAATATATATTTAACTAATAATTTTGTTTTAAATAGGTGATTAACGAAGCTCGAGATTTCATACTTTATTCTAAAAAAGCATGCAATGGACATGTATTTTCTCCTGTAAGTATCACCTATAATCATTATATTATTATATAGCAAACATTAATTTATATTAATATATTTACGATTTTAGTGTCCTCATGATAAAACGTGTCCTATATATATAAAAAATGATCATCCTTGTAATTTTGAAATTGTTTATTCGACATTATATATTAGTGAAAAATCTAAATATAAACGTGAGAATTATTCGTACGTGGTACTTAAAAAAGGTGAGATATTACATAATAATCCTAATTACATATAATGAAAGTAATCTGAAAAAAACAAATTCTTTGCTAGTATTTATTTTTTAAAAATATATAATTTTAGGTAAACGTCCTGAAGATGATTTAAAATGGCCGCGAATTGTGAGAGATGTATTAAAACGTTCTAGACATTGTATATGTCGCATGTGTACATCTTCCGGAAAATTAGAGGAACAAATTTTTACCACATGGAAAAATGGAAAGTTTGTATCTTCTAAGTTTTAAAAAATATATTATAAAAAAGTTTCAGTGATATTAATGCAACATTCTGCATTTTTAGGAACACATATCGTTGTGCAAGAAATAGCGAATTAGGTGATCGTCTACCTTTTGAAATTGAAAAAGTAAAAGAAGAAGATGAAGCAATGGAACAAAAAGAAACAAAGGAAGAAGAAGAATTTAAATGAAAGGTTCACAACAGGCTCAAAACAAAGAATGTCAGTTTTAATAAATTTTGAATTTAAAATTTTTTCGTCTGCTATATATGTGTAGTTTTAGATTTATTTTACATTACATGTAAAAATAAAAAAATATTCGATTGTATTTATTTAAATCTTTTTATTTGATACCCTTTTTATCCTTTGTAAAAAATTTTGCTTTTAAA
Source organism: Tetragonula carbonaria (assembly GCA_032399595.1). Taxonomy (NCBI): domain Eukaryota; kingdom Metazoa; phylum Arthropoda; class Insecta; order Hymenoptera; family Apidae; genus Tetragonula; species Tetragonula carbonaria. The sequence continues at coordinate 7,278,622 of JAUCRC010000001.1, forward strand.
TATTAATTTCTTTAATATGCATAATATATATAATATAATAATTGTGATGAACTGTCTGGATTGTCACATCTTACCACTGTTATTCAACAGTTGTCCGCAAAATGAAGGGTGGAAACGAAGAGAGGTATTTAAAAGCCGTTTGCAGACTGGACCACGCCAGTTTTACTTGCACAACAGAAGAGTAAATGTCTCCAGATATAAGGTAAGGTTCAATAATTAAATTGAAGTTATTAAGAAAAATATTGTTTCGACGAAAACTGTAATTGAAAATTTTATGTTATATTTTATAAATTATATGTTATATTACGAGGTATCATTTTTTATATTTTCACGATTCTTTAAAATATATTTTGAAAATTATAAAATAATTTATTATTCATATATTTTCACTATATTTCCTTTATAATTCATTCGCAAAATATTATTTGTTTATTGAAAAAAACTTGCTGACAAGAAAGACAGTTATATAGAAAATATAACTAGTATATAGTTATTCATAAAATATTTAAAAAATAAAGATGAAACTTGACTTTTTTGACAGAAATAAAAAGAAAGTAAAAACTTCAATCGATATGCAATAATATTGTTGATCGTATTGTAAATGTTAGATCTATATTTGGAAACAGAATTAGAGAACATCAACAAAGATAACACGTTTGAAAAGAAAAGGTAAAAAAATTAATTTTAATTAATATTTATAGGTACACATCGATTACGCAAGAAGTTATGAAATAACGAAAGTGAGAGCATGCTTTGATCTTTCCGTGTGTAACTTTCTCCCATAAGTCCGCTTATTTCACTTGCTTTCTTAAAAGCGCGACGCAAGCCAACGTTTCAAAATCATTGAAACCGGATGAGAGGTGAGAGTCAAATTATTCTTCATCTCGTTGAGTCACTTTCTCGTATCAAAGCTGTTAAAAATGCATTTCAAAAATGTATTTCCTTTTATAAGGGAATATATATTTCCTGTATCGGGATAAATAAATATTTTATTAACAATATTATGTAATAAATACAGCGGTGCGTGCAATACTTAAAAAAAATAAGCTTATTTTACAATAAGGATAAGGCAAATATAATAGTATTTATTATGTTTGCAGTATGTTCTCCACCGTGGTATTATGTATAATATTACTATTGCTGCTACTATATCTAGGATCGCGGAAACCGAAAGGATATCCTCCAGGTGTTACTTATATCCTCTAATTTATATTCTTCTTTCTTTGTTATTGCTTATTATTTTTTTTTTAACTAAATATTAACTTCAATTTGTTACAAATGTTAATTAATTAATAAATAAATTATAAAAATACGGTTGGTGTTTATTTCATTTCTAAGAGTTTCAGGTCCAAAGTGGTGGCCAATTTTCGGCTGTGCTATCGAATTGGCTCGTCTTCGCAAGGAAAACGGTTATATGTTCAGGACTTGTTCCGCTTTGTGTAAGAAATATGGACCACTAGTCGGTCTAAAAGTCGGTACAGACCGTATCGTGGTTCTAAATGATCACGAGAGCATTCGAACAATGCTTACTAACGAAGATTGCGATGGAAGACCAGTTGGTCTCCTCTATGATGCACGAACTTTCGGCTCTAGGAAAGGTAATTTCACGATCTTCGTCGATTTTTTTTCATCTATTAATTATCTAATTAATTATCTAATTAATTTCATTTCAAACGTTTAATCTTATTTAATCTTTTCTGATTGAAGGACTGGTCCTTGTGGATGGAAATTTATGGATCGAGCAAAGGAAATTCGTATTAAGACATCTTCGTGACTTCGGCTTTGGTCGGCAAGACATGATGATGATAATACAAGAAGAGAGCCGATCGCTTGTCGAACACATAAAAAGATTAATCAACGACGAACGCAATAATCAAATTAACGAATCTAAAATACATTGCAACAATAACGAGTACGACGACGGGCAAATATATAGATTAATTAAAGGAGAGAAAGCAAATGAATTAGAATTAATGGACATGTACGGAAAAAGTGGAAAACAAGTGAAACCTTCGGATTTGTATGTGGATACTGATGAATACGTGAAAATCAATGAGATCAACGCTCATCCTGGAACGATAATTCCAATGCACAACGCCTTTGGAATTACAGTACTCAATACATTGTGGAGAATGATAGCTGGTAAAAGGTTGTTCATTCTCTACTTACTTCGAAGTATCATCTTACTTGAGATATCGCTCTGAACTCGTTGAAAGAACAAGTAATTTTTCAGTAACGAAATTTATATTCGACATATCTAATTTAGGTTCGATATCGATGATGAGAAGCCAATTTATTTGCAAGAGATTCTGACGCAAGTTTTAACGGAAATCGATATGTTAGGCGCCCCGTTTGGTCATTTTCCGCTGTTAAGATTTATCGCGCCAGAAATATCCGGTTACAAATCATTCGTGAAGATTCACCAACAGCTTTGGGATTATTTAAAGGCAAATAAACAAATTACAATATGAATACTAAATATCAATTATAGAAGAGACTAAGTGATATAATTATAGGATGAATTGGACAATCATAAGACTACCTTTGCACCAGGCTCGCCGCGAGATTTAATGGACGTATATTTAACCGTTTTGAACTCTAAAGATTATAGTAACACATTTTCAGGTACTTAAATATTACAATATTTGAAAGTAAGATTCAGATTAAATCGATTGTAATTATACCGAATCTGTTTCAGAGTCTCAACTGCTTGCTATTTGTATGGATTTATTTATGGCAGGTTCAGAAACTACGTCTAAAGCTCTTAGCTTTTGTTTCTTATATCTGGTGCTGTTTCCAAAAGTACAGAGAAAAGCACAGGAAGAGATAGACACAATAATTGGACGTAACAGACTTCCGACCTTGGACGACAGAACGAGGTAATTCAAAAAGACAATCAGAACTCGATTTTAAAATTGTTAGAAAGCTTTTCTTAAATTTCTGATTAACCGAATATAATATAATTATTTCTTTTTAGAATGACTTACATGAACGCGATTGTCTTGGAATCATTCAGAATGTTCATAGGGCGTACGTTAAATATACCACATAGAGCGCAAAGAGATACTACGATATTAGGATATAAAATACCAAAAGTAAATATCTGAATACATAATAATAAAAAATATTTACAATGAAATTCTTTAAGAAAGTAATGTAATTCACATTATTTTAGAATACGATGCTCATAGTGAACTTCAATAGAATATTAATGGACGAATCATGGAGTGATCCCGAAGACTTTCGACCAGAAAGATTTATAGATGAAAGTGGTAACATCATTATACCGGCCGTGTACTTTCCATTTAGTCTCGGTACGTATTTCACAAAATAAAAAATACAATCAATATTTTCTTTTCTAATTAATCGCGTGTTTAACCGTGTTTTACCATTTTCTTTTTCTTTTTATAATAGGGAGACATCGTTGTATGGGAGAAAATTTAGCTAGAAACAATACATTTGTTATAGCTACTACTCTGTTACAAGCATTTACATTTTCTACAGTACCTGGAGAAGAACCATCAGTACAAGATTTTGTCGACGGAGTTACTATTGGTCCTAAACCATTCAGGGTAATGGTTTCCTTAAGATCGTAAATATATTCGAAAGCATTTAAAATAATGCTTTCATTCAAAAGTAATTTTTAATATTAATTTTAGTCGGATCAATCTTTATATGGTATAATTAATATCAAAAAATTGTTATAAAATCATTTTTGATAATGTAGATGTAAGTAGCAAATAGTGTACAGTATTTACAATAGTTCAAAATAAGACAAAATAATTTTAATGTTCAAAAAAATATATTTTATTTTATATGAAAATACATGTATGTGTATATATTTATATATATATATATATGTGTATATGTATATATATAATATATATATATATATATATATATATATATATAAGAAGCTATACGAAATAAATAATACATATACAAGAACAATACAAACTTCATATCACCATTCGCTTCTTAAAATATAACAAGTATCCGAATCTAGACTTTAATATTATTCCTTTAATAATATATTACAGAAAATATATAAATTGCACATAATTACACATATTATAAAGATATGTGTCCGACGATTTTTTTTTACGGAAAGATAAATCACTTATTTGTTCCTTTGATCTTAACATTTCTTAAAATAATCTGGCACTCATTTTTTTAACATGATATTTTTCACACGATGTTAAGTATATGGAATTCTTATCAATAATATTGTGCGAGAGAGTGATTCAAGTCATGAGAACTTCCTTGCTGACTTACAAGAAATACACAAAATTATAAGTTAGATCTTTAATAGTTTGATCTTTAATAAATGAAATAACATATATTAACTACGCAGGTACTGTTTCAAGTAGAGAATTAGTAAAATTGGTCGAAAATTGCGTACGTTATTCCAAAAAAGTTTTAAAAAATGAATTAAATATTTTTACGAACTTATATCTATATCCTTCCATTGCACACAATGATAACTGATCTCTTAAAAACAAAATTTCTTTTGTAAATTAAAATTATATCTATTAAAATAGCGTATAAGCAATCTTTTATGGTGGACGGCGGAAAACAATTTTTAATTTAAAAAAATTAAAATTAAATTTTTAATTTTAATTTAAAAATTTAATTTAATAAAATATCAATGACACAAAAATAAAATTAAAAATAATAAACTCTTATACATATTATCCCTGTAAATGGTCTCGAAAAAATTTTCGAAATATTTTTTCCGGAGGTCAACTAGGATGATCTTCGACTATATGAATCTGTTAATATAAAAAATGAAAAATAAATATGAAAATTTGTTTAAATACCACTTGTAATATATTTTAATGATATTCTTTACTGATAAATATTACCTCAGATAAGATGGCCCAATTTTCACTTTCACTGTGTACTGTCAAACGAAGTATCAATACTTTTCCTAATTTTGGATCTACTGTGCCTTGAGCAATCCCAAGTGCATCAAATTTTCCTGATTACAATAAACAATATTATATACATACATACTATATACATATATATATATATATATATATACTAATTATAAAAACATATTTATATAATATCGCATAATACCTATAATAACATAACCATCCTCTGTAATATCATTACTATTTCTATTCATGGATGCAGACATCTTTGTAAAGACCTCTACTGTAGTGTTATAAAATCTATCAGATGGATGCTCGGGGTTTCCACTTCTAAATAAGTACCTGTATTATAAAAATTGAAAATAATAACATTATAATTATTTATTACTTAAAATATTGTATATGTTTAAAATACCTTTTTATAAAAATAGAGTGAGAAAATCTGAATTTTAAATGATCTCCACGTTGTGGCAAAAGACCCCAAAAAAATGATTCACCTTTGTAGGCCTTTTGTAATGTATATTGTTTGTAAGGTTTAATTTGTGTTTCTACTATTGCCTCTGGATTTTCATGTGCATAATATAACGTTATTTTTCCAAACTGTTTATCCTAAACATAACATTTATAATAAGATATAAAAACAAAAATAAAAATACAATATATGTAATTATTTTATTTTTAACATACCTTCAATTTCTGTACTTTTCCTTTCAATGATGAATGTGTTCCTATATGTTGAAAAAGGGAGGGTTTGTAGTGAACCCATAATTCTGCCTTAGCCATTTTACAATGTTTCTAAAATATACACAAAATTAATAAACATAAATACATTACATTACAAATATATTCCTGCCTAAGTTATTGTTAAATCTAAGACTTACGCTGTCTTTGTCAAGACTACAAACTTTAGTTGATACCAAATGATCTAATAACCAATCAACTGGTTTATCATTATGAAACATTAAAAAAAATTGAATTAACCATGGCAGTTCTGCACATTTAAATAACTTTCCTAAAAAAAAAATTATGAATACGAAATAAATTCAAAATTATCCTTAGCAATGAACATGTCAGTATCGATGTAACATATCATACCAATAAATCCTAATTGACAAAAGTCCAAAACAAACCAATTTTCTTTAGTTGCAATCTTTTGTAGTGCAAAAGATTTCATTGTTGTTATAAAATTTTTTTTAGCTAAAATGTCATCTTCTAATTGTATATAAAATGTTCCTTTTGTCTGAGCATATGACATAAGAAATGCAAAATCTAAATTTTGCTTTGATCTCCAAACTACTCTTTGATGGTCATCACCTAAAGTATCACGTAATTTAGATAAATCTGGGTAATAAGATGCAGATGGAGATATTACATCAATTACACCAGCTTCAAATTCGATTGGAAACCTGAGATATAAAATAATAAATTAAATATATTAAGAAATGAATAATATCAAACATTGCTATTTTTTAAATATAACTTACTGAACTTCAATTTGTTTTGCAACATATGTTACATATTCTAAATCTGTCTGTAAAAATATATACATTAATGATATATAGATAAAAATAATTGTAGCAGAAAATTTTTAAGTAATTATTTGCTATTACTTTATACATACTTACTTCAGCAATTAACACAATAATTAAAGTATCTGCTGTCTCCACAGAATTCATGCGGTCCAATAAGTTTTTAAGTGTGGCCATTAAATAACTTTGTACTTCTCTTTTAACTGTTGGTACACCAAGTACCATACTAACTCCAGTACGGCCTTTACTCTGTACAAATGCTGGACGTAGACTATTAGGATCATTCAAAAAATGAGGAAGAAAGTTATATATAGATGGTAATTTTATATTGGTTACATTTGATGTAGTATTGTTAAGTAAAAATTGAAGATCTGGTAAAATATGATTGTTCTCTATTAATTGCAATAATTGATGTGACAATAAGTTTATTTCTTCCTGACTTGTAACATATTTAGCATGTAAATGTTCCAATTTAGCTTGTAATTCTGCAATACTATTTTGTAAGACTGTTTCTTCATGCAACTCTGATGGTGATAAAAGATTTAAAATGGCGCATGGTATTAATACTATTGAAAGTATGATTAAACATCGTCTTCTTATGGGTGTCAGAGCTACAAAATGAGGCGTCATCTTCCTTATACTAAATTCTACATGATTATAGTCACAATCTTGTGGAATAAAAACAAATTCTCAATGATATCACATTATAAGCTCACAGCATAGGGAACCTAAAATATATTTATATATGTAAATGTATTATAATTAAATAACATAAGGACTGGAAAAAATAAACACTAGCAAAAAGTAAATAACATTACAAATAAAAGATTGAAGTAACATAAAAATTCAGAAAATACAAAAAAAATAAATAACAGACTAAAAATGACATATTTTGTTATCTATAAAAAATTGTACATAAAATATAAATAAAAATTAAAAAATTATTCATATATGTAAGATTATTTCTGAAAAATTGTAAAAGAAAGCATTGTGTGCGTTGAAAATAAGCAGAAAAAGAAGTCATGACAGGAATATCTACTATGCTCTTTAGTGTTTTGTTTTCCGAAGATTAATATATATTTACCATGAAATATCAAATAGTTTTGAATCCTTCGGATAATGACAAAGCAAAACTTGTAGGACTTACTAGATTTAACGAATATCATTATCGATTATAAAAACCAAAACTATTTTCTTTTGATGGATAATAGCATTCTGTTAATAATAAACTTGACTTTCCTTGAATACTTTATTTTATCAAAAATTTAATTGTTTTGTTTTATTTTTTTTTTTTCTTCGATGAATGCCCAAAAATCTCGATAAAGATAATTCTCTTACTCGAAATTACTCAGGGACAAAAATTTTGCCCGATTATTTCGATTCGTTCCCATTCATTTTACTACTAACGCGTCATTTAATTTTTTCATTCTTTTTCTGACGTATATCACGTATTTTTATGTAAAGATTATATAAATTATTATGGTATATTATTACGTGGACTTTACACACGTATTATAGCATAACCTATTTTACTACAAAATTAAAGAGTAGTAGCACCAATAGTACTGATATTTGTAAATTTTTAATAGGATGATAAAGCGATTGAATGCATTAAAAAGTACTTTCCTACGGTGAATTTTTCATTTAATATATTATAAATTAAGAACAAATAGTACATGAACAATTTTTAACACATTGAGGACTAGTTAATTGAAAGTTGTATTCAAATTTGAAGCAATTCATTTTGATGCAAAGTATATATCGTAGTCACAATATTTGATGTCATATGTATCACTGCCCCTGCTTTTGATAAATTTAAATTAATATTAAAATGTATAAAATTAAACAATTCTAGACTTAACGATGTAATAAAACGAGATTCAATGAAATATATAATAAGTTTTTTTATTCTTTTCTTACTTCTATTTATTACAAAGAATGAGCAAAAATTTGGTGTTTTTTAACATATACACGTTAATAATTACGTTTCTTGTTACAGAAACAATGTCTTTTTATTCCAATTCGCATGCAATAACGTAAACGTGTATTTTAAATAAATGATGTTAAAATCAAAATTGCATTATTTACATAATTAACGTACAAGTAAAGCTTATATATAAGAGAATAAATTTAACAATGAAAAATATTTTTGAAAATCACACGTATATATCGATATTTCTTTTTAATTTTATATCGATATAAAGAATTTCGACAATTCCATTTTAATATATATGTATACATATAATCAGAAGAATATTATTCCTACACTCGGTTCTTTTTATTATTTAGTAAAAAATTTGAAGTATCCTTTTAATTACAATTATTTATTGAAACTTTAAATTTCGGACGATCGTGAAACATAATAAATATGATGACTATAAAATTTATGTATCTGTTGTAATTGAATTGTAAATTACGAAATGTTAACCTAGAGAGTTCTCATATGACATCTTTCACGTGGCTTTATGGCTAATACGTTAGACGGTTTTGAATTTTTATGATAGTCAAGTGTCTGTGTTATGTATTGATCATTAAACAGATATTAATTATTTATATATAGATATATTACATACTTGTACATATAATTTACAAACAAAATGACGGTGAGTTACTTAGAGTATTATTTAAAATACTATTTTTTTGTTTTTTTATTACAACTTAACTATTTCGAGTATGTAATTATTTCCGTATTATCTATAACATATCATTGCATAACAGATTCAATTTATATAAAAAAAATGCTTTATAACTATATAACATAAAAAATGAATAATGTTACTCGTTACATTTCTAGGTCAAAAAAACTAAAGCAGCAACAAAAGGTGCAAAACAGATAGTAGAAGAAAATAAAACAACATTAAATTTTTATCAGAATATGATCATTGGCGCAATAGCAATATATTTTACTGTTACAATGTTGTTCTTTAATTTTTCAACATTATCAACAGTGAGTTTTATATTTAAAATGTTACTTTTATTTTATAGTATATAGATTGTTAGCAATATAGATATTATAGCAATATAGATTGTTTTATTGTGTATTGTGATTACAGACATTAACTGTATTTTCTGCAATTATATATATAGGAAGTTATCAGTTTATGAAATATATAGCACATGCAACATATTCAGAATCTGGACAGCTTTTAGATTCTGGAATTGATCTTAATATGGAAGGAGGTATAGCAGAGTAAATATCACAAAATATTCTAATAATTTCTTTAAATAATATAACATTTTATTAGATGTAACAGCTTTGATAAATATAATGACATTTTCATGTTATTTCAGACACGTAAAAGATTTAATTATATTAACTTCAGGAGTACAAGTACTTTCTCTTATATCAAATTATTTTTGGTTGTTATGGTTCCTTGTAAGTATACTTAATAAAATAGATGATATAAATATAAAATAGTATATTAACTTGTTATAAATTATAAAATGCTTTGAAATAACTTTTTATTTCTTATACTCCTCTCAATCTTTAAGTTAAAACTTGCATAAAATATTTAAATAGATTATGAAACCTATATTTATTATCATAACAGGTACCATTGAGAGGAGGTTGGATGCTATGGAAGCAAATATTAGCTCCATGGTTTTTTGCTCCTACTCCAGAGCAACCTGAGATTAGTGAGAAAAAACAACGGAAGTTGGAAAAAAAGATGGCTAGGCGACATTAATATTTTGATTAGAAATAAACATGCATTTCGAATAAATATTTAAAAACTTTATGGGTGCGAGATAAAATTGAGCAAGATTATAAAACAAGATTGCCTATTATTTAAATTTTTTTTCAGCCTGCATTGATTTCTACACTTTTTATGTTATGAAAAGGTCGTTTTCATGTTTTTTTAAGATTTATAAATTTTTACATAAATTATAAGTAAATTTCTTAGAAATTGAATAATATTTATGAGCACTATCACATTAATTTTGGCAACTTTAGTGTTTAACAAAAGAATTTTACGAAGTGTAATATAAAAATAAACTTTTTATAATTTTTTAGTGTTTTCCATATTGTTAGACTTTATCTCTAATTTTAGATCAATTCACTTTACATACTACTAAATCCTCTTTGATAACATATGAAAATTATTATTACTATATAATTTACATATAAGTAAGTAAAATATTCATTTTATATGTACATATGTGCATACATACGTATTTACATCTGTGCATATATTAAACAAATTACATTTATTACGTGAAAAACAGTATTCTACATGTAAACAAATAACATAAATTAAATACTTTTATTTGGTTAATGCGAATTAAATATAATACTAAATGGAATGTACTCATCATTCTTAAGTTGAATTCTTTACATATCTCAAAAAAATGCATCACAGTTAATTGAAATACAATGGTTCATACACCACACTGGCTTATTGTTATGTATAGCTATCATTACATGATTCTTGCAATATTACAATGTATTAAATTTTACAATGAATTGCAATGAATTTTTTTTCATTGTAAATTGCACAACAAATGAATATTTCCTACTTTAAAAATACTGTATGTTTTTTATGAATTTGGAAAGTACTTTTCGTTCTTATTAAAATTTCAACAATAAAATAGTAAGTAATATGACGAAATGCTGCTTATAAGCTTAAAATTAATGATTTACGATTTAAGCGGCATCTAAATCTAAACCTTTCTTTTTTCTGTAATCGTGTTCTGATTGGTACCCAGGTGGATGATTATGATCATGTACACCTGTAGGCATAAATCTTTCAGCGATAACCGCACATTTACCTTTACAACCGCGATGTTGTTCAGCACATCTGTAGTGAGATCTATTCAAACCCTCAGAGCGAGAAGTCAAATTATAAACATACCCTTCGTGGACTAATTGTGGCCGACCTCGTGCAGAAAGTCTGTAAATCACTGGTTCAACATCTATAATATTAAAATATGTTATTATAATATATTATTATTACTCCGTTAATCTCAAAATATCATTTCTATATTTAGCTTAAACCATTCATAGAATAGCTATTTATAAATTCTCTACCTTGCTGAGTTGAATTTTCTCTTAAATTTTCAGTATTTAAGGAAAAATGTGGTAAAGTATTATCTTCGCTTCTATCACTATCATTAATTTTTGCAGTAGGAATATTAATATTCTCTTCTTCACCTACAATTTCATTTTTTATATTACTTGTTAAAAACAGGATTTCCTGATTATCATTATCCTCGTTTTCATTAGATACATCATGAGTGTTTTCTGATATTATTGATGTATCCTGTTTTTTTCTCTTGTAACTCTTTTTTGTTATATCACGTGATCTCTTTCTTCTATCTATCATTTCTATATCTTTGGAAGTTTTATTTATTGTACTTAAATTTGATTGAGCAATATTTTGAATATTAGAATCAATATCTAATTGACTATCGCAACTAGGAAATGAATTTGTGCTACTTGTATCTTCTGTTGTGAGTCCTCTTATCTGTAATGTTTGTGCCACTTTTAAGAAAGTAGATAAATCTTCTTGATTGATATTAATTTCACCTTGATACATAAATTTCAATAATGACTCAATTTCAGTATACTTTATGTCCTTAAGAATAATTACTGGATGCTGACAAGGATTTTCCTACAAAATAATTCTAAGAAGTTTCTTTCTGAGCAATCATAATGTACATACGTGTGTACATGTTAAATATACAAAATAATTATTTATATACCTTAAATATATTTTTGAAGTACGGACTACATACTGATAGAACTAATTTGTGTGCTTGTAATAACTGACCCTCTACTGCAAGCGTAACATCAACTAGATCGTTTTCAGTAAGATGAGTTAAAAAACCAGATGTTAAATTATTAGAAAAATTGTTCCATTTCAAGGAGAATTGCTCTGACAATGAATTCTTTGCCATATTTATCTGTAAATAATGGTATTTTTATAAAAAGATATTTTATTAAAATTGAGGAATAAAATATATAATTATAAGATTAATTATTTTCTGTTAAAAAATCTATATAATTACAAGAAACATTATCTATATAATTACAAGAAAAATTCAATTCCTTCTGATTTTATTGAAAGGTATTATTATACTTAATTATTCAAAATATACACAATTCTTCATAGTACGTACAAGAAATACTTGTAAATGTCAAAGAATATAAAGAATAGAAATATAATACTATGTTATGTCTTATGTGAATCATATCATGGTGACAAACTATCGATTTCGAAACAATCGCAGTTAAAGGTTACTGACATTAAAAAAGATATTCTTTATAACATGTATTATATATTTTGATAACTATGGAATGATTATCATGTAAATAATTTAAAACAATTGATCTAAACGTATAATCACGGAAAATAATTTTTACTGAAAATGAAGCTACCTTCGATAGATATGTAAGATATGCTTATTAGAAAAATAATCTCTGAAAAAAGCATTCATAATACTGTATGAAATACGCACTGTCAGCTACATAATAATAAGCTAAACATTGTTAATTATTATAATTTTTAAAAATATCAACATGAAATAAAAGATCCATAAATAAGAAATTAGGATTCCATTTTTTTTAATTTTACAACTCCTTTTTTTTTATAGAATCATTTTTTTTTTCTTTTAATTACTACCTTTTATAACGTAGATAAATTATGAATTAATAAATTGCTATTAGTAATAACATTTTTTATTCATTTAATTCAATTCAAAAATTCGAGTAACTTATGTTTTGACTATTGGTAGCTCGTTTACTGCCTTCGTGAGTATATACATTATACTGAAGTTTGCAGAGTAAGATAACATATTTGTCGCTACTGTCGTTAGTAGCGTGTAGTTTTACGTGTTCTGTAAGCCACGTCAAAATATTTATTCGATACAATGGTAAGTGTATAAATTTATTTTATAACGAAAATCTATATTAGTAACATCGTCAATTATCATTCTTTTATTTTATTACATTCAGTATAATATTTTATGTTGTATATAATGTAATATAATTATAATTTTACAGAATTTCTTTCCGGTACTTCCAAACCATGAGAAATATATAGATTGTTCAAAATCTATATATTTATTTAATTAATAATATGTATATGTGTTGTTATAGGTATTATAGGTAGTGTTATAGATTATAGGTATTTTACTTAATGTTGTTTTTATGAAATCATTTATGCAAAAACTTCCATTCTAGTTGAGAAATATAAAAATTATAATTATATTGTTATATTAATTTTTATTTAAAAATTTTGAAACTGCATTCATAAGAACAATATATATAAAATAAATGTATATGTATTTTTATGTAAATGAATACCAAATAAATGAGGAAATAAATTTGCTTTTTTAAATAAGTTCTTGTTACTTTCATTTAGGTGGAAATCGAGTCTATGACAAGATATATCTCTCCTATAAATCCTGCAATTTTTCCATTATTGGCAGTGGTGTTATTAGGAATTGGAATATTTTTTACAGCATGGTTCTTTGTATATGAGGTCACTAGCACAAAATTTACAAGGGACATGTTTAAAGAATTATTAATTTCTCTAGTAGCAGCAATATTTTCTGGTTTTGGTATATTATTTCTGCTGCTTTGGGTTGGAATTTATGTATAGGTATATTATTTTATAAAAATTTAAAACAATAAAATTAAACTGTAATTTTTCATTATATTCATCTTTATCTTTTTGTTTCAGATTGATCCTATCAGTGAGAAAAACTAATTTTAAAATTATGTATAATAGCATTTAATTACATAATAATAATCACATCATTAAGAATAAAAACAATGTATTTTTATTAAATTGTGCAATGTAGTGATCAATTTATACATTTATCACACAGAAAACAAGCATTTATATTTTTTAATGTGTATCTAAAGCTATTTGAGGTACATAATTTTTTTATAATTTTAAAAAAAGTCAATTAAAAATTTTGCATTCTTTACACATTTTTAAATACATTATATTTAGAAATATAATCTCGTAAGGATATTTATTTTTAGTATAATTGTTTAAACCTTAATTTGTTCATTTTTTACACACACACACACACGTGTGTGTGTATGCGTGTGTTTATTTTTTATTCGTTTTTATGTATAAAAGCTTTACGTTCACGTTATATTCTTTGTTACGAACAAAATAATGTATACAACATGAAACAAAAATACATTACTGTATATATAGCATACAATTTCTGTAACGAGGATGTCTCTTTCTTTTTATAACATATCTCTATTCCTCTATCATTGTGGAATTTACATAGTTCATTTTGCATATATCGTTTGTAATAAAATAAAATATTAAATGGAGCAACTTTATAAAAATTGAGTAAAATGATTAACCAGCCAGTCCCGCTTTTTGGCGACAGCGTTGCATAAGTGCTCTTAGCATGAATTGTCTGCGTGAAAGTTGTCGTACTTGTTTTAAAAATGCATCTAAATCTATGATACCACAACGTAAAGCTTCACCCAAGTAATATATAGCATCTTCTGTTGCTGCTTCTTCCGCATATGCGTTTAACATTCTACAATTATGCAAAAAACAATAACGTAGTGTCAAAGAGAAAAGAAAAAAATAAACAAATAATTATTTAAAAATACATACTGTTTGTAAAGTGGCGCGATCGTTGTAACAGCTTCATCGACGTCTATAGACTGATTATCAGAAAGTTTTGCAATTTCTTTTTCCAATTCAGCTTCTTTATCTTGGAGTATAGTTATATTTTTTTCAAGTTCAGCCTTCTCCTTCTTTAATCTATCGAACAATTCGGTAAGGTGAGCAGATCCACTTGTAAGTTCTTGTTGTGTTCGACGTAACGTTTCTAGCTCAGCTAACAACTGTGAGAACTGTTCTTTAAGTCTTCGTCTTAATTTGTCTTCTACTGCTGACAACAAAGATGCTCTAATATGTTCTTCAGTAATTGTACCTGATGCACCAGCAGTAGCAGGTACTGTTGGAGACTTGAAAATCATAAAAAAAAGATTAATACTCAAATACCATTTACTTGTTAAAAATTATAACTTACTGGCTGTGTTGATGGAGGGTACGGAAAAGAGCCAGTACATCCTTGAGATGGATAATTTGATGTACTTCCTCCATATGAACCGTATGAGCCTTGATATGGAAATCCAGAAGATGTTGTAGACATATATGGAGGGTAAATGTTACTTCCACCTGCATATTGTGAGTTTTGTGGATATGGTGGAAAATTAGTACCAGGAATATGCGCTCCACTTGCAGGTACAGGCATAAAAGCTATATACATTTGCATATTTTAATACGGATAGATACGTAGAATTTTTAATATGGATATTCAGAAATGATATATACTTACGTTGTACTGGATAAGGTGTAGAACTTGTTTGTATACCTCGTGGTTTAGCATAAACAGGTGGTTGTTCTCCAAACGTTACAATCATTATTTGAATTAGGCTAAGTAAATCAGACGAGTGCTAAACATAATGACAATAAACTACTATAAAGATATCATTGAACAATGACTTGTAAGACATAGCTATATAAATTACTCACTGGTAACCAATCATGAAGGTATGGTAAATAAATCTTTCCATTATGATCGACAAACATGCTCACTTTAATGTTCATGTCTGCAGTAGGCTTAACATAGCACATAGGTGCATTATTAGGGTGTGTGTCCATTAGCCATATACATATTGGAATGTTGTAATAAGTACCTAAAATCATTATAATAATATAACAATTCAGTTTGTATATTTATAATTATTTTTATTACCTTTATAAGATACAGGTATTGTTCCTTGTAAATTAAACAATTCTTTGTGTGATCCATCGTTAAATACTGTCGTTAAATAGAAAAAAACATAATAGAAATAAATTAACAAAGCCATGTTTTTTATATTTACTTTTCGATAGATTGTTAAAAGATTAAAAATAAATAAATTTAAAAGAAGAGATGTTTCTAATACTTACCAAATGGTTCTACATTGTATTTTAAACCTTTATAAAGATTCAAAACTTTTATGACATGTTTTTTAGTAATATCAGCATTTTGATACTGAAAGATGAAATGTATTTCATAAATATCATTAAAAAATACACGTATATATTCGAGAAAAATATATAATACACACTTTCGATAAGCTTTGTTTTATTTTCCCCTCATCTACAGATGTCATCTTTACCATTTAACCTCGTATGTTAGAACTATACAGAAAAGATAAATAAAACGACAGTTTTCTCTTTAAAATACAAATGAGTTTCTAGCGATCACGAATATTAAAATTTCTTAATACTTCGAATAATTTATAAATATTGTATATCTTTCATCGTACATAAAAATTTCAGACTTACACCACTGTCAACCTTTCATGTATGTATATAATCAAACGTTAAGTTCGGCTATATTCTATTGCTAAAATTTCTTTAATTCGCAATTAAATAAACTAAGTAAATTCATTCGTTCGTTACTTAAAATATCTCAATGATTGTAATACCATGATTCACTATCACTTTAAATCAAGGAACACAAAAAGTTATTGAAAGGAGATTGCAATAATCATCAGTTCCTCAATTAGTAGTTAGTGCTGCCCCCGAATAAATAGCGCACATTTTAAAACCACGCATAGAGAAAAACTTGGGATATATGAAATTCGATTATTTATTACATACCATATACGTCAATGACAAGAGATGTAACACATAATTTCAAAAAATGAGAATATTTTTTCACGAATCTATGAATAATGAAGGAGTATGACAATTAGAATGGACCGTTAAGTAAGAAACATTGCTGAAATTCTATAAATTTGATAATTATTGTTTTCGATAATTTGAAATTGTGCTTACACATATTTTATATTATTATAAAAGTCTACAAAATTTATGTCACATGTCAAATAGTTATAACAATTGAATATTGTTTAACAAATACGTATATGTATTCAAAACGATTTTAAAGGGATTAAATATAGAATAATTATATTTATTGTTAGTATAAGTTTGTGAAAGATTAGGCAAAGAATTAAAATATAGCAATAGAGATGTATTCATTATTTATGTTATTACAATTGTATTAATATATGCACATACGTGTACATACAAGCTGAAAGCATTTTTGAAAATTTTATATCTTTTATTGATTGATACATTATAATATAACGTAACGTTAAAATACCAAAATGATCGAGGGACGCAAATAAATTTTTCTAGATCGAAATTTATCAAGGTTCAAGTTTCAGATTCCGTTTTCTCCTTTGTTTCGCTATTTTCGGATGTATTTCTATTTTTTTCTTCAGATTTTGATTCTTTGTCAGATTTCTTTTCTTTGCTAGATTTCTTTTCACTCTTTTCTTTATCAGCCTTGTCACCGTCATTCTTTTTGCCATTATCTGATTTATCTTTGCTTCTTCTGTCTTTGTCTTTGTCTTTTGATTTCTCAGAATACTTGGACTTTGAAGACCTGGACTTGGATTTAGATCTAGATCGTCTAGACTTTGATTTCGAACGTTTACTCCGAGACCGAGAACGGCTTCTTCGACGAGGAGATCTTTTTTTGCGATCTTTGGATTTAGATCTTGATCTACGTGATCGAGAACGGCGAGATCTAGAACGAGATCGATGTCGACCACGAGAGCTACTTCTTCTACGAGACGGTGACTTTCGTCTGCGATCTTTAGAGCGAGAACGTTTCGATCGAGATCTTGATCTTCGTCGATGACGCGAACGTGAACGCCTGTGACGGGAACGTGATCTTTTGCGCGATCTGGATCGTCTACTGCGCCCTCTGGATCTGGATCGAGACTTTCGGCTGCGAGAACCACTGCGACTTCGTTTGTCCTTCGACAGCATTCCAATCATTGGATCTATCGCAGCTGAAATTAAATTGTGAGCTTCCTTTACTCTGGACATAGCTTCTTCTATTTCTTTTTGTGCTGCTTCATTACTTTTTGCTTCCGGTTTTGCTATTGCTTGAGTTGAATGATAAATTTTAATTGGTCTATCCACGAGCAGCTTTCCATTCAATAATAATGCAGAAACTACAGCTGCTTGTTCAGAAAGTTCGACTAGTGCATAGTGCTCTGTATCTGAATCTCTGGTACACATACGTAAATACTTCACTTCAACATTGTTATTACTGAAGAAATCTAATAAGTGATCCGTCGTTACAGAAGGATCTAAATTAGCCAGAACAAGTGTTCTTCTTATTTCTTCAATTCTTCTGCTGTCTAAATGACCAGGTAAATGTGGATAAGGTGGTAATCCGTTTGCCTCTAATTTTGGATCCATAGTAGTAATAACATGATTCGGAGGAATTCCTTCTATTGCATTTACAACATTCGGTGGCAATTTGGGCTCAGAAGGATAAAGACCTGTAAAAAAAAAGAATAAATTTATGTTTATATATATATAACTGAAAATAAAGTTTAAAATAGAATCAAATACGATGAAAATTTGATTATCATTAATACTTACCAGGAACAACTGTGCCGTTATTTGTTAATTCAAGGGCTCTCTGTTCGTCTGGAATGTCTCCATTCTGGTAAGGTATTACAATCAATGCACGATCGATAAAGACAGTGTTTGTCATATGCTGAGCAACTGCAACGCATCCTTGGTCGTGAAACTTTATATAGCAAATACGAGATTGAACAGGTACCGCGACGTCTCGTATAGTAGGATACAATCTGATATCTTCTATTTTTCCGAGGTATCCGAATAAAGTTTGCATTTGATCTTTCGTCGCTTGAGGTGCAATATTTGTCACTTGTACTACTTTAGTCGATCCCACCGCCATTCTGTTCACAGATTTTGTACAAAATCTCAACGTATTTTAGAGAGGTTAGGTTATCGAAGGTACTACTATCTCAATACTAGTTATGCATACGGAAGAATTATACACAATACAAGAAAGGATGAACTTAATCGATGCATTACAACAAGAAATAAGCGAACATGATATTAGTTATATCTTTCTCACTTTTTCCACAACAAATCGACGTTTCAACGTTGAAACATTCTTTTATTCAACATAACTCGTACATTCTTTGCGTTCTTTCATAGCGACGTTTGTGGCACGAACTATGAAACTCTAGATGGTTTTCATATAGTTTATTTTTACGAAGAAAATTCACTGGTCGATCAACTTTTACAATAATTTCGTAATGATATATCATAATATATATTTTTGCTTTATGATGAAAAATAGTCGTTTTTTAAAAGCGAAATTTTAGTTTTAATTTATACGTATGTGTATATGTGCATCATGAATGTAATAATTTATACATTCGTGAATCACCTCAGTGTATGTATTTACCTAGTTTATTATTTACTCATATGTGTATATATATATCATATGTACAAACGAATGTAAGACTTGAATATTCATTTCATGTATCTTTATATACTTAATATCGATATATCTAATTTGTAATATCTCATTTTTCTAATTTTCCTCATTTTTTTGATGGTTGTATCAACGAGATACATTCCATAAATTATACAAGTTTAATTATACAAGTTTTTTAAAAGTTTTAATAATTAAAAAACATTACGGTAGTATTGTACACAATGTAAAATATGTATAGCATTTCTTTTATATATATATTGCTTTTTTTATTTCTAACGTTATAAATAGAATTAATAAAAATATTACCTTCGTACGCAAGATTTTAAAATTTTTTATTTTTTTCATAAAATACAACTGGGATGTGCAAACAATCGTAAATGCATACAAAACACATAGAAACTCCAAAAACGGCACACAAGATTTTTATATTTACATTTTATATTTACATTGTATTGCTATATTTTGTATTGTATTGTATTGTATAATGATGATTCCCTCAACTAGAAATATTGATTTATGTACTCTTATTAAGTATTTCACAAGGAAGAATATAAAAAAATAGTTCATTTTTTCTTAAACCTCTTCGCATCATTAACGTTTATATTTAGAAATCAGATATTATCTTTTAGATAATATTATTTTCTAACATTCATTTTTGTAATATAAACATTCTCTTTCCAGGCATTAAATTTGCATATTTTAATATTACAAATATTCACTTTTATATTCATTCGCTATTGTGTAATATATATGATCTATACATATGTGCGATAAATTTTGCAACATTGAAGTTATGCAACTTTTGTATAAAACGCATACTTAAAACGCATATCTTATTCGAGATAATCAAGTTACGCGGATCAACTAAATGGAACTAATCAACTAAATCGTTCAAATATCTACTGTATTTTAAACTCCTGAGAAGTTTTTTGATACAATAAAAAATACAGCAGATATTTGAGCGATCGTATTTATCCGAGACACTGTACACGCATGTACACATGAATATTACATCAACTAACGTATGCTCGTATTTCCCTTTCAAATGCAACTTTTAAATAGATATTCATTTTTCTTAATTTCTTTCTTTGCTTGTTCATATCATTAATAAAAGACAAAATGATGTTATTTAAATAGAACACCCAAAGGGAAATAATTACGTTAGCGGAAAAATAATTCACAGTAGTAGTAGTTTTTAAAAATTAAAAAAATGTTCTCTAGGTCTATACAATTATGTACATTTAGATACGTGACACTATTCTCTCTTACTCATTCTTCATGTAATTACAACGTACAAATAACGTCGCATTCGATTATTGGTCTAATGTTGTAACGAATACTTAACATGAATTTAAAGCTTTTAGCCTTTTATTATTATCTATATGATATCATAGATATGTAGCACATATCACATACATGTTATTTACTTTCGTTCTTTCTTTTTTTTTCACCAAATTTAGTCTTCGATATTGTGATAATCTGTTCTTCAATCAATGATTCCGACATTATTATTTACCGATATTATCAATATTTTAAGAAAAGCATGAAATTGGATATTTAAATAAATAATAGTATCATTGTTAGCATTATTGTAAAAGACATAATGTATGCATGGCACGATGTAGAAGATGATGTGATTGTGTTTCTATTTCAACTTTTGTATTTAAATTCAGTCGTAGTTCATTAAAATACTTCTCCACAATTATCAAAGATCTTTGGACAATATTTCCTCGCTATTATCACGTAAGGAACATCACTATTTACATTCACTTTTTCTGACTTGCTGAACTTATTCCACACGTGAATGGCCATCGCTTTTTCCACAATCCTCATTGTTTTGTTCTTGTCTTTTGTCTTAAAGTATACCTTCCATTTCTTGTAATGAATCGGATAAAATGCCGAAGGAGGAAAAACTTTAAAGCCATGACACCGACTTGTGGTCATGTCTCGAACCTGAGGAAAGAAACATAAATGTGAATCTACATTCATTTTTAGTCTCACATTTTCGGCATTAATTCAACGAATTCGAAATGACAAATTACTTTAATATACAATATATAATATACAATCTTGATTTTTCTAACATAACGGTATAATGCGCATACACATGGCAATAAATATTAGCATAGAATATTGATTTCTCTGAATATCACAGTTATATAGAATTCTTGACTTGCCTGCTATTGACGTATATGCACTTAGTATATATTACTTTCGAGAGAAAAAATTTCTATTAAATATCCATTTTTCATTACACCATGTGACACTTCTTTCTTCTTCAAAAGATCAATTTAGTACACAAGTATTTAAACTATACTACTCACGTATTTAGTTGAACAGAGTTTTTGCAGCGTTCTAGTAATCACACCAGGACCATTGTTGCCCCAAATATCACCTCGAAAATTCGCTCGTACATCGCGAATGCAGGCATCAGCCACGCGACGACCAAGCGCCGTGGCATCAAATCCCACGACACCGGCGGCAACATTGTCCCAATCCTCGGCACCGGCAAAATTTGTTAAATGTTCGAGAGATCTGCCAGAAAACGGTGTTCCGTACAGTACATAATCGAATCTTGCAATTAGCATACTTGCTTCAATATATATTTCTTAGGTACATCGAACAAATAGTAGAACGTATGAAAATGAATTAAAAATTTCAAGTATTTAAATAAATGGAAATTTGATATTGCTACACACGAGTTAAGAATGAGTACTTCTTAATCTCTTAATGAGTCAAAATAATAATATTGTTAATAAATATCCAGTACAAGTAACGATTGAACGGGTAAAATTTAAGATTTTTTATTCTATTCTGATTTAGTATTGGAAGAAGGTAGAGGATAAAAATTGATATAAATAGCATAATTACACCTCGCAATTTATTAGGAATAGAACGTAGAATTGAGTAAGCAAAAAGAAAATATCACTCGGGCTTAATGTGTGAAGAAGTAACTATAGGATTAGCTATTTTGAAATTGTCTGGATCACCAAGAAAGTACGGTATCTGTAAGTTTACAATTATGAAGATAAATAGAATTAGAAAAATTGTCACTAAATCTTTATCTTATCTTATATAGTAAGGATAAAAAACAATTTTGTAAACATTTAATTTTGAATGAACTGGATTTGAAGACCCAGACCCAGAAATATGGAGAACTATCAAGTGGACAATTACAAGAAATAAAATAATGAAAGGTAAAATAAAGTGTCTAGATGTAATATATGTAATACTATATCGGGGATCAATTATTGAAAATGACCGTACGTAATGACGACAACATCCAGGTCCAAGTATATCCCTCCGTATTTCCAAAGTGTCAAATATCTGAGAATATCTGACATGTGACTTCTTGGCCACCGACTTTTCTTCAATATGCCACTTCTATACCACAGGTCCAGAGGTGTGTTCTTTACGTATTCTTCGGGTTTGATATGCCTAATCCGTACATTCGAATAGCTTTGCAGTTGATGAAACATTTCTCTCGATTGGTTCGAGATTTTTGAAGGGGATACAAACAGCAAGTATACATTCATATTTGGGTTCATTTTGGCTGCTGATTCGACGGCACACGCTTGGCGAGCATTCAGCATTAAACCATCATCATCAAAACAGGATGTTTCGTGGAAGAAGATATTTCTATCCGTTGTTGGTTTATCTGTTGTTAATGTACACATAGTTACAGAGTAAGTGATTGACAACTTAAAAGGATGTAACGATAATGTATAGCAAAGAGCATCGGTCGCTTTTGTTTTCGTAGATCGCGTGAGTCAGGTTTACGTAGCAAGAAAGAAAAAAATATGATCGAAATATTACTGTGAACTTCAATTCTTTCAAGTCTTTTCAACAATAATTTCTAATATTTTGCGAAATATGAATCATCTTACCAAAATATCACGATTAAACAATTGCATAAATCTACGTCAAGTTGAGCATGTAAAATAAACGGAACAGCGTATATATAGGTATGTGTATACGTTCCTCTATTGACACGCTATTATAAATTATCCCTCCGTTTACACGGTACTTTAATACACGATCTCAGTTTATTCATCTTGATTGAATTTACCGTGTTATTGGCAGTGATGAGATTTGCCATTGAGTAGCTATTTAAAGACACGTGTATTCTCAAAAAGCTTAGTTCGATTTTCGTAGAATTTTATGCCTTTAAATAAAACGTTTTTAAAATAAAATGAAATTTTAATGAATTTACGTAGAAATAGCTGTATAACTTAATTTAAAATCCATTATCTATCCAAATATATACACTTGTTCGTTAACTCCGCTGCTAACTTCCTTTGTTTAACTTGTATTTCTCAAAAATTAAAAAAAAAAAAGTTTCAAGTTTCAAGCGGAAATATAAAAAGAATCTTTTTAAAATTTTGTAAATTTTCTTTGCTAAACTGAGCGTGAAAGTCAAATATAAAAGTTCACAGTAGGGAGATAAGATAGAAAAGAAATCTTAAGATAAGATAAGAAAAGAGAAAGTTTTTATTGCAATCACCGGATGAGATAAATGATATAGGCCAGCTGGTATAAAATTCACTATCGAGTGAATGCAATACAATTATAAAAAGTAATAGATACTCCAAAGCAAAACAATTGCTACGTGTACAGAGTGTTTTATATGGGAAGCTCTGAATCCTCTTTTAAATTTAAAATTTGTTAACTACAGTCCAAGTTAACACGTCAACACGATAAATTTGTGTAAGCCGCACTGTATTCGTGACAGAGATAGATACTTCTTCGAAAAAATAAGAAATAAGAAATTCAAAACAAGCTGTGACTCAAAAGTGAAATCAAAAGTGTATGTTTGTATGAAACTTCTTTACTTATTTTAACGTGCCAAATTGGATTGAAAGAAAGCTGAATTCACCAAACGTACCTAATTCCGGATCAAAATCCGGAAGCTCATTCGATGTGTTGTCTTCTTCGTAACATGTGATGTCGTTCCAGTCACCGAACGGTGACACATGTTGAATGAAATCATTATCAGTGGAGACCATCAGAATGAAAAGTATAACGGCGCATAGAAAACAAAGGAGCAATCTTTTCTTCATTTTCCTTGAATGACAATCAATAGTCTGCCAGTTACGTGACCGCGTTAGAAGCGAGAAAATGTTTTCCACCAGCAACATTAGTATATATAACTAATACAATAGATGCATATAAAAAGAAAACACATGCACTGGTTAAACGGACATATCTATTGAAAATAATTAATAAGAGTCAAGCGAAGTCAAGTGAACTCACAATATCGTTCTTATGGAGAACCGCCAACTATCTCCTTACTTTTTTATCAATAGATAAACTATTTTTTATCAATGAATAATATTTTTATCAATAGATAGTGCCCTCTAGCGTATATTTCTATTGGTATGTAAACAATTGATGTTATCACTTGTAAAATAGAAACAATTATACAGCTTGCTTTCGTAGTACGAATACGAGTACTTACATGTAACATAAATGTAGGAAAAGCTCTCACAACCGCATCGCGTTAAACGTGATGTACTTTACGACTCTAATCTTGAAGCGTATGTACGTTACGTTATATTTTTATTTTGTTAGAATTTTTAATTCATGTCTCGCGCGATGTAAGATTAGTACTTTGATTATACTCTGATAAGGAGTATTGATTGTCTTGATATTTAATCTCTTCATTACCCATCAAAATTCCTGCCGACGAAACCACAGAACTTGTCACTCAAGTTTCTCAGCTTGGTTCAGAATATTTCTTTTATTCGTAAATATTATAGATCAATAGATAGTAAGTTCTGAAATATGCGTATTCGTAATAAATTTTCAAAATTTATAAGTATGCGTATTTTTTGCGCAGTCAATGTACATATATATATATATATATATATATATATATATATATATATATATATATATATATATATATATTCGACTTCAGAACAAGTCACAATTCCAATCCAAACACAAATCTGAAATTTCTTTTTCAAATCGTTCGAATTACTGCCAAGAGTCGAATTGCTCAGATGAACCTGAAAGAGTTCTTTGACCAATCAGAACTTAATATAAATAATTTTTTAATAGATAATAATTGAAAAATAGAGACAGTCTCATTAACATATTTTATGCTCGCGACAGAGAAATATTTCATAAAAATAAATATATTTCTGCCGACTATGAACGAAATCAGATGAAATACTTACACTAAAGCGTGACCGAATTCTACGTAAAATGAAACGAAACGAAAAATTGCTAATTTATGTCGTGCTATACAGCGCACCCTCTCACCGATCCCTCTTTTCAAATTAGTTCGTCTCACAGAATCGATAAACGTAAGAGCGATTCTGTTGTTCGACAAGGGCGTATCTTTCATTGTATATTTGTATTGGAATAAATATATTTTTTCTGACTAACACTACCGGCTCGAGACACATTCTTGGTTAATACGCATCATTTTCGATGAATCACGTTAACAGCACTTTATCCATAGATATTCTTGTCACAGCACTTGTTCAGGAAATGTTCAGTGGAAATTATTCTTCTCTTTCTTCCTTGTCATTCCGAATAAATCTGGAGATGGATATTCCATTGTTACTCCAGATATATGAATAAAATTTACGAAACTTCAACGTGTAAACAATCTATCTGTCACGTATAATGCACTAGCATTTCAAGTATTCCTCTTGTACGGATTCCGGAGACAGTTTTTTTCAATAAATTAAGAATTGTGTATATCTGCCTGCTGGATACTGTATGTCAGTAACACGTCTGTCGTTCATACACGGTCGAATAAGGGTGGTCGCGCGCATGCGTAATTAAAGCTGAACGTACACTGCGCGATCAGAATTCTGCTAAAGTTGCTTATTTGCCGATAACTAGAAAATTATGAATTACTTTTTTCATATTTTAACGTACAACGTCTTTATCTCTGTTACAATTTATCTTTCTGATGATTTTTCAAAGTGTGTCATAAAAATTTTCTAATTGCTATTTCTTAATTGTTGATGTCGACGCGGTCTTAGTAGCGGACGATGCTTCGCTTCTCAATGTTTCAAATATTTACATTGTTACGTGAAAAATATGGTTTCAAATTTATCGTAACATCTACTATTTTAGTCATTTCCATAGAAAATAAAAACTTTAAAGGAACTCGCTTTTGTCTATTTATTTATTATTATATTCTACATTCGCGATAATATTTTTATCTTGAGAGTTATATCGCAGTTATACGAATTCACAAGGAAGGAACCATTATGTTATTTATGCAACGTTGTCTGCAATTTTTGCTTAGTTCAGTACTGTAATCTGCACAAACATCCGTCGCGCCTTGTGTTGAACAGATTAATACCACAATTGTAGCGTATTACACAATGAATACAAAATATTCCCACTCATAACTTTGCAGAACGTGATATTACATTTCGTTACCTGGAATTACAAACGTTTTGTAAGAGCAATATATAGTGAAATACGATGTGTCATGTAAGAAGTTACATAAATGTGAGAACTATGACAATTGTCAAAGTTGATAAAAAATGTTAAATCTATACTATAAGGATATGTAATGAAAGTATAAAATTACTTCAATTCAACTTCATTGATACGTACTTCTACTATCTGTGTATTCGTGTATTTTTGTTTCGGACTGTATATTGTATATTATAGTATATACATGAATATAGATCTATAATATAATGTGTGTGGATTTTATATGCAATCATAGTCGCAATGCAGGCGTTCGTGGTTGCGGTAGGTGCAGGAGCAGCAATTTGAATAGAAGTTGGTAAATTAATCATCTTCGTTATCACGTGTTGATAAAACGGCAATAAAGAAAAAGAAAGAAAAAGGCAAATTTCTATATAATTTTGCCTTTATATTTACAAGTACATTGATCTTATTTTCGTATGCAAATTCAACATAGCAGGTAGCGTTAGAGTTTTCTTCGTTTCTTCAAAAATAAGTGTATAACAGTACATTAACTTTGTGAATATTTACGTTAAAGTAAACTTAATCAATATTTGAAACGAGTGAAATTATTATTATTCGATGAATTTTCCATGAGATAATTCAGTTGTGCAAACGTCGATAAAAGATGAACGCTGCTGTGCTGTTAGTTCACGATTGATCTTCAGCACTTAGGGAGGGCGCTCGGATCATTCAAGTCCAGAGTAATCAGTACACAGTGAAAATGGCGCCGCTTGAGTGAAGGTGGGTGATTCTGTTCGTGCGTGCGTCCGGAAAGTGCGGAAATGTGGCAGGATCTGGACGGTCTGGGGGGTGCGGGAGTAAATTCTGGTGCTCACCAGCTCGACCAGTTCGGCACAGCAGGTAAGAAACTTTATAATAAACTTTGTATATCCGTCTGTACGAGCGCAGCAACCTGGCAAAAATCTAGGTTTTCTCTGTCAGAGCGCACGCGCTCTTTCCCCCTTTCCATTGTGTACATCTCGTAAACAAAACGAAATTTTCTATCGCTCGAGAAAGTCTATAGAATTTGATTGAACTCGGATTCCCGTCTTGTAGCGTCTAGCGTGTTCGATAAAGCGTCGCAGAACGTTTGAAATCTTTTAAATGTGTAGCTCCCATCTGTCAACAAAAATGCAGCTTCTCATAGCATCAGAGAGAGAGAGAGAAGGACACAGAGTGAGATGGACAGACAGAGAAAGAGAGACAGAAAAAGAAGAGAGATAGAACGAACGGAGAAGATTGAACGGCCGAGTAAGAGATTTATTGGAACTCTAGAATCTCGTGGAAACAATTTTATATTGTTACCGACTAACCGATCGATCGATATCAGACGGTATTTAGGAAGAAAGTCCACACGTACTCGACGATGCCGATTATCTTTGTTGTTTACATTTGCGTATCTGGAAAGAAAATATCACAGTGAATCACGTCGTGTCGTGTGTTTATGCTTTTCGAGCGATCTCGTTGGAAACACGATGCATCGTTACGACGTTACTCACGTTGCCGACGATTGTGAATTTCAGGCGACGAGATTGATTTTTTAATTGTTAGTTAGTTGATATTTATCGGGGATGATGTATCAAGAGCATTGCAACGAAAATCCATGAACCCTTCCTTGATTTGTGGAGTACGGTTATCGACCCCGTTATGCGTTTCTCGTGCCATTGACGAAGCAACAGTTTCTAATTGTTCCGCTCGGCCACGTAACCTAGCCTAATCCGCCAGGCGTAAACTTGCCCCGTTCGTCGCGCAAAAGGAAGAGGTTAGCGTACCCGTTCGGATTGCATAACCTCGCGTCGAGGCACGGTACCCCCCGTGACCGTAGTACAGGTGGCAGAACGCATTATGAATGGCATATGAAACTTTCAGTGTACGATTCTCTTCTCTCTCTATTCTTCTGCATGTATTTTCACGTTTGGACTCGTTGGGCGAGCAGATGAGTTGCGCCACGGCCGCCGTTTTATCACTCCTATATTGATTCCCTATCCCTATCATTTCTACGAACGTGTCACTCTGATTCTTTTTTTCTCTTTTTTTTGTCTTTGAAATTTTCTAACGTTGCATGAAAAATATCATTACATAAGGATACGTGCCCAATGTTCGATAAAAGAAGCTAAGCAATCTAAAGTTAAAGTAGCGGTTAACACTTTGAGAGTCTGGTATAGGGTAGTATTATTACCGTAGCATTTAAATTGCTCGCACGTCGTCGTTAGTAATGCTATTTAAGCATGGTGTACAAAGTGTCCCGTAATCGCGACACGACGATGCGAAAAGTTGAATGACCTTTTACTCGAGTCGAAATAAATGAACGAATATAAAGAGATGAGTTTTGACAACTCGAGAAACTGTTTCAGACGAAAGGTATGTGCGTCGATGAATTTTACGTGAATTCACGTAACTTTGGATTACTCTACAATACATCCTGTATATATTTTCAGCAATCCTTTGTGATCGATGCTCCTTTTCCGCTATTTTTTTTTTTTTTTTTTTTTTTTTTTTTTTTTTTTTTTTTTTTTTTTTTTAGAACGATCGATACAATGAAAGATCCATGTCTACTAGTCCGCAAGCGCACGTATTTATCTTACACGTGTGTAACTGAAACGCTAATTATAGAGATAAAGTGTCCTAAGAATATAATGAATAATGTCAGAGTGAGCTTGCATTAATACGAAGCAGCGTATTCATTTTTTGCTCGATACACGTGTTTATAGTGAAAAAAAAAATACAATGAAAAAATTATAAGTTCAATACGAGTTGAATTACATTATCGCTCTTCGATCGACTGTGCGAAATAAAAAGATATACATACATATATATATATACTATATATATAATGTATATATATAATGTATATGTATATATATAATGTATATACATAATATATATACTATATATCGATTGTGCAAAATAAAAAGATATATATATATTTTATATATATATATACTTTATATATACATATACATATATATATATATATACTTTATATATACATATACATATATATATACTATATATATCGACTGTTAAATAAAAAGATATATATATATATATATATATATACTTTATATATACATATACATATACATATATATATATATATACTATATATATCGACTGTTCGAAATAAAAAGATATATATATATATCTATATATATATACTTTATATATATATATACCATATATATCGACTGTGCGAAATAAAAAGATATATATATCTTATATATATATATACTTTATATATATATATATATACTATATATATCGACTGTGCGAAATAAAAAGATATATATATATATATATATCTATAAGGTATATACATACATACTATATATAAGGGATATACCTACATATATAAGATACTTATATATATATATATATATATATGTAGCGATGCTATATAGTAGGATTTTTATGACGATAGATGAAAATTTGCAAAAAGCGGCTCAAGGTATTTATAATAAAAACAATTTGTTTGCCACTTGCTCCCCTTCGAAGTTTAATCCTATTTGCGTTTATTCAGTGCGTGTACCACGACCCCAGCCTTAATTCGAAAGACCTATTTTTAGATGTGTGGTTAAATTGCTTCTAATGAGGCCCTCCCGCCTTCCTCGGTTCTGACTGGCATCGAGGATGCGCTATTGTGTTCGAACGCTGCTCCAATCGAGACCGGTTGTCGTTCAATCAAGTTCACGATCAGTTATTAATCGTTCGCGTCTGTTTGTTTAATTGACTCGCGTACGAGCTTCTGTTTCCGTTTTCCGCACGCTGACACGCTGCGAGTTCGAGGAATGGAACGTTTGTAAGTCGTTCGCGTGTAACAAACGAATCCCTGTCGTCGAACATCGTTTAGCATGAATTCACGCTGAAACTAGCGTATCTGAATATACTATACTATACTATAACGCGTACATACTGTAGTTAAAATTAAACTATCTGAAATTACTATCGAGCTGGTGCATGGTGTTTGTAATCGTGTTTCTGTCTGTCGATTGTAAACGATTTCTTATATATTCGAAAGGTTTGTCACGAGATAACTCGTGAAGAATGGAACGTGAGATGCTTGAGACGTTGGATAATACTTTTGATAGATTCTTTCGGAAGAGAGCTATGTCGCAGTTATTATTTTTGATAACTGCAAAGATAAAATGCCCGAATCTTCGGTGTTTCGCTATTTCGACTCGGAGAATAAAAATGTTCGTTTCCTTTCGACGAAGACACGACTTGGAATTAATTAGATTTTACTTTTTATTAAATTACTTTACGATTCTTTCGAGTACGTAGCTGTTGAGATTTGATTTTGTCACGAAAGGAATACTTCGAAATAATAGAAATTGAATACTCTCCTGGTTCTGTCGCTTTTTCGTTTCTGTACAATTAGCGAATGCACGCAGTAAGATTGCTCTTTTCTGTTCCGCAGAATTGACGCCAGAACACCAGAAGATTCTAATCGACATCAGGCGAAAGAAGACGGAGCTGCTACTCGAAATACAAGTGAGTCAATTGTTTTATTTCTCTCGTTCTCTTTTTCTTCGTTTACTTTGTTGTAAAAGAATTTTTCATGCTCTTATCCTTTTTATCGACATCTCGCGTAACGAAACATTCAGAACGTTTTTTATCTTATTCTACTTGACTTTTACTTGTGTTTATCGAAGAACGTGTCTCATCAAAGCCTAGCTTGTACAGTCGTTTTTTCGATGTTGCCATCCCAATCTAAAACGTTTGCAAGCCGAGATGTTCGATCAGAAAATATTTCGCGTGATTTTCGCTATATTATCATTTTCAGTCTAATCCTGCGACTCGCATGTTATTCTTTCAATATGAAACTCGAAAGCTCCTACGGTTTATCAGTAAAAAAAAAAAAAAAATGACCAAACTTATTTCGTATAAATTTACTTAAGTATTTACTTAAGTATTAATTATCGTACTTACTTTTCTATTATTATCGCAAAAAAAAAATAAAATATTTAATTCGACATACCTGATTGTATATAATACATTGTATTAATGCACAATAACGACAAAAGTAGAAAAGGACATTGTTGATCGCTGTTCGAAAACACACTTATATAGCCGGGGATTATGTCTTATCGTTGTTGAGTATTTAAAAATTTAAGTGCTTTTTCTGACGTGGGCGGCTGAAACGAGCAAATTATCAACGATGCGCATTGGCGATCAAACGTAAGGAAAACAAACGTAAAGGAAAATTTCACAAATAGCATACATCGTAATAAATTTTAAATTCGTTATGAAATTTGTACGTGTGCTCTGTTGCATTTATTATAGTTGTTCTACGAAAGTTGCCAATTAGAACAACGGATTCTAGTTTCTCAGCTCGGCTCTCTTGTCGTAACGAGCAAGGAATGATCTCACTCATCAGTTTCGTCTAACAGAATACGAGTCATCGGCAAATATGTTCTAAATATTTCTTTTCTATTTTTTTTTGGTATAATAATCGCGTTAGGTTCGTGAATTCAAGAACAACGCTGCCGTGAAATATCTGCGTATATTTCCGGGAAGCATAACCATCGATTTTTATCGATTTCTCGTATCTAAAGCAGGTGTATCTCTCGATGTCTTCGATGCCTCTCCATTCTGTTTCTCATTTTACCGTCAGCTGTCTCTTTCCTTTTTTTGTACCCTGGGAATTTTCGAAAGATCGTATTTTCTTTCTCGAATTTCCTAATCTCGTATAAAATGAAGAGTGCAGTAGTAACGTAAATGAAAATGAAATAAATCATTCTACAACGACTCACGAAACACTTGTTCATCTTTTAATAACCGCGAAAAGCAACAAACTCGTCATTTCAAATGATCGAGACTCCGTTCCAACGAATGGAAATTCGGTATTGTAATCTCATAAACAGTATATATTGACAAAACCTTAAATTTTCGCTCGATTGAAGTACCAGACTGAGGGGAATGAAAATGCGATTTTTTTCTGTTTTAATATAAACGTATTTTATTCGTTCGATCGAAGAAAGAGGAATGAGACTTAACTTCGTGCACAGTTAACACTTTACCGACCGGTAGCCTATTAATCGGCTACTATTTACCGCTATCGGTCGGTAAAGTGTCAATATCGTGTAATAATATATTTATATATTTCAACACTTTACCGACTGGTAATATCGTATATTAATATATACAAATATATTGTTATACGATATTAACACTTTACCGACCGTGTATTAGCGGTGAATAGTTAGCCGATTAATAGGCTACCGGTCGGTAAAGTGTTAAGTGTTCCTAGTTGAACAATGGCTTTTCCCATAAACGGTTGTTTAATGACAGAGGCAATTTGGCGGAACGGTGGACGCGCATTGAGCACTGGATTCAGAGTGGTTCATTTCGTTTCTTCATTCACCGTATCTACTTCAACGTTCGTTTTGCTTCTCGTGCATTGTACGTTTCTTCCTTTTTAAATGGACGCGCTAACCTGCCGTTGTCGCACCGTGTTCTCATTGTCCTCCGAGGTAAAAAACGGAGCGAGAGTCCTTGTTCGTAGACAAGTCTCGAGTAAAGACTGGTCAGGTGTTTTTTCTTTTTTTTTTTTTTATCTTTCTCATATCCATCTATGGAAAGAGGATCTTGAGATCGAGCTTAGACTTTTACGATAACTCTGTTCTTTCTGAACTGTCCTTAGCCTCGCTCAGGTAAATCCTTCGTGTTTCCTTCATCTTAGACTCTTTGAGGAAATCTTTTCCTTCGATCCTATTCTTTATTCAGCATTTCCATTCTTTATCAGTTTTAGATTAGCTTTGCTTTACTATTCTTCTTAGTATTTTTTTTTTGTTTTTTCGTTTTTCATTCGTCGCGTTATTGTTGAATATTTACGGAATTAAAAGACAGGACTCGCGTACTTTCTGAAAATAATTCCGAGTTAGAATCGCAGAGCAAAAATTGTAATATTGGATTCTCCGAAGGCAAATACTATTTTACCATTTCGTAGGCTATGTTTAATTTTTACTGTTTTAAGCATTTGAAAGATCTTTGAAGAACCCGGGATTCTTGTTATTAGCGTCTGTTTTAAAAAACACTGTTCTACGAAGGTTGATATGAAATTTGATTGATAAGGACATCGACGAATGAAATTAAGCAACTGATATTTCGAAAAAAATCGATTCGTCCTATTAATGCACACAGTGTTTTCCTTTTTTTTTTTTTTTGTATGTTGCATATTGCTATTCAGAAGAAGGCCTATTCATTTTATCATGAAATGTCCGGGCCTATTCATTTTATCTTTATAGCGGATGTTTTCACCGGATGAAAAATGAATCTGGGGTTGAAAATTGTGTAAGGACAATAGGTTGGATACCGACAATGGAGTTTTTAGAAACGGGAGTGTTAAATAGGGGTTAAAATCACTCTGCTGAAATAAATTGCATACATGTGCTCCGCAAAATGTGAAACACACGAGTCACATGTCTCAAAGTGGCCATTGAAAATATGAAGTATCAAAGATATCGAAATATTTTTTTTCCCTGATGTTTCGAAATTTCTTGCAAGACTGATTTTTAGAATATTGTACATTTATTCGAGGGTGATATAGACATGATAAATTTGAAAAATAGAAAAACTTGGTACCGTCAAAGGCTATCGTGGAGCAGGCTGTAATGTTCGATACGAATCACCTGCCGGAAATTCTTAGGGAACAAAAAGTCCGCTCATTGGCAATTAAGTGACTTAGGTTAAGTTACAAGAAACGAAAACCTGCGGTGTAGATTGTTTTTCTAGCTTTATGGATAATTGGCGTTTCTCCTATTCTCTTCTGTCGGTAACAATAGACTTTTTATACGTTTCCTTTACATTTACCGCGAAGCGAACTGTTATTTCTTGAGGGAAGGAAGGCGTATAACATCGAGGAAATTGAATAGACGACGGATTGCTTTGTCAGGGAAACTCATTACGAAAGGAAACAGGATCCAATGTCTTCGGCGAAGACATAAAACGGACATTGGAAAGCGAACGAAGTAGTTTCCAAGTGGCGTCTGACGGATCGTGCTAGATAATTAGCAACGTTCAATTAGTAATCGCGATTGTCGTCCAAATGAACGACCGCTGCCTTGCTAGATGGCAGTGCGTACCAGTTCAGCAAACCTAAAGCGTAATGTAAAATAAGTTTGTATCTTGTTACGCGGGATGTGTATCATGAATGAAAACGTAGTTAATAAATTATAATCGATAAATACATTATATTAAATAAATATTAATAAAAAGCACAGTCGATTTCGTGAATTCAAAGATCTAACATCTAGATCATGCAGATTAACAAATTTGACAAAGTAAGTTTGGACAATTCTGTGGAATTGAAAAATTCGTAAATTGAGAATTTGTAAAGTATACTTTTTATAAAGTAACGAAAATAACCTTGTCGATAAATATTTGAATGATAATGCAGTAGTTCTCTGCATTATCGATTACTTGAGTTCATTATCGCGAACCAGGAGGGCGCCACGTACACGATTCCGTCTTATGTTTGAAAATTCATATTAATTTACAGACTTCTTTCCTCATTACAAAAGGCAATTTGAAGTCGTGACGTTATACTTACCTTGAACGTAGGTCATCAAGTTTATTTAAATTCGAATATACGTTTTATCATTGAATAACACAAATCATTATCTATCGTTTATATTCCCTTAATCACTATGAACTACCAATGGCAAAAACATTGATCAATTTAATTGATCTCTGAACCAGTATCCTCAGAATTCATTAATGAAAATTCCAAGAAAATTCTTTTAATGTCGAAAAAATTTAACCTTGAATCTCCAATGATCTATCACGTGTTATTATTGTACATGATTTTAATAATCATATTCGAGTTATGTAAACAAGACATGTTAACAAATGACGTAGTAAAGTTTCGCATGTATCTTCTTATCTTTTTTTATTCGACGTTCTTTTACGTTGAATTGCGTTGCAAGACGCGTGTTGATTAAATGAACGATCACCTAAAAATTTCTGATTTGCGCCTAGCACGCGTGCATATCTATCCTCATAAAAATTCCAGGATGTCGTTTTTACGATAAAACGTTTCCGTGGTAGTTGATAGGGTTCTTGTTTACTCATATATTCGTTTCGTATCATTTGTACAATATAACAAACGCGTGTACACATGCGCGTTTTATACTGCGATGTATTTTATAGGCTGACAAGCGCGTGATAGAAATGTTTGTAATAAATAAATTACGAAACTTGCAAAGTAAAAAAAGTCAATGATACTTTATTATCTATTGTGTTATTTTGGTAAGGCGTGATTCAAAACTTTTTATATATATTTGATCATGTTACTGCTTTTTATTCTTTCTAATTTTATAGAATATATATATATAATATTATATATACATATATATTATTATATTATAGAATATATATATAATATTATATATATATATTATATATTACATATTACACATTACATACTACATTACATCTATAAAGCTAAATCTACGCTAAATCATGGTTATTCCAAGAAACATTCGTGAAACGTTGAAATTCAACGAAATAACGTGTTTCGCAGTGAATGTATCTAGATATCTCTGAAAACATCAAAATTAAGCTAAATCTCCGCTAAATCATGGTTATTTCACGAAACATTCATGAAACGATGAAACTCAACGAAATAACGTGTTTCGCATTGAAAGTAGCTAGATATCCATGAAAACATCAAAATTAATCTAAATCTTCCCTAAAACATGGTTATTTCACGAAACATTCATGAAAAGATGTACTTCAACGAAATAACGTGTTTCGCAGTGAAAGTAGCTAGATAGCCATGAAAACATCAATATTAATCTAAATCTTCCCTAAAACATGGTTATTTCCCGAAACATTCATGAAACGATGAAATTCATCGAAATAACGTGTTTCGCAGGAAAGTAGCAAGATATCCATGAATACATCAAAATTAGGCTAAATCTTCGATAAATCATGGTTATTTCACGAAACATTCATGAAACGATCAAATTCAACGAAATTACGTGTTTCGCAGTGAATGTAGCTAGATATCTATCAAAACATTAAAATAAATATAAATCTACGCTAAATCATGGTTATTTCCACAAACATTCATGAAACGATGAAATTCAACGAAATATCGTGTTTCGCAGTGAAAGTAGCAAGAAATGTCAGAAAACATAAAAATTAATCTAAATATCCGCTAAAACACTGTTATTTCACGAAACATTCGTGATACGATGAAATTCAACGAAATAACGTGTTTCGCAGTGGATGTAGCTAGATATCACTGAAAACATCAAAATTGAGCTATATCTCCACTAAATCATGGTTATTTCTCGAAACATTCATGAAACGATGATATTCAACGAAATATCGTGTTTCGCAGTGAAAGTAGCAAGAAATGTCAGAAAACATACAAATTAAGCATAATCTCCGCTAAAACATGGTTATTTCACGAAACATTCATGAAACGATGAAATTCAACGAAATAACGTGCTTCGTAGTGAATGTAGCTAGATATTTCTGAAAACATTAAAATAAATATAAATCTACGCTAAATAATGGTTATTTCACGAAACAATCATGAAACGATGAAATTCAACGAAATAACGTGTTTCGCAGTGAATGTAGCTAGAAATCTCTGAAAACATCAAATTTAAACTAAATCTACGCTAAATAATGGTTATTTCACGAAACATTCATGAAACGATGATATTCATCGAAATATCGTGTTTCGCAGTGAAAGTAGCAAGAAATGTCAGAAAACATACAAATTAAGCATAATCTCCGCTAAAACATGGTTATTTCACGAAACATTCATGAAACGATGAAATTCAACGAAATAACGTG